>OX463844.1:48028443-48110531 GCA_949825065.1 Odontocerum albicorne | reverse complement strand
ATTTTTATAGAATTAATGAAGAATATCTCTTTAATATCTTAATTTTTTTATTTCAAAATCTCTCCTTATCAACAAACTAATAAACTTCCCCTAAATCAACCCTTGAAAAATATGATCAAGAGTGTTTTTTTTTCTTTTTTACAAAAATACCTTTTATCATAAATATGATTTATTAAAAAAATAATTAATTTATTACAAAGACGAAACTATAAAAGCATCTATGTAAATGATTAATATACAATATTAGGATTTTTTTCGATTAAATTGAACAACGTTCCGTTTGGAATGAAAAAATCTCATAAATACATTTGTTATTTTCTTCGTTCATGACTAAAGTCTATCTGTCACCGTCGCCCCTATTCTTTTCACACTTCGGTGTGGCGGTATCTTTTTCATCAGAAGCCGAGGGCATCCGGAATTATCGTTGTCTATGTGTTTTATATTTTAAGGATAGACTATTGTATTATTGAAGTGGAAAACGTAAACAAACACGTGTAAATGAAAGTTTGCGAGTAAAAAATAAGTATTCAAGATTAAAAATAAGTTTCGTAATATAAACTTAATTAATGGACAAAAACTGGTGATTTTATCAAATTTTTACAGTGGATGATCGCATCATTAAAATTTCGATAATGTCATATTTATCTATGAATTTAATCGGACAAGAAAATGTACAGGTGTAGTATGATTTTATTTTTTTTATCAATAAATGGTTCCTTACGCTAATGACAAATGAGTGGCATAGAACCAAACCAGCCTATCCACTAAAACCAACAAAATTGGTTGGTGTTGAAATTTGAGTCACATAACGTGTCTTTATAAGCCAGAAATGCCTTTACTTTAAAATTCTAATTGGTACTACTGCTGCCATCTATAATTTTTTTTTGGTAAACCGATTTTTGTGATATACTTTTATGCCAAATTTATTATATTAGATAATTCATATTAGATTGTCATAATATTAGAATAACTTTTTATTTTTACTGTAGAAGTTTTAGAATGTATCTGTTAAATTAATAAAAAAAACATTAATTCCACAACATTTGTGTAATAATAACCCATAGACTTTGAGCTCGATTATCTAATTTCAACATATTCGTTGTATAGGCTGGTTTGGCACTTCACCACTCAAATATAAAAAATTATCAATTCAGAAAATAAATACAAATAACGTATTTAAAAACGAGAAAACTTTTGTTATAATGCATGACAGAGAATTATTTATTTATTTGTTTTAATTCACAATGCAGGTTTAGCCTGGGCTTAGCCCAGGGTGGAAAAGAATATTATATTTATTTTTTTATTATAAGTCAGTAGTGGTTACCTCTGTGGCCTAGGAGATAAGACATTTTAATTTCATTAATGGATTACAGGTTTGATTTCCGATGGTATCAAAAATATATGTTAAAAAGGGTCCTCATGTGGATTAACAATACTTACACGTGCTAGACGTGTGTATGTTATTGTCTCATCAAGTATGCGGTCGTTCTCAATATGTGCCATAACGTTTTTCGAGTTCTTAGCCTACTCCAGTAATGCTAATCTCAAAGGATCAATTAATAGAGCCGAAGATGATGTCTCCTGGTTACGCTCTTCAATATGCCCTCATATAACTATCGCAGCCGCTACCTTTCTATCCTTACACTCAATAAATATGAATTTAATTTTGTAATGTTTTTAATCTGTCAATAGTAGTGGGTTCGAGTTCAAAGTTGAAGTGCCCTCGAGAAGAGTTATCTTTCCAAACAGCGCTATACAAATTGTCATTTTCTTATTGTTATTGTAAGAAAATTTATTTAAATAAGTTGAGAATATGAAAATATTGACTGCGGCCATTAGATTAAGTACTTTCCCGCATCAACAATACATATATTCAGAAAAATTTATTTCGTAAGAAAACCGCAGAAAATTCTCAAGGGAAGATGAACTACAAAGAAACGTTTAAAGATCTTTGATATGTGATAGCAACACATTCACAAGTACCGTGTCATCAGCATACATAATTTTCAAGGGAAAATGAACTACAAAAAAACGTTTAAAGATCTTTGATATATGATAGCAACACATTCACAAGTACCGTGTCATCAGCATACATAATTTTCAAGGGAAGATGAACTATAAAGAAACGTTTAAAGATCTTTGATATGTGATAGCAACACATTCACAAGAACCGTGTCATCAGCATACATAATTTTCAAGGGAAGATGAACTACAAAGAAACGTTTAAGATCTTTGATATGTGATAGAAACACATTCATAAGTACCGTATCATCAGCATACATCATTTGTATGCCACCTATTGGCCTCTCTAGTTCCTTTATACATAAATCTATGTAAATATTAAACAACTAGGGTGACACAAAGTATCCTTGCTTTACATTTTTTTAAATATCAAACCACTTAGTCAATGAATCGTTCCCTCTGATACGTACTCTACTTTCAGCATATACCACGCAATACCACGTCTTAATTTACACGCAACACAATATTTATTCACAATACGAGTATATGAAAGATTTTTTAAGAAATTACATCAAAGTGATGAGAAAACAGGTACAAAATGAACACAGGGTTATAAAATGCAAATTCCCTCAAAAGAAATAGAAGCCTTCTCCTTTTTACTAACCAAAGTGTGTGGTTGTAATTGGAGGGAATTTATCTTTTGAGTCTGGTTACTTCCTGTCGCCGACACAGATTGCTTTTCTTAGAATTTCTTTGTTCATCACTTTGATCGAGTAAAATGTAAAAAAAATATTAATGATCAAAGATGAAGTGCACAAGACTTCAAATAGAATTTCGATACTATGGGTTTAGAAGAAAAGGAATATGAAAAAGAGAAAATTTAATTAGAAATATTCTAAAACCAATTACTTGTATGCCTCTTGATAGGTGGACAGAGAGAACAGATCTTCATCCTTTTCTGTACAGCCAAATTATTGTGGCTTCTAGTTAAAAATTGTTTTTAGAGTTGTTGACGTATTGAGTTGATTTTAATGATGGTCGTCGATTTAAAAGTATTGCGGTTTTTATCCTAAGAGTGACGTTACAAAATATTACCGAATTCTGTTATGGTTTTATTACGAGAACATCGAAAGAACTCAAGTCATGTATTTTAAATGAAGTGCTTTATAGAAACAAAAAATCAATGCTTTGAAGTGTACGAATTGTATTTACCTGATACACAGTTTGAGAGATTGTAGCCTTGTAGGTAAGACGTATGTTTTCAAGCGCGGTGACTGCGGATTCAATTCCCGCTGTTATGTGATTTCTACAAAAGTGTTTCCGTTTGGTTTTTACTTATTTATTATTTATTTAACACTTTTATTGCAAATACAATCTGGCGGGATTATTACCAGGCGGCAATCTCTTCCAACCAATAAGATAAAGTAAATGAAGCAAGTTACGTGGTCGCATAAATCATTCAAATTACTATCCATCCCCACAAAATCCATAAACATATACGTGAGCACATGCCCACGAACCCCACAAAGACGGAAAATCACGCGAACATTCTTTTTATATAAAGTGAGATATCATCAATCGAAAGGAATTGAAGGGATGGTGGAGAAGAAAAAAAAATAAAAATCAGGAATGACACATGTTATTTTACTGACTAGAAATTAAGAGGTTTTTCAGTCGCTTCTTACGGCATGCCAATGACGGAGCGAGTCTTATATTGGTTTGTAACTGATTCCACAGTGTGACTGCATGGACAGTAAAGGACGATGTAAAGAAATATGAGCGGTGAACTGGAAAGGCCAATAAACAATCTCTGTTTGAGCGTAGCGCTAATCCATGATTGGAAAGACGCTGAAAATTCTCGGCGAGATAAGAGGGGGTGGCGGGACAGTTAAGGATATTATACAATAGATACAGTATGTGAATTTTGCGTCTATTTCTAACATTGGTTTTTACTTAAAACCTCTTGAGTATCTATCTCAGTGATTGAAAGAGATTATTATGGTATATGCCAAAAAAAACTCTAGGCTGTACTGTTTACAATGAATTAAAATATAATATCATTTTGGGTATTTAGAAACATATAACATATTGAAAATTTTATGATTTGAGTTTTGTGGATGGAACGACTAATAAATAGCTCTGTTTTGGAAGAGTAATATGTCGCAAGATAAACGAGTACTTTAGTAATATGTCACAAGATATACGAGTACTTTAGTAATATGTCGCAAGATATACGAGTACTTTAGTAATATGTCACAAGATATACGAGTACTTTAGTAATATGTCGCAAGATATACGAGTACTTTAGTAATATGTCACAAGATATACGAGTACTTTAGTAATATGTCGCAAGATATACGAGTACTTTAGTAATATGTCACAAGATATACGAGTACTTTAGTAATATGTCGCAAGATATACGAGTACTTTAGTAATATGTCACAAGATATACGAGTACTTTAGTAATATGTCGCAAGATATACGAGTACTTTAGTAATATGTCACAAGATATACGAGTACTTTAGTAATATGTCGCAAGATATACGAGTGCTTTAGAAGTTATGCACTCGTCGTATTCTTCAGTTCTTCATCGTAGTTCTTCAGTCACATTTCACGCGTGACGGGTATGGAAATAATCAAAGACATTAATAAGGGTGCAGAAGCAGGGGTAGACCTGCCTTTGCCAAAAGCTCTTCGCTTTCCTTAGGAGAAGAATATATGCAACTTACCTACATAAATCTCAATGTGGGTGACGTTCCTCAGCATTGATGTCACGAAGCAGAAGTATGATATCAATTAGAAGCCTACAAAATTTAAACACATTGAACATGTTCAGGTGTGACGTTACATTTCAAGTTGCTGGCCTTCGTCAGTGGGGACTGGCTAAATTACATATATATGCATGTTGAGACATGCAGACTATCGACCACGTAAACCTATTTTTTTTCTGTTTTCTCAAATCTTTCAACAAGGAGTAATTAGAACTGTATATAATCAATGGCTGGGCAGTCTTTAGATATGGGTAAAGCAATGGTTTGCTGCATTCGAAGTTTGCTGTGAGAGTATTGAATACTTGCTAGGCAGTTTGAACTCTAGACCTTAAGAGGATATTCTACTCTTGAGGCATGAGTTCCGGTACGTTTTTTAGACTAAAAAAAAAAACTAAATATATTTTTACTGTGCGTTTTTTGTAGTTTGTTTATTGATGATTTGAGAATGTACAAAATATTTTTTTAAAATAAAATTGAAAATTCAAGATGTTATCAACTTTGCAAATTTTACCACATATCGGATCCAACTGAACTATTGCAAATTTTACCACTCTAACAGTGTGACTGGTGGAGGGATCAAACTAACAGAGTGACTGGTCGAAGGATCAAACTGAACTATTGCAAATTTTACCACTTCAACAGAGTGACTGGTGGAAGGGTCAAACTGAACTATTACAAATTTTACCACTCTAACAGAGTGACTTGTCGAAGGATCAAACTGAACTATTGCAAATTTTACCACTTCAACAGAGTGACTGGTGGAAGGATCAAACTGAACTATTATAAATTTTACCACTCTAACAGAGTGACTGGTCGAAGGATTAAACTTAACTATTGCAAATTTTACCACTCTTAACAGTGTGACTGGTGGAGAGATCAAACTCTTACAGTGTGACTGGTGAATATTGCAAATTTTACCATTCTAACCGTGTGACTGGTGGAGGAATCAAACTCTTACAGTGTGACTGGTGGATATTGCAAACTTTTATCGATTGTATAATAATTTTAAGGTATTTTAATTAAATATTAGCATTTTATATCTGCAGAAATAAAATGTTAATTATACAACTATTTGAATAAGAAAGAAAAGGTCTTAATTACTTAGTAGGACAATTTAAATACTGTAAACTCTGAATAAATATTCTGCCATCAATATCTCGTTTCACATAACATTTCATGGAGTTTTTCATTAAAGTGGCAACGGGCGTAGCGCCCCGCTCATTGGCTGCGATGCTTACCTGCGTTAATACAAGTAAGAGTTGCTCGTGGCGCCAGCTTGCCGTTGCCGTCTCCAGAGGCGAATTTTTCAATTGTTCATTATATTTTATTATTTAATTTTAAGTTTATAATATGACATGAGTATTTAAATGAAATCTTTTCTAAGCACAGCTTCTTGAGAGTTTTATAATCTTCATAAGCAAGTGTTTGAGAATCATGATTAAACATTGAACAATAAAACGGCAATCTACAAAGCTGTGACCATACTATCTCTGTTATATGGATGGAAATTATGGGATTCTTACGGACGCCATTTTAGAGCACTCGAAAAATGTCAGCAGAGGTACCTCAAGCAAATAATGAGAATTCAATGGTATTGTGGCGTTCGTATGCGCGGTCAATGACCGGTGAAACGACCTTTGCATACCTTAACAATTTGAAACAAACAAGTGAAAGGTCCACACGCCGGTCATTCAACTCACTATCAGGTGTGGAGCGCATTCCACGTTAGAGCGAGAAGGCAACACATCTGTCGCGCCAGTTCCCAAAACAGAATGATACCTACATATGACAAGAATCGTATTGTGGATGCTGAAACGAGACGGTGGTATATCGTGCGCGCATTCCCGTACACATTCAAGAATAGTATAAATACCTACGTCTATTAATTAAATTTTTCTTTCCGTATTACGATCTAAACAAGTTTTATTTATCAACAAATCATCATCATCATCTCTCCTAAAGTATCAAATGATAAGTTTTGATAAGAGCAAACAATTGTACGAGTAACACCGATATTGTTGTATGACGGGCTCACCTACGTTCTGACGAAATTCACTTGTCTGAATACAACCTCTAAAAAAATATCATCTTTGGTGAGATGAAGGAAGACGGAATAAATCACGTACTGTATAATACTCTCAATAAATAAATAAATATTAGGTTTATTGACAGCAACATAGTATGTACAAGATCACACCTAAATAACATTTCTAAAAACACATAAATTGCAGACAATACATCAGACGCAGAAGCTATCAAAAGGTCTGGGCTCATCTAATAGCATCCCCTCGGCCAAAATACACCCCACCAATATAGGGCGAACCCAGCCACGGGGACACCAGATGGTTTTCAGCCCACACCCTTAAACACGTAGAAACAGGAATATATACAAAAAAATAAACACAGAAAATAAATATAGTAGATGACAAAAAAAGAAAAAAAGAAAAAAACACATTCAAGAGAGAGTACACCAAAAGGTCCGGGCTCTTTCCACAAACATTCCCACGGCCGAGATACACCCCACCAATGTAGGGCAAGCCCGACCGCAAGGGCATCAGGGGGCTTCCATCCCACAACCCCGCATATCTAGATTAAAGAATAAATATAATAAAAAAGAAAAAAAAAACAAAAACGTATGGCAGAAAACAAAATAGAAAGTAACCCACATATACCACCTCAGGTTAACTGTCAGCAAGAACATATACCACCTCAGGTTAACTGTCAGCAAGAACATATACCACCTCAGGTTAACTGTCAGCAAGAACATATACCACCTCAGGTTAACTGTCAGCAAGAACATTACTAACATTACTACTCAGCACAACTAAACGCAAACAGCAGCAGATATATTCAAATGGTATAGAAGGGTATACGACCTCCGTGGCCTGGTGGTAAGACACTTGTCTGCCGATCCAGAGGTTGCGGGTTCAATCCCCGCCGGAACCCAGATTTTTTAAATAGGATTTCAGTCTGGTTAACACTTAGGGCCTAGAAAAACATCTTTCTGGTTGGTTGGAAGAGATTTCCACATGGCAATAAAAAAGTTGCAAGTATTGAAGCTTCCTGATTTCACAATTTGACTAGCATAGTCATCTCCGCTGGCAGCAAAGTAAAGTACTCAGACCCCTCATTTTGTATTTTGCCTTTTATTATCTACAATGATCAGTCCTATTAGGCCAATGGTGACGGGCATTCATTTATTTATTTCAATCGAAAATATAAAGCCTCTATCGATATCTAGAGAATCTGTGAGATATAATCTAGTAATAAACAACAAAACAATGAAGCCGCTAATGCTTTTTCAATGCATTGGATTTATAGTAACGTCTATAATAACTTATATAATGCTGAACAAAGTCTGGTAACAGGTCAGGTAAACAGGCTCTGCAATATCTGAATGCCTAAAAATATGAGTAAAAAAATACCTACATGGCAACAGAATGCGGAGTGAGGATTTATAAAACATACATGAGGCATTTAATGACATACGCTATTGACACCAGAATTGGTGTCACACGAATGAATGCACTCTTAAGGGTATCGGGAATGAAGGTCATGTAATGAATAACTGGTAAAACACTTGTGTGAAAGAAAGAAAAAGATTGCATGATTTAGAAGACATAGAAGGTGGTTTTGACGGAATCACGTTCAAATTATGGATTCCCGGTAGAGTTCATCATGACTATCCATTGATAAAACTTCCCAAAATGCGTTGTTTTCATTATTTCCTAAGATCACGTATATCTTGAACCAGTAACATCATAATCTTTTTAACAATGCTCAGTCCTATTAGATCAATTCGGAACATCTCTCAAAAACAGATTTGAAAGATACATAGAAATTATCATAATATCCTAATAAGGGACCTGTACCTCAAAAAATATTGAAAATTTACCTAAATTGGAAAGTTACTGACAATAGTTTTATAGCGGTTATCAATAGTTTATAGCGGTTGTTACATTTGCATCTATACAGAAATCATGTTTAAATGTAAAATATAAATATTACCTTGATCAAAACGTTTTAGGACTGTATTCATAAAATCGAAAATACAAGTTTATTCATCAAAATCGATATGGTCCCTTTCAAAGTACTCCCCATCGACTGCAACGCACTTACGCCAGCGCTTGATCCAATCCTCAAAACACCGCTGGTACTCAATTTTCGGTATGTCCATCAGAGCCGTCTTCGATTTTTTCATGACATCCTCTCGGGTGCTGTAACGCGTTCCGCGAAGCGGTTTTTTAAGTCGGTTGAACAGGAAAAAGTCGCAGGGAGCCAGATCAGGTGAATGCAAAGGCGGCTGGATAGTATTCGTGTAGTTTTTGGTCAAAAACTCATGGAAATCATGTATTTCGACGCGGTCCTTTTTTTGCGTGAAATTGAGGTCTTTCGGCACCAGTTTTGCAGCGACACGTCTGAGACCCAAATCACTAACCAAAATGTCTTGAGCGGATCCATAAGCGATGTTCAAGTCCTCTGCCAGCTCTCTGATGGTCAATTTGCGGTTTGCGGCCAACATTTCTCTGATTTTATCAATGTTTTTATCGGTTTTCGACTGCCACTGCGTTCGTCATCCTCGACCGACTCACGACCACTTCTGAAGCGTTCGTGCCACCGAAAAACACTTCTTCAACATTTCCAAGGTCTGCGGACGTTAAATCCGTTTTTCACACAAAAGTTGATGCAAAGTTGATGCTATTTTCAAACTTGTAAAAAATCGAAAACACGCACGAAGGTAGATGTACTCAGTACAGCATAACTTTTACAAATGTCAAACTATGACGCTGAAATTTGAAAAGAAGTGTCAATGATAAATGTGGTAACCTAACAAAAAAAAATCCAATCAGGTGATTGACAGTGCCACACGGTGGCCGGTTCCAAAACTTTTTGATCAAGGTAGTATTTCGTTCTAGGAAGGTTTCATTTATATGAAAATACATGGGTTTGGTTTTTATATTCTCCTGAGGCAGCAATATTTGCATCCTGCACAGGAGCTTTAAAAATATCGAATTCAAAGGAAAACCTGAGAAAAAATTAACCACAACGTTGCACCGGGCAAATTAGTTCCTTAAGCCTTCCCCACGGAGATAGCTCCACCCCCCACTAGGGGTGGATTAGGGAGAAACCGATAATTAAAATGCAGAGTAATTTGTTTGATGGCGCGGTAAAACTGCCGTAAATTCCCGTCACCGATATTAAGTACACTATACTCGATACTCGGTGCTTATCGGCGCGCTAAGGACATATCTCAGATAGCGACACTTGGGGGGAAATTAAAAGGACGCGTACCACTCTTGAATCGTTGAAGCGTCAGCTAATCTTTAATATTGGGTCTTTAATGTTTATTGTAGTACCATTCTATGTTGCTTTCGTTCAAGAATCACTATCTCTGCATGTTCACCATGCATCTGATCGCTTCTGCTTGAGATCTTATTTGTTTATTGACAGGGGGTTTGCTATTTTTTGAAAAGAAATTTGAATTCATTCAAAACATCTTCGTCATTGGATGGACATCGTAGTCAAAGATCTCCTCGCCATCTCAACGTCAATTCAGATGGAAAACAAAGCTCTGCCTTGTGTTTTTTTTAATAAGTGAGCATTGCACACCGGTAAATTTACCAGCCACATCAGTGTAATAGGCCTGATGGCACACCGAAGTGAGATGATCGGAGGACACCGGAATATTTTTTGAAAGACTGTGTGTATTACCGAAGTCATAGGTATCCTCGAATACTAAGCGTAAAAAATACACTTTGTAAGAAATCGCAGAAAACGCACCAATGTAAGTTACCTAAAACCTTTGTAGATCCTCCGATATGTGATGGAAACTTGTTTGGTTTTAGGAGTATAATGTATTCGTGTAGTGTTCATATGTTATCATAAATTTTAGGAGTATGATGTATTCATGTAGTGTTCATATGTTATCATAAATTTTAGGAGTATAGTGTATTCGTGTAGTGTTCATATGTTATCATAAATTTTAGGAGTATAGTGTATTCGTGTAGTGTTGTAGTGTAATAAATTTTAGGAGTATAGTGTATTTGTGTAGTGTTCATATGTTATGATAAATTTTAGGAGTATAATGTATTCGTGTAGTGTTCATGTGTTATCATAAATTTTGATAAAATGTCTCAAAAAGGTTGTTTTCAATTACTTCTGAATCGGCATACGCCCCACTGTATGTAAAAATTTACAGGCAGACCATTCCACAAATCTTTAATTCATTCTCTCTTTTTATTTCTCTTGAGTTAGATCTGAGGTATGTTAAGAAATCTTCATGGGAAACCTCTGCTAGCGCGTTTTTCATGCATTGTAACGTAGTATCATAGTATAAATAGGCCAAAACCCATACGATGGTTGTCGTCAAAGAAAGAACACGAGAATTGAATTTTGAATACAAGAGAGTGAGAGAGGAATACTTGGATTCTCTCCAAAAGTAATTCGAAATTTGAATCTCGGTGGGTCCGTGATACTGAACGAGTTTTAAATACCTAGCTAACAATTTTTGAACTGGTGTAAAAGGGGACGATGTGTAAATGATATACGTAAACAAATTTTACATTTATGAATATAAATTTTCATAAATGTAGAATTTGTTTTACTTCCGTGAATATTTCACGAGCTGCAACTAGTACCATTGTAGTATACATAGTTTCTTCGTGGCCACGCCAGAGTGTTTTCGGCGATTTCAAACCCATCTCACAATATCATTTACTTAAGATATTTTTGGGATATGTGAATTACTAGCTTAATATTTTTGAATATGTGAATTACTAGCTTAATATTTTTGGATATGTGGATTACTAGCTTAATATTTAGTTAATTTTTTACTGTGATGATTCTGAAGATATCACAACTTTTTTTCTGGTCATAGTTTTTATTTAAATTACATCTGCTCTAACTATACACGAGTATATCCTTGGTCACGATTGGTTCCACATTTGTTTTCAATCATGTATATTATTTTTATTTTTATGAAGTTAAGATCAATGACGGGAGTTCTATGTGATCCGAAAATGCCAGTAAAGTTAAAAGGAAAATTATACCAAACGATTGTCAGACCCGCACTCCTCTATGGCTCCGAACGCTGGACGATGTATAACTCTTACTCTAGGCAACTAGAAATTGCTGAAATGCGCATGCTAAGATGGTCAGCTGGTGTGTCCCTAAGATACCAAATAAAAAGCTCACGCATTCGTGGAAGCCTAGGTTTTACAGACATCAACAGTAAGATGGAGGTGAGGTGATTGAGATGGTATGGGAACGTTGGACGCAGAGCACCCGATCACATTGTGAACCAGACAATCTCCATGGATCTTCCTCAAATAACAACCAGAGTAAGACTAAAGAATTTATGGGTGGTGCAAAAAGATAATCTGATGCAGAGGCATGGCCTGGGGGATGTAGTCCGGGACAGAAGAGCATACAACCTGAAGACGAAGAGAGCTGACCCCAGCAGTCTTCGCAGACAGTGAGTTGGGATGGAGCCAGGGAGAAGAATCATGTATATTTTCATTTCCTTGTTATTTTAGACGGCATATTTAAGACATTCAGAGACATCAGTGGCTTTATATACTTGGACACTTATTTCCTCGTCGACACAAAGATATCTTTCAATTCCATCACTTTTTCAATGAGATTTTTCATTCTCTGAATGTTACTTAGACACCTCAATATTTGTTACCCCCGTTTCTAACAAACATTTATTTAATTAAATACACATACTATGAAACTCTTTCTTTGTATATTATATTATTAACCTCCTAAACAGCCTTATTTTTAAAGAGCCTCTGTGAGTAAAATTCGGATTGGATTATTACCTTAGTTTTCGGTCACGACGAAAATTGAAAAGCCGAAACCTGGGACGGATAATCTAGCATTTGACCAAGAAGGTCATTACTTATTTATTTGATATTCTTGAAATATCTCAGAATAATTATTTTCATCCTCCTTAACCAATTAATCCTTAACAAAGAAATTGTGATTCATACAATCAAATTGAAAATATGTTTTTCGTACTTAATGCCACCAAGCAAGTGCGAATTTGAAACTTGTAACTCTAGAAGACTTACAGTGCCATAAGTTAAGAACGATAAGACAATAAATATAGTATGTTGTGCTTCTCTAAATAGAGTCTTGGTCTAAACATCAGGATAGCAAGGAGTAAAAAAAGGATGGAAGTAAGATACATATGGTTGATATGAGAGCGTTGCATAAAATGTGTGGAAAAACAATGTACGATAGAAAAAGGAATGTAGAAATTTGGAAAAAAAGCATATTGTAAGATGTAAAATAGTACCTAAGATGAAGAAAAGATATTGAAAAATGATAAAAGCATATTGGAAGATGTAACATAGTACCTAAGATGAAGAAAATATATTGAAAGATGATAAAAGCATATTGGAAGATGTAACATAGTATCTAAGATGAAGAAAAGATATTGGAAGATGATAAAAGCATATTGGAAGATGTAGCATAGTACGTAAGATGAAGAAAATATATTGGAAGATGATAAAAGCATATTGGAAGATGTAACATAGTACCTAAGATGAAAACACTTTTATAAATTATACTAGGACATTATAAAGTGGAGATCTGTTATCCCTAGAAGATGTAACATAGTACCTAAGATGAAAACACTTTTATAAATTATACTAGGACATAATAAAGTGGAGATCTGTTATCCCTAGAAGATGTAACATAGTACCTAAGATGAAGAAAATATATAGGAAGATGATAAAAGCATATTGGAAGATGTAACATAGTACCTAAGATGAAAACACTTTTATAAATTATACTAGGACATAATAAAGTGGAGATCTGTTATCCCTAGAAGATGTAACATAGTACCTAAGATGAAGAAAATATATAGGAAGATGATAAAAGCATATTGGAAGATGTAACATAGTACCTAAGATGAAAACACTTTTATAAATTATACTAGGACATTATAAAGTGGAGATCTGTTATCCCTAGAAGATGTAACATAGTACCTAAGATGAAAACACTTTTATAAATTATACTAGGACATAATAAAGTGGAGATCTGTTATCCCTAGAAGATGTAACATAGTACCTAAGATGAAAACACTTTTATAAATTATACTAGGACATAATAAAGTGGAGATCTGTTATCCCTAGAAGATGTAACATAGTACCTAAGATGAAGAAAATATATAGGAAGATGATAAAAGCATATTGGAAGATGTAACATAGTACCTAAGATGAAAACACTTTTATAAATTATACTAGGACATAATAAAGTGGAGATCTGTTATCCCTAGAAGATATAACATAGTACCTAAGATGAAGAAAATATATAGGAAGATGATAAAAGCATATTGGAAGATGTAACATAGTACCTAAGATGAAAACACTTTTATAAATTATACTAGGACATAATAAAGTGGAGATCTGTTATCCCTAGAAGATGTAACATAGTACCTAAGGTGAAAACACTTTTATAAATTATACTAGGACATAATAAAGTGGAGATCTGTTATCCCTAGAAGATGTAACATAGTACCTAAGATGAAAACAATTTTATAAATTATACTAGGACATAATAAAATGGAGATCTGTTATCCCTACCTGCCAAAATAGGGATATGGTATGATGATGATGAATAGTTAGTTATTCCGAGAAATGTCTTTCCAATTAAATCATCTCCAAGTTCGCATTAAGACTTGACAACTAAGTGCCCTTTTCTAGGTCTCCTTAAGTTTCTTTATCAAAGTAAGTTGGAAACGTTACTGAAGATGGAGGGTTTGTGCGAAAATCTTATCTTAAGGCGTAAAGTTTCAAAATATTCGATGAAATCAAGGCTTCTCCTTCTCAACAAATATTTAACTTTTTTCTTATATACTTTTTCAGCGTAGCAATTTAATGGTATGGATCAGATGATAAGCATCTAAGGTTTAATATACCTCAAGAAACAAGATATTTTAGCATCATTACATAGAGCTTTCCATTTTAAGATAAAAATAAGATAAATAACTTAAACGCCACATTTAATAAACATTTTTTTATATAGTGCACAACATGTTGGGTTAGTTACCAAGTAGAAAATATTTTCCAATAACAATAAACGATGACCTTTTTAGTAAGATATAATAATAAATAAATAAATAATAGGTTTATTGATAGCAACATAGTATGTAGAGATTATATTTAAATAACACTTCTAAAAAACATAAATTGCAGATAATACATTAAATACAGAAGCTATCAAGAGGTCTGGGCTCATCTAATAGCATCCCCTCGGCCAAGATACACCCCACCAATATAGGGCAAACCCAGCCACGGGGACACTAGATGTTTTTCAGCCCACACCCTGCCCATATCTGTCCAAACCGGTGGTTGCTGCTTTAGTTTGTCCACCTGCTCTTGAGAAACGTCCAGGTGTTGTTGGTAGTTATCTCTGAATATCTTCATTAAAAAAGATTGAGTTCCTAAGGTCATACAACTCAATATACTAGTATAGATATATAAACCTTCAAAAAACTTTTAATGTTCATTTTTAGAGCAATACAGTGAAATTACTTCATGTAAGTAGTCGATCTATGTAAGTGTCTTAAGAGTGCTTTATACACTTGTATACTAAAATTATTTTGTATATTATTTATAGTTAAGGCATTAACATTGTTGATGTTTAAAGACTTTGAAATTCATTTTATCAAACACTGTTTATTCCACTTTTTGTAAAGGTATACCCCTACCGGTTAAAAACTTTCACCTCATCATCAGGGGAGCACAAACAAGACTGAATTCTGTTCGAACTGGTACCGACATACACGTTTCTAGCGGTGAACATTCGGGTTGAGGACTGTGGGTGGAGGGAGGGAGGAGACAACCTCAGCGAGCAACGGCGAGATTCTTGTTATATATGTGTTTGCCAGATGTTCACCCCGATGCACTGATTTAGAAATTGCTTGGGCCTCTAATCTGTCAAATTTATTTCCGTTACTACTGATACAATATAATAAACTTTTATGTGCTGACTGTGATAATTTAGATATAAGAAAGACAGAAAGCTCATTTGAAAAGAGATTTCGTGAACAGAAATCCTCCTTAACCAACCCTCTTTATTCTGAAATGGCTAATCAGTGTTACCGCAAAAACCATACATTTTCTATCGATGATGCCAAATTCTTACATATCTGTAATAACGGAAATAAATTGGACAGATTAGAAGCCTTTAAAAATTCTAAGCCAGTGCATCGAGGTGAACATCTAGTAAACACATATATTCCAAGAATCTCGCCGCTGCTCGCTGAGGTTGTCTCCTCCCTTCCTCCCCCCACAGTCTCCAACCCGAATGTTTACCATTAGAAACGTGTATGTCGGTACCAGTTCGAACATAATTTAGTCTTGTTTGTGCTCCTCGGATGATGAGATGAAAGCCTTGAAACCGGTAGCATTATACCGTTACAAAAAGTGGAATAAACAGTGTTTGATAAAACAAATTACAAACATTATGAATAAGAAACGAACTCACATTGAAAACATTTTGAAAATGAATATATTAAATAACGATATTTGTATTGAAATCAATTCTAACATATGACGACCTCAGTGACTTCTGAAACACCTGTCTTCCAATCCGGGGGTTGCAAATCAAACACACATTGATACCCAAATTTCTATATAAAAAAGGTCTGGTTTTAATTTAAGGCTTCTATCTTCTTGTTTTTTTGCCATTCACCCATCAGAATGTTCTTCAGCATTATCCTGTCATAAATACATGTTTTATCACAAAAAGGACACTTAAAATTGTAATACTTTCAAATAAACTTGAATTATTTTCATTAGGAAGGGTAACAAGCGGAACAAACAGATCATGATCTATAGCAACAAGAAGTTTAAAAATTAATTTAACTAAAGTTACGATTATATATGAACAACATATTTCTAAATATTGTACACAACAAAAGTTTAACATAATAAAATACAACATTTATGTGAAGTGTAATAAAAAGATGGAATTAACTTATATTTATTTATTTCGAAACTTCCCCGCATTTGATTAAAGGTAATTATTTTTATCAATACAAAAAAATATTAGACCTAGAAAGAAGCGTAATTGATTTTCCCCGTATCTTTAAAATATGTATAAAACATCACAAATATATTTACATTTGTTCCAGATGTTATCTTCAAAATAAGATCAGAAATCAAATAATCCGCTTGATCATCAGAAGTCCGCATTGTTGAATACAGAAGAAGATACTAGAGCGGTATCGGGGCCAGGTGATGTGATGTGATGCGAGAGGGATCCTCGGGGATGGATGCAGGCCGGGACAGATGGAGGCGGCCGTAAGGCGCAGCATGCCGCAGATAAGAAAGAATATCCTCAACATTTTATGCAAATATCTGGAAACTTTGACTAAGCAAACGGATGTGGAATCGATTCTCTTATCGGCGGGGAACAGCAGCCGACGTTGAATACGATATGGGTCAGGGTTGTCATATATTTATGATCTACGATGGAAAATAAAGACGTATGACAAAAAATAGTTTATATGACGAGATAAAATTAATTTTATTATTTTTCAACCTAGTTTTATTCCATTGGGCAGAGTAATTTAATGGCAAATACCAGACATGGGCAAATGCGGCTCTTTGTTGGGTTAAGTGCGGCTCCCAATGTCTCTTATAAAAATATAGATACTTTCTTTCCCCATTATACTTGTATTTTCGCGAGTTTCCTTTCTAAATGTTGTAAGTGATAAGATGCGCATGTATGAATGCAACTGTCACAAACGTAAGTATCGATGTATCATATACGTGAGTGCTGTGATTTCAATGTGTAGGATGCGCGCGCATCTCCTGCCTCTTTATGTGCGCAAACCACGCACTCCGTATTCTGCGCTATTTTTATATTTTCTTATATGTGTATTTTTTATACTTTATATAGCAATTAAGATTTGTGTAGAACATGTAATAAATTAGAATTAGTGTATTTAATACTACGTGAGAACGTGACTATGGTGTGACTCTTTATATATATGAAAATCCTGAATGTGGCTCTCGTTGACCTCATGTATGCCTCCCCCTGGCATATACGAGTACTAAGTAAGATTCAAAACTTTAAAGCTCAAGGATATATAAAAAAATCACAATTATAAATACCATCAAGCCATTTCCCTGGCAGGTTAGGCAGAGAAGATAGAGCGCCAGACTTTTCTATCCCGATAATCCTAAGTCTCTTCTACATCCACACAATTTCTACGATTTCTCTTATTTTATACGCTTGCTTCTTTCAAAATATCATCCACTTGATCATCCATAGTTTCCTTGGTTTTTATCTTACACTCCTTCCAATCACGTTTGTATTATATTTTTGTTTCGTTAGCTTTTCTTTATTAACTTTACCCGAATCATCTGAGCGTGCTCTTTTTCATCTTACTAAATGATAATGTTCAGATTCATCCCTAATCACTTCGTTCCGTCTTCTGTCTTACTTTTTCCCCCAATGTATTCTTAACAATGCACACATTTCTACAACATTTATTTGGTTCCTATCAGTCTTTTTTCAATCCAAGTATTAAAAAGGCGATAGTATGAAACATTTTTCCCTCAATAAACTCGAAGTTACACTGTAGGCAGTCAATCGGAGCGTGGTTGTTATTGCGACAGAAGTTTGAGTACTTGGGCTTGCAAGATGAATGACTAAAATTTGTTGTTTTATATTTGTATATTTTTGTTTTTATTTTTATGATTATATGTGGAATGAACGTTTTGGATCTTTCTGGAGTGAGGATAAGTGAGGAGTTTGATTCCGCATGATGTTTCCAGTTGTAATTGAGTGTCACTGTTTCTCAGGTTGATGAGAACGTGCAACGGGGTTTTGTTTTTGTATAATCAAAAATTAGAAAGAAGTTTTGATTTATTTATTCATGCTAAATCTCTCAAGTGAGATACAGGCAAAATCTTAGTTTACTGAGGACACGACAAATGAAAGATAACAAACCCAGATCCATCAAAGTTGAGTGTCCGAATTAAATTACCTGTTGTTTTTTCGCAAATTAACATATGTATATTTCTTGTCATGTGTAAAAATAAATAAAACTGTAGTTCAATTTTTTATTGTTACTTCTGAAAAAATAAAGTTATGCTCTCAACATCTTTCATAACTCTACGGAGATCGTATCTTGGACACTTTAATTGTTTTCAATGCAAAAGTCGTAATTAAGTTTTGAAAGTAAAAAATAATCACAAAGAGTCAAGTGGGGACTAAAGGGTGGGGGATTCATTTCTAGGAAATCACAATTTTGAACCAGAGCCTTTGCAGCAACTTTGTGTGCACTGACTAGTGCATTTGGTGCAATACTCTCACGCCTCGTGACAGCTTTTCTCGGCCCTTCGTATTTAAAGCGTCCCTAATTAAATTGCTTTAGTTTTTTTTGGGCTGATGTCAACTTGGCATTTTTTGGGCTGTGGAGATACCAGACAACGCCACTCCATCTAGTTTATTTTTCGACTGAGACATAATGTAACTATAGTGTCGTCATCAGTGACAATTGCTCATTTTTTTTCTTTTCCTTTCCCATCGTAAAGCATTAAAATACACTGTAACATTCAATGCATCGTAGCCTTTTGTGAAGTGACAGCTTCTGCTGATTTTCTTTGATGAGGGTCGTCTTCAATTGTCTCAGTCCAAGCGAAGTTGTTTAGCCTAGTTTTTTACTATGAGATATAATGGAGAATATTCTCCGTAGACATTAATAAAATGTATTTTAATTAATGCTGGACTTTTTACTTCTTTTGATAAACACGTGATAATTTTTTTTTTAACATTTCATAATATAACAAAACAACGGGTCTTCTATCGGCTCTAGTTGATATGAAAAGGCTTAACTATAATACAAGTTAACCATGCAATGGGCATTGTATCTGTTCATATACGATCTTATTTATTCAGGTTGCAGCTGGACGAAAGGTAACCATATTTTTTTCCAAAAAAGAAAAAGACAACAAATTCATACACAAAAAAAAGTTTTGCTAATGTTACCAGACTTGAAGAAAAAAGGTAGATAGGATATGCCAAGAAAGTAGGAATTTCTTGTCTATGGCTAAATAAAGAAACGTCGTCATATAATATAGATTTAATATTTTTATGTTGCTGTTTGATTTTTTATTCATATTCAATATTATGTCATAATAAGCAAAGCGTTGTTAATTATTAATTATCATATTGGGTCATTCCCTTTTTTTCTTATTTTCATTGATTCGAATTATTTTGTTAAGTGTTATATACTCGTATATATATTAATTTATGTTTGTTTATGTATTAATTTAAAAAAATCATATACCGTATTTTACGGACTACGAGTATAAGACGCACTTTTTTCTTCAAAAAATTTCCTCCAAAATTCAGGTGCGTCTTATACTCGAAATTAATATAAAAATGTCCAGTGTTTGATTTAAAATTCCCGCCAGTCTTAAAAATGACCATATATTCGATGCCGCGGGAAACCTATCTCTATCTGGCAACATTTGATTCAACTGGCAGCAGTCAGTGGATAGAACAGTCGTGGTCTAAAGTGAGAGAAGATATTATTGTTAAATCTTTCAAGAAGTGCGGCATAAGAAACGCTCTCGATGGCAGTGAAGACCATCTTATATATGAAGAGGACAACGATGACGATGAAGAGGAAGAAGAAGAAGAAGAAGAAAGTTCAGATGACGATTTTCAGGGATTTTAAAGGTCAGTTCGGTTTTATAAACTAAGAATTTTTTTAGTTTGGCTTTGCAATCTAATAATAAAAATGGTAAAAATGTTATTTTTTTTAAATTTTGCCTAAAAATTAAGATGCGTCTTATAGTCCGTAGCGTTTTATAATCCGTAGCGTCTTAAAGTCCGTAAAATACGGTAACTAACGTTTGAGTTATCAATTTGCATCTATTATTTTACATCCAAGAACTTACAATTGCATTTTATGTTTTACGTTTTAACAATTGTTAAAGCCGTTTTTTATTATAATTTAATAAAGTCATCTACAATACAAACATTTGCCAAATACTAAACCTATATACACATTTATATCTTAAGAACTTATATAATTCATATATTATATTATACATATGAACTAACATTCAGTTTAATTTCCTTCATATTTTACAGAAATAGTTAACATTTACATTGTTATATATAACTAGAGAACAATTCTTACAAGGAATTATTTCAGTACTAATTATTAAGCACGTATATGCCCGCTAATTAAGGCTAGTTGCCTTTCAAAACATTCACTCAGACTTTGATCCTCTCTGCTAATATTCTAATTGAACTAATCAGGCAAAAGATTAATTATGAACTAACTAAATTTTTAATTTCCTACATTTCAGTTTCATTTTTCATAATCTTAATATTTAATTTCTTAAAAATAGTTAACACCTACACACTAACTTTTAACTAGATAACAATCCAAAATATATCCTTTAAAAAATTTTTATGCTATCGGTTTCTTTCATATGTGCATTTTAAGACCTTTTATAGGAAAAATTTAAACCTTTGAAGTATAAATTGTTTTTGATTTTTTGCCATTTTGTACGCCACACATTTTCGAGTTTACTTTAGTTAAACATTAATAAATATTATATAAATCAAGACAATCAAAAATATATTTTTTCAGGCTTTTATGGTCATTTGAATCAATTTTTTCAGGACTTTCGAAGTATTGTACCGAATGATTTGGCTTAAAATGCCGACGTTTCACGAAAATTGTTTTTTTCATCTTCAATTATTGTATTCGTAATAACCAAGAAATCTGCAAGACATTTTAAATATCGGCTTTATTACCCTTATAAAGACTTTACACAGCTGAATAAAAAATTTAAATGGTTTAATCGTTCACATATTCAGTTTATAAAGCATGTCCTAAATTTGAGAGTATTTATTTAAAGTTAAAACAGTATTCATTCCTTTATCTTGTATAATTTAAAGTTTTTTCTACGTAGTGTTATTACTCAGAAAAAAAATTCTTGAATAATAAATTAGCTGTGTTATTTTTTATCATTTACTGGCATGTTATTTTTACATCATTCTGGAACTCAACTTGATTTATATCTAATTTTACTGAAAAAATCCTACGGTTTTGCTATTTTTAGTTACAAATTCAGCATGTTACGACTATATTTGTTAAATTGCATACTTCGCGTCCTCGAAATTGTTAATTCGCGACATATAATAATTTATGAAACTTGTGGTGTCGAGACCATGTGCTTGCCTTGAAAACAGGAAGATTAAAATATTATGAAATACTTGAATATTTTAAAATACTAAAAAGACAATAAAATAAGGGTAACTACCCTTGCAGTCAGGTACATTTTTATTCTATGACAACATTGTCTCGGGCGACTTAGGTCGAGATTGGCAGCACTGTCTCTTTGTACTTCTTTGCCAAGGGGAAGCTGGCTCGCTGGCTCCCCTCCTATTCCGTGCTGACCGTGCTGAGATACAGACGTTGGTCCGACACCGCTTTCCTCATATATCACAGAACTCCAGGACGCCATCTTGATTACGGGTGAATATTATTTCTCCTATTTTGAATGTGGATTTCATCGCCACGCTAAATACCCACCGAGTAAAAAAATAATTTCAAATTGTTATTCAAATCTTCCTTGCCTAATACAACACATTTCTTCTTGCCAGTTTTAAACTTTTTTTCTCGAAATTCGTCGAGTTTTTTTTATATATTCTTTTTTCTTTTTTTTTCTTTTTTTTTACAATATAATAAACTGTTTCATTACAAATTGTTCTTGTTTAATTGTGTCGCCTGTCCCAGCGAGATTTGAGAGAGACTTATTCAGAGTTAAGAGAACCCAACGAATCCCAGAGATCTAAAGAGTTCCTGTCTCGTTAAGAGGCCGACTGACCTGTGCGGGCCTGTCGCTATTTGGTAAGATTGATATTTGGTGAATAGATTTAAATAATCAATTGTGTACATATAATTATTGTTTCCTAAATACAGCAGAAAGGCGTGACATAATTGGCTCCAGAACGTGGGGCATACTTTGTATCTCTGATCTCTCGTGGGACAAGGTTTTTATTTATAATTTGTTTTGTGTGTTTTAAATAATAATTTATTTTCAGAAAAGTGTTTTTATATGTAATTTTTTGTGTACGACCGTTTGTTTTCTCTATTTTTTGTTCCCACGTGTTTGCATCATTTGTTTTTACTGCCATTGTTTTTTTTTGTTGTTCTCCCGCGTGTTCATCTTTGTTCCCACGTGTTCATTTTGTTCCCGCGTGTTCATCCTTGTTCCCGCGTGTTCATCTTTGTTCCCGCGTGTTCATCTTTGTGCCCATGTGCTACGGGCTCCGAGTTGGAAGGGCCGTTTTTCGAGTCTTTTTGGAATAGATTTCTAGCTAACTTTTCCAAATATTTTCTTGTTAAGAATCGTGTGTTCCTTATTAAACTCGATTTAAAAGTTAGGGTGTTCAGAAATTTGTACCACGCTTCAGAGAGAAGTCTTTGTTTGTTTAACATATCGTTTGAATTAGAAGTGTGTTTTTGTTAGTGGGGTCTGATATCGCGTTTTTTCTTTTCTTCTTTTGGGCCTTGTTTATTGTTTTAATTTTTTTTTTTCTGTTGTTTGTTGTTGTTGGCAATGGATCCAATTAGGGACGTAATGAAGTCGACCAAGGCTAGATTGATAGGGGAATTACTTGAGCGCGGACTCTCCCCCAGTAATAATTTTTACGAATTGCGTCGTCAGGCCAGTCTATACAATAAAGGTCTCGCTCCATCATCATCGAGGGAGGTGGCCTTACCCCCTAGAACTCGACCATATTTAAACCTTTCTAAAGCTCCGGAGTTATTTGAGAGGGCGGATAATGGGGATAACGCTTCGGGAGCTCTGGCACCGATGCCTTTGACAAATTCATCTCCGTATACTGAGGTTGGGATTTCCCGTTCTCATGTTCCACTTCCGTCGCCACAATGGAATATAAACTTCTCGTGTTGGCCAATTGATCCATATACCGGAACGGGTTGTATAAGGGAATTTTTGTCACGAATGGAAGAATTAGCTTGTGCCAGAGGTGTTCACCTAAACGCGCTTCCGGCGGTCTTACCAGAGTTTTTACGTAAGGGAGCATTAACCTTCTTTAGGAGCAAGGTTAAGATATTTAAAGATTGGAACACAGTAACGAAACTTTTCTTAGAAAAGTATGAGTCGGAAGACTTTATGACTCAGCGCAGGATGGATATTTGGGCCTCCATACAAAAACCGGGCGAATCATCTACGGATTTTGTTTCGAGAATCCAGAACTTGAATCAGTCTTTGGAACCGCCTCTCACTGACAAGGATTTATTACAAGTATTTAGACGCGGCCTACATCATAGGTACTGTTCAGCCCTTGTCAGCTCGCAACCGTCTTCGGTTGACCAGTTGGAAAAATTGTGCCTGGCCTTCGACCTAATGAACAGGGACGAGGGAAGGTCCCCTCGTTCCGCCCCCCTTTTCTCAAGAATGGGTGCTCGGTTGTCACCGGTATCTTACACCTCAAATGCTGAGGAACCATTACCAAAGAGGTGTTATTCGTGTCGGCTTCCTAATCACATCGCGCGTAATTGCCCCAGCCGGCCACGTTTTAGGAAGGGACCTGTACGGACGGCTACCAACCTTTGGAAGGCCAGAGCCGTACCCTCTCGACAGTTGGCTTTGTTACCGGATTTGTCAAGACCGCCCCCGTCTATTAACGCTCCAAAAAACCGGTAGGGCACCAACCCGATTCAGTTACGTCGGATTTCCCGGGTTGGTCGCGTCAGTCAGCTTCAAAAGAATCGTTCCCTTTCGTAAATTTTGTAGAGATTACTAATGCTAGGGACGAGCGACCCTACCTTCACTGTTATATTCAAGAATTGCCATTTAGGGCTTTGCTTGACTCAGGCGCGTCGGTTAACGTAATTGGTGGAGAACTTTTTAAAAAATTTGAAAGTCAGTATTGTCCGTCTCTACTTCGCGAGGGAATCGTGCATACGGCGGGTGGCCAGGAGCACCGTGTGCTGGGTTCTGTACAGTTACCTTTATGTTACGATGACCAGACCGTTTGGGCGGATTTCCTAATAGTTCCTTCTTTGGAGGAGTGCCTGATTTTGGGTACCCCTTTCTTAAAGCACTCGGGCCTTACCCCGAATCTCTTTCCTTCTTCTAGTATAGAAAAATTATCTTTCAGACCCGTTGTGTCCGAAATAGGAATTAAGTCTTTTAAGCCTTCATGCTTGACATCGGCTGCAGATTTGTCTATTGAACAGAATCTGCAGTTGAACCTTTTGATTGCGGACTTCAATAGTGTCGCATTTGAAAGGGTGGGACTGGGTCGTACCACGTTAGTCAATCACGTAATCGATACAGGCAGTCATTCACCCGTAAAACAGAGAACTTACCCTCTGTCGCATATCCGCCGACGACAGATGGTTTCCGAGCTAGACGAAATGCTCGAATTAGGAGTGGTTGAGCCGTCGCGCAGCGCCTGGCTAAATAATGCGTTTATCGTTCCGAAAAAGGACGGTTCAGCTCGATTCGTGTTGGACCCGCGTAAATTGAACTCCATTACGAATTCAGATTCGTACCGTTTGCCAAATATTAATAGAATTTTAGACAATTTACGGGATACCCGATATCTCTCCGCGTTGGATTTAAGTCACGGATTCTGGCAGATGCCGTTGAACCCAGACTCTAAGTGCAAGACCGCGTTTTTCGTAGAAGGCCGGGGTCAGTACCAATTTGTGGTCACCCCATTTGGTCTAAAAAATATTCCTGCCGAAATGCAGAGGCTAATGGATAAACTGTTTGCCGATCAGGGCGATCATGTATTTTGCTACCTAGATGACATCTTAATCTGCAGCGCAGATTTCGATTCACACATCGCCACCTTACGTTTGGTGTTGCGCCGGTTGAAGGAGTCCAATCTTACTATAAAATTGGCCAAGTCGGAATTTTGCAAGTCAAGCCTTAGGTACTTGGGACATATAGTGGACCGCGAAGGGTTGAGAACGGACCCTGAAAAGATTAAGGTGATGAAGGAATTCCCTAGGCCACGGAGTGTAAAGGAAGTGAAAAGCTTCCTCGGTTTGTGTTCATATTACCGCCGATTTATAAAAGATTTTTCTAAGATCGCTGCGCCCCTCTGTCGCTTGACTAGTATCAAACTTAAGGGCTCGAAGTTCCAGTGGGATTCGACCGCTGAAGAATCATTCGTCCTCCTCAAGCGTGCCATGATTACGTCTCCCGTTCTGAAGCCACCGGATTATACGGTGCCATATATACTCACCTGCGACGCGAGCGGAATAAGCATCGGTAGCTTTCTTTCACAATCCATGCCGGGTGGTGTTGAACATGCCATAGCTTATTTTTCACGAAAGCTTTCCCCGGCGGAAAGGCTTTATAGTACCACCGAGCGCGAACTCCTGGCCATCGTGGACTCAGTCCATCATTTCCGTAGTTATCTAGACGGAACCAGGTTTACGATTCAGAGCGATCATGGATGCTTAAAATATCTGGACCATCTGTCTTCACCGAGCGGCCGATTAGCCCGTTGGGCTTGTAGACTCTCACAATATAATTTTGATTTCCTTTATAAAAAGGGTTGCGAGAATCGCTTGGCTGACGCCCTCAGTCGAATCGAGGTATCCGCGATGAGCTTTTCCCCTCCGTTCGAGCACGTAACCGACGAATGGTATTTACGGATCCTAAGAGAGTGTGAGAAGGATCCACGGTCGCGGCCAAACTTTAAAGTAGCAAAGGGACATCTATTGCGGTTGTGTCGTTCCTCTCACGACCCTGTCCGCAACCAGGGAGAACGAGATTGGAGGGTCGTGGTACCCCAGGATGCGTTGGTCCCCTTGATCGATGATATACATTCGAACCTGTGTCACCCGGGTGTTAGGAAGACTATGGAAATTATTACTCGGACGTATTTTGCTAACAAATTATCTGAGGCAGTAACTCATTTTATATCGCGGTGCGAAACGTGCAAGGCCTATAAACATAACACACAGGGCCCATGTGGCCTTATGAGTGAGCCCAAGCAAGCATCCCGGCCCATGCAGTCATTGAGTATGGACCTCGTAGGCCCCTTGCCTTTGTCTAGGAAGCGGAACTCTCATATTTTAACGGTAGTTGATAACTTTAGTAAGTATGTATGGGCTTTTCCCTTGAGAGTGGCCACGTCTAAGGCTATAATTCGGTGTTTGGAAGCGTCAATATTTCTCCCGTGTTCGGTGCCACGTACCATCGTAATGGATAATGGTAAGCAGTTCATATCGAAGGAATTCAGAGGATTCCTGGAATCCTATGGGATACGAGACCTCTTTTACAACGCGTATTATCACCCGCAAAACAATACCAGCGAGAGATATAATTCTTCTATTCTGACGTGTCTATCCATTTTGGTACAGGACAATCAACGAGATTGGTGCGAATTCTTAGGAAAGATCTGTTCCTGTTTAAACAATACTGTGAGCATAGCCACCGGTAGCACCCCTTTTTATCTGTTTCACGGATTCCATCCGGTTCCCCATGCTTCGTTCCACGACCAACTGGATTCGAATCAGATTGTCTCTTCCTCGAGATCTCCTAATTATCTCCAAGGGTTAAATAGAATGGAAAAATTGTACGAGACCGTCACTGCTAAACTATTGACTGGGTTTAAGCGTAGCGCAGCTAGGTATAACCTACGCCGTAGAGAGAGACGTCTGTCCGTTGGACAGGTGGTATGGAGGAAGTCCTTTAAACAGTCAAATGCAGGTCGTTACTTCAGCGCCAAGCTGGCACCGAGATTTATAAAGAGTGTAGTTAGCAAGAAAATCTCCAATTCGGTTTACGAGCTGTCGGAGCTTAGTGGAAAAGTGGTAGGGAGATATCACGTGAAGGACATTGCAAAGGTTGACCAATGATAGTCTCGCGATCGGGTGACCGACAGAGGAGTATAGCACTCCACGTCATAAAGACAGGAGAGAATTAGTCCGGATTCTCGTAGTCAAAGCACATAAAGGGAGCATGGCCAAGTAATAAATAGAGTATAGCCTCTTTGTTGTTACAATAACGGTAGAGTTAATTGTGTATTTTCTCTTTTGAAATTAGAGAACTCTGTCTTAATGAAGAGAGCGTTAGGGGAGTATTCACTCTCCAAACTAAAGATCGTGGTCGAGTGGCCAATAGTTGTGCATAGAACCCTCGATTGTGTTAATAAACGGAGCGTTAGATGACTACTCGCTCCGTAGAACCAAAGAGCGTGGCTAGTTAACCAGAGTGCGAGTATAGCCTCTTTGTCGTTGTAGTAACAGGAGAGTTAATAGTGTATTCTCTCATTGTAGACTGGAAAGCGTGGCCAGGTGATAGCTGGAGATTATAAAATTCTGGTCGTTTTACCAGAAACGGAATTGGGAACACGGTTAGGACGCGGTTGGAACTCGGTTGGAACTAGAAAGCGTGACCTGGAGTCAAATTATTAAATATATCATTCTTGTCTTGTAAGAAGGAAGGAATACAGGGGTTATTCTCTTATAAGAATACGGCTGAAGTTTAGTAGCTGCATAAATATTATATAAATTGACTATTGAATACAGTATAGCTTAGAATAGACCTTATGCGGTGAGTCCGTCGTCACGCGATAAGGACGCAAACATATGATATGGGTCCGGTCCTGAGCACAGCTTCTGTGCCCGGGTGGATTATAGATAAGCTGATAGTTGACAGTGCAGTGATGGGTTCGTCAGCGCCTAATTGGGAGTCATTCATGGTTAGGAAAATGGTTCTTAAAATAATTAAATTAAATATTTTGTTATAATACCTTGAAGGTATACACTGTCGATTCCTTGGTGAATGTCAGTTTAGTATGTCAAGTGACGTCACCGGTGCGGATTTATTATTGCACAAGGGTGAATGAATAAGTGGGCTGGCCGTGGGCAATCTCGTATGGATTCATTTCCATATGTTTTATGTATGGGCTGGTATTCAACCCGGTGACTTAACCAAAGAATACCTGGCGTTCAATGAACCTAAGCCTGGACCACGAGTGGCGGAATGC
Organism: Odontocerum albicorne; assembly: GCA_949825065.1. Taxonomy (NCBI): domain Eukaryota; kingdom Metazoa; phylum Arthropoda; class Insecta; order Trichoptera; family Odontoceridae; genus Odontocerum; species Odontocerum albicorne. Next base: position 48,081,759 of record OX463844.1, on the reverse strand, counting down.
TGAGAGCCTAGAGTAGGATTATATGTATCTCAACGAAGGACCTAGGTCCTTCTGAAGTAAGAATTCATGTAATACATAGATGATTAGTACCGTTTGTAGAAGGTACACGTATTACATTCAGGATCAAATTGCTCTTGTGTAGCTTAGGTATTGGGTTACCTAACAGCTGTTGTGGTTTATTTAGTGGTAATTGCTACCTTCTCATTAGATTCCCTATCGGAATTATTGACTGCAGAAGTTAGGGCATTAAGTGAAGAAATTCTTGGAAGTCTTCAGAATTTCGTATTAGGGAAGGATTGTCTTCCTAATTGTTGTCTTATCTGATAAGAATTCGTGATGTATTCCGAACTTCTTGACGGAGAGGTGTACCCTTCCCCCGGGAGTAGCGTTCCGAAGATCGTACTGAGGATTCAGTAGAGTATCCATCGTGGATAATTGCTTTGCGCTAATGCTATCGCTGGACGGTGGTCCGTAAGTTTAATAGCAGTAGAATTGTTCAGTAGTGCTATGGAGTAGGTGTTGCTTTCCACCGAGTAGAATTTTGGAAAAGATTGTACAGATGGTACAGTGGAGTATCCGTTTCGGATAGTTGCACGTAGCAAGTGTTAGTTATTGGACGGGGTTCCATGATGATAATAACCGTTGATGTGTTCGGAATTTCTTGTTGGGGAAGTGTAGCATTCCACGGTGTTGAAGGGCTATAGTATTGAAGTAAGTCATCTTGTTGACGAATTGGCTCCTGTTGAGTGTGGAGTATATAATTTGAAATAAAAATGATTAATTTTTTTTGTTGTTGTGTAAAATATTATAATATATTTTGTTCTGTCAAAGCACTCACCGAGTACGGGGTCGCAAGGTAGTCTGTTAGGCAGCGCGATGAAAGGTTTATGGGAAATGTGGAGGTTGTAGTGGTGCTGCTGGGAGGAATAAGGATAAGAGTATAGTGCGTTCTCGAATGAACTTTGACAGAATTTATGTAACTGTTACGGTAATTGCCGTTCTATTTTTGTTTTGTTTTGAACTTGTACCAAATTTATGTAACTGTTACGGTAATTGCCGTCTATTTTTGTTTTGTTTTGAACTTGTACCGATTTTATGTAACTGTTACGGTGATTACCGTTGTATTGTTTGCTCTGTTTTGAGTTTTGGGATAAGAGCTCTGGTTACTGTAGTGTTGGCAGCATGCGTCATGACTGGGGGCTGCGTTTCTTGGATAGTTAAATCTCGAAACGAACCCGTGCCCTTGTGGTCGGACGTATGGTGGGTCTCGCTCGGTAAATTGAATTCCCAGTTTTTGTTGTTTATCATTGTCTCCTTACTTTGGCTCGGTGTGAATCACCGAGAGGCCTTGGGCAGCCTTAAGAGTCCGGGTTGGGGGAAGCTAGCCTCCCAACCGATAAAGGTTTTGAAGATGGCCTGAGAATACATCTGGGATGGATTGCTGTGTGTCTCCATCACGGGCCTCATGAACCCATATTAGCAATTGCGAATACAGATATGTTCTGTCATGTACACGTTTCGGGCCAAGGTAGCTTCGGTTCGTGAGGGTCGCGTGTCTGTCGCTCGGATCCTAGATGACCAAAGTTGTGTATGTGGTATCACGTGATTCTTGGCTCTGTTCTGGGGGTCCGTAGACGCGTCCTGCTTTCAACCGGGGCTACTCGCCAATTTTGTATTATGTTTTGTATTTTTCTTTTTAAAGGGAACGAAGGCTCCATTTATACAGTTACCATTCTGTGTGGTGGTGAATTGTTACTGCAACGGTTGTCCAGACCTTGGAGTCTGAGGAAACCCAAGTTATGTGTAAAGTTCTGTGTGAACTTAAGGAGATATAAGTCCTCGAAAATGGTTCGGTATGAACCATAGGATATTTGTTATTCAATGTATAAAGTTCTGTCTGAACTTAAGGAGTTACAAGTCCTCGAAAGTGGCTCTGTGTGAACCATAGGATATTTGTAATTTGACGTATAAGGTTCTGTGTGAACCTCTTGAAATTTTTAAATGATAAATATTGGCAATTGCGAAATTTATTGTTATCATTGTTGTTATCACTACGCCCGGTAGTGGCCGGAAGTTTGGACCGTCTTGTGCTGTGTGCCAGGGGCGGTCGTATTGTGGAAAGCGCCCGTGATATGGGGCCGCTTTAAAATTTATCGATTCCGACTGTGCAGTATAGGGAAGGGCGAGGAAAGGAATGTGTTGTAAAGTGTTGTCTTTGGTGTATCAAGGGAAGTGGGATTCTAATTTTGTGTTGAGCCATGTGGGTGGTTGGTTGGACGGAATCCACATTGAAAGGGGAGAATTTCAGGAATCACCTTGAAGATAATCCACATTGAAAGGGGAGCATTTCAGGAATCACCTTTGAAGATAATCCACATGGAAAGGGGAGAATTTCAGGAATCACCTTTGAAGAGCAGCTGGTTCATAGGTTGGCCCGTGACCTACAGTGAACCCACTAAAGTCAGCCTTTGGGAGAAGACTGCAGATTTGTTTTATTATTTTGGTTAAGCTGTGTCCATTTCTCAGAATATTGTAATGAGAGAATGGCTTAACTGATTTGTTTCCCTCTTGGTCAACATTTGATTGTTAGTTGACCTTGCAGTTTAATATTTTATTAATTATATTACCCGATTGTATAGAATTATTTTAATTTCCTTGTTGTGTGATTTGATTTTATTAATACTGTATCGATTTCCTGTAATCTTGTACCATTGTGCATTGTTTTGTTTTGTATCAATTCCTGTAACTTGTACCATTGTGCGTTGTTTTGTTTTGTATCAATTTCTTGTAATCTTGTACCATTGTGTATTTTTTTTTTGTGTAAGGAGTTGGGAAGGATTGTTTCCCGCTCCTGTGTAACCGGCTATGTGTTGAAGTTAAATTGTTTAGGAGCCTAGTTAAGGAAAGGTTTTACGTGGTTTCCTTCCTCGTGGTCGGTCTTACACCAATTAAGACTACACCTATGGCAAATGCTGACTAGAGATAAATCGGCCACGAAACCGTATCCGGTGAGGGGTACATACACCCCTCGCTCCTTAGAATCATCTCTCGGACTGATGCGTCTGTGATATACGGAGGATAATTTTTTTTTGTTTGTTTTTTTTTTGTTCTTTCAATAACTTCGGGTGGGGTGTTACGACTATATTTGTTAAATTGCATACTTCGCGTCCTCGAAATTGTTAATTCGCGACATATAATAATTTATGAAACTTGTGGTGTCGAGACCATGTGCTTGCCTTGAAAACAGGAAGATTAAAATATTATGAAATACTTGAATATTTTAAAATACTAAAAAGACAATAAAATAAGGGTAACTACCCTTGCAGTCAGGTACATTTTTATTCTATGACAACATTGTCTCGGGCGACTTAGGTCGAGATTGGCAGCACTGTCTCTTTGTACTTCTTTGCCAAGGGGAAGCTGGCTCGCTGGCTCCCCTCCTATTCCGTGCTGACCGTGCTGAGATACAGACGTTGGTCCGACACCGCTTTCCTCATATATCACAGAACTCCAGGACGCCATCTTGATTACGGGTGAATATTATTTCTCCTATTTTGAATGTGGATTTCATCGCCACGCTAAATACCCACCGAGTAAAAAAATAATTTCAAATTGTTATTCAAATCTTCCTTGCCTAATACAACACATTTCTTCTTGCCAGTTTTAAACTTTTTTTCTCGAAATTCGTCGAGTTTTTTTTATATATTCTTTTTTCTTTTTTTTTCTTTTTTTTTACAATATAATAAACTGTTTCATTACAAATTGTTCTTGTTTAATTGTGTCGCCTGTCCCAGCGAGATTTGAGAGAGACTTATTCAGAGTTAAGAGAACCCAACGAATCCCAGAGATCTAAAGAGTTCCTGTCTCGTTAAGAGGCCGACTGACCTGTGCGGGCCTGTCGCTATTTGGTAAGATTGATATTTGGTGAATAGATTTAAATAATCAATTGTGTACATATAATTATTGTTTCCTAAATACAGCAGAAAGGCGTGACAAGCATTATGTTAAATTTCAAATGTTTATTCAGATTTATTTCTAAATATTGTATACTTCTTAATTTCATTTCCAAACCCTCATCATATATAAGCGAAATTTAAAAAAATATCGTATTTTTAAACATTTTTAAGAGAAAACTTGCTGCCTACAATATAATCTTCATCCCAATAAAACGCTGCGTGGAATACTGAATGGGGATGTTAGAAAGAAATGCTGAAAGAAAGAAGGTGTATTGCTAAAGATTAAGAAAATACATTTTAAATGATTCTGTCACGTATGAAAAATCCTTCGTGGAAGTCGTAGTCTAATGATTAACATTCATGCTAAGCAAGCGAGCAACTTAGGCTCGATTTCTATAGAATTTACTTCTGGATTGGTTTTACGTATAGACCACTTTACACGTAAATTTGCGTTATTCGTAATGGCGACAGTGATTTATCTCCATTCTTTTTTTTGTTTAACTAATTAAGAAGTGGTCTTGAGGTGATCTTAATGGTCAGGAAACAGCGCTTTGCCAAATTATCTTAGAAAAAATAAAATATGTTAAAGGGAATAGGAGGTAAGAAATTTGGGAAAGACTTTGGAAAACGTGGAAAACCCATCTTTATAAAATCTTGAAAAAGAGAATAGGGAAAAATTTTTGTAATCTGAGCGTATGCATGCGAAGGTGTATGAACGTTTATGAAAGCGAAAATGTGTGCTAAGATATAATGCAGTGGAAATCTACTAAGCTTTTTTTACATGCACTACATATATCAGTAAGTATCCTATTATGTGTATTTATAACTTTTTTGTGTCGTGTTATTTTGTTAACACGTACGACAACGAACTGCAAGCATCGAACTTAGTCCAAAAGTTCTCACCCTGAAAGCGTGAAAATAAGCTTATCACAATATAAAGTTTTCACCATCCAAAGCCATCTCATATTTTCACTCTAAAAATACCCTATTATTTAATGGACTATTACCAGCATCAACCCTACAACCCACGATGGGTTTTGGCTACCTTAGAATTTTCTGCCACTTACTAGTATCTCTCTCAGTAGCGCCTCTCCACCAATTTGTTTATAATCAGTGTGTATTGATTGAGTAGATTGGCGGTATTAAATAGTCTTTTTGAATTTGTTTATTGTGATATCACGCTTAAGGTTAAAAAATAAAGTTAAAAGAAAACAATTTTTGTGATATTTAAGTTTCAATAAAGGTTTAGCAAAGCCCTGTGATAGCCCTAATGTAGTCGTTTATATGCAAATACCCCGGCAGCTTACCATATTTGCTAATCTTGATATTTCTGCAAAGCGTTTTGTAAATCTTTTATCGAAATACTGCAATTTATGTTCAGGAAGCGAACGACATAAAAGTAAAGAGGAACATTTTTAATACGAAACCATCGGCAGGATCATCGATTGGTACTTGCTGAGGTTCAATTTCCTTCCACTAAAAGATTACTTTTAAATTGTAGTGTAAAATATTTACTTATTTTATATTCTGTACATCGTCGGTAGTTACGAGTATCTTATTATAAAACGATTATAATTCAAAATGTCGAATATTTAACAAAAAATTACATAATTTTCCACGAATAACATTATTACCCGCTACACATGTTTATAACACTTATCTTGAGGCTCATTTCAAGCAGAATGATCCCTATTTGTTATGAGAGCAGTGCTTATATATTACACTGGTATACGACGCAACGAATCAATCCCTTTATTTACCCCAAAATAAAAGAACTTAATCTTGTTCTTCCTAGTGTCATGTCAGGTCCCCCCAACGTTGAAATTCACCTGAGAGTAAGCATCTTTGTCCCTGGCAGCCCAAAAAAGATCTCCAACGCCCATTATGCCAGTCCAATCACGTATATTGCGAAGCTAGGATATTTGCCTCCTGCCAACACCTCTTTGACCCTTTATTTTGCCTTGGATGATCAGGTGCAGTAATTTATACTTTGCTCCTCTAAGACCATGACCCAAATAGGACACCTTTCGGATTTTCATATTAGTCAGCAACTCTTATCAATTTTGGCTCTTTGAAGAACCGTTGTGGTGCTGACCACATCCGTCAAGGGTATCCATAGCATTCTCCGGTGCATTTACATTTCGAATGCTTCCAGTCGGTTCATACTACTTACAACACTGACCAAACGTAGCATTTGACTAACCGTTGTCGAAGTTTCAAGGTTAGGTTAGCATCGCAGAATACGCTTCTCATTTTATTAAAAGCCACACGAGATGATTCAATTCTGCCCTAGACTTCAGTTTCTGGGTCGAGATTTTCCACTAGGATACTTCCGAGGTATTAAATTTTTTTCACTCTCTCTATATCAGCACTGTTCAATGTAAGACGTGCTCCTGCCTGAAAAGAACTGAATGGCGGAGGCAATTCAAGAATAATTCAATATATTGATAAAATAGCTCCTATTACCTCACGTTTCCTTCCAGATAAAATAAGACCTGCATATTACACTAACAAAATAGAATAGGTAAATAGATTTTTAACGCTAAAGACAGAGTAGATCAACTACAAAAGAGCAGCAAATATGAAATAGAATGTGCTCTTGAAAGTATATATGGTACATATTACATATATATCCATGACCCATTGGCACTAGAAAACAAAAATATACTTGTATAATAAAGACAAATCAAAATTTCAAAGAGAGTTAAAGCTTCGCAAATGTCACAAAAAAATTATAAAAAACGATGAATTTATAAACATTAGAGATACACAAAGCCGGAAGCAAAAAAAAAACGTTTAAAAATACTTTATAATGTGAAAGGTTTCCAACCTCTGAAACATTTTTCTATTGATTAAATAGTATCGAATTCATAATCAAAATTTATATTTAATATTTTAATTAATATATTGTCAGATGATTTATCAAACACTGTTTATTCCACTTTTTATAACGTTATAACCCTATCGATTTCAAGGCTTTCAAACAAATCGCAATGTCTTTAAACCTTCACAATGTTAATGCCTTAACTATAAATGATAAATCAATTAATATATTAGAATTGAAATCTTTCCGTCAATGGACTACACACCATTTTATTGCGGGTAGTCCATAATGAATATAACGAATGCTCATAACCCGTGACGAGTGCAGCAGAAGGCACAATACAAAGTGGATGATCAGGGTTCATGACTTTGATGCTATCGGAGAAAACTATGTAAGTTTATTTGTGATAGGCATATCCTGTTGCGTATAAAGCAAGGAGCGTCAATACCTTCAGATTGTCTGTGTATTTTTGTCTCTGTTGGGACCCTGGTAAATAGTTCCACGCCATTAACGTTAATGTTTTGATCGTCTGTCCTCCATCAGGTCACAAAAAAGAATATACACATATCTAAGAAGTGTCCACTCAGGCATACGGGCCACGTATTCAGACCAACGCAGACGTGCATGCGACTCCAGAATCTCCATGCTACAACAGTTTGCTTTTTTTAAAAGTTCATCCTTTGATACTCCATGATACCATTAAATCTGCATTATTTGCTTGAGGTACCTCAGCTGATATTTATCGATCACCCCTTATATATCATTTATAGGAAACCCGTGATTCGCATTCATACATCAGTGATGGCATGATTATAGCTTTATAGACTATTGTTTTGGTTTTCAGTGTAATGTTGTGATAATCAAACACTCGCTAACGAAGAGTCCAAAACGTCCGGGACTTTGTGCTTATGGTAGTCTATTCTGAATATCGTCATCTGTGTTTGTTTTGTCCTTCACAATACCACCCAAGTAATTTAAGAGGGTATTCTGCTGTAGAGGCGTGAATTTCGACCGTTTTTTTAAACTCAATAAAAAAAAACTAAAAAAATTTTTCGTATGCAATTTTTACAATTCGTTAATTAATGATTTGAGAAAGTACAAACAAAATTAGATTTTTTTAAAATTCAAGATCTTATCAGATATTATCTTGTCGTAAAAAAAAAGGGGAAAACTGGTCGACATGATTAAAGCCTTTTCGTTAATGTAAAACACAAATAATTCACAATTTCTTAATAAAAAATAATGTCGTTATAGTTGGTAACAAAAAAAAATCGTGAAATGGTGACTGAAAAAAAATTCACTTTTTTTACCCTTTTTTTCAAATATTTAAAGTTTTTAAAAATAGTAAAAAAAATGTCATGAATTTTTCAAGGTAGAAACGATATAAAAATATTTATTTAAGTGTCATACCAAATTTGAAGGCCATCGGTTGGATAAAACTAGAGATTTTATGTCGACTAGGTTGAAAAAAATAGTTTCGAGAAAAACGCGTTTAAAGTGTTGAGATTATTGTCTGAGTCATACCGGTGCGGCGTAATTGCTGCCTCATTTATAGCGATAACTTCGTAAATATTGAGAATGCTAAAATTGCCTTTTGAGAATATATTCTTAAATATCTAAAATTTAAAAATAATGAAAAAAATATTTTTTTTTTCAAATTTCTATAGTAGAATATCCCCTTAAATGCTGCACTGATTCTATGATCTGTCCATTAACATTCATGTTTAGTAGACTTTTCTAAATCTCGTTTTCTAGATTTGCTTTTTTATTCACAAAGAATAAGAAAATAACATAAACAAACAAAAAAATGAAGAAAATAACAAAAAGATACAGAAGATTAACGATCCAACAAACCATTACGATACATTCATTGAAATCCTCTAGACTAGAAAATTTGTCTTCAAAACCAATTTATATAGGTCCGATAAGAGTTTAAATGGGTTTATCTGGATTTAAAAAAAATCGGGTATCTCAGAAAATATAAGGGTATTAAAACTACAATAGCAGGCAGACATTTGACCATTTTAGATTGTCCGCTTTTTATTTATTTGACTTTTCATTTCTCTGATTCTTCGTATATAACAAAACTTTGGTTCACTTACTCGGCACACATTTTTATTTTTTCTTAATATCATTGTATTTTTGTTGGTTTTGTGTTCGTATAATCTGTTATCAATTGCTATTTTTCATACAATATTACTTTATACCTTTTGTGGTTTCACATTTTATTTTGTTTATTTAATTTATCTTTCATTGTTTATTGTATCGAATAGAAAGGTACCCCATGCCTCAAAAATACTGACTAATATCATTCTAAAGAGAATTGAACCAAAATTAGAGAACATCCTTTCCAGAGACCAGTATGGCTTCAGAAGAGGTGTGGGAACCAGAGAAGCAGTACTGTCTCTACGAATACTACTAGAAAATAGAATAAGAAGAAACCAAAACACATACATCGCATTCATAGACCTGGAGAAAGCTTTTGACAAAGTAGAATGGAAAAGACTCTTCGAGATTTTGAAGAGAATTGATATCAAATACAGAGATAGACGTATAATACAGGCGCTATACAAGAATGAGGCCGCTATAATCAGATGTGACGAAAACACAAAGGAAGCCAATATAAGACAAGGGGTAAGGCAGGGATGCTCTCTGTCACCTGTTCTTTTTAACGCCTATATACAGAGCGCGATTGACGACTTGAGAGAGAGAATGAGTCACAGAGAAGGTGTAAAGATACACGGGCAAAAGGTGGACATAATAAGGTTCGCTGACGATATTGCTATGGTTGCTGAAAGTGAAGAGGAACTACAAGAGGCCTTAACAACTATGGAAAGCATTCTTCAAAATAACTACAGTATGAAGATAAATAAAGACAAAACAAAGCTGCTGACTGTAGGCCGAGCGCAGCACCAGATGAGAATAGTGATGTCGGGTAAACCACTAAAGAACACCAAGGAGTTTGTCTACCTCGGGAGCAAAATAACATGGGACGGTCGGTCCAAGAGCGAGGTCGACAGCCGTATACATCAGGCTAGACTTGCATTTAATAAAAGGTCGAAAATAATAGAATCAAATAATATAGACCTAAAACTGAGAATACTCCTCATCAAGACCTATGTATGGAGTATCTTGATGTACGGCTGCGAGACATGGTGCCTATCCGAAAGAGATAGACGAAGACTAGAGGCTTTTGAGATGTGGTCCTATAGAAGACTATTAGGAATTTCCTGGAGAGACCGCATCACAAATGAAGAGGTTCTCCAACGAATCGAAGGAGGAAGGCACCTTCTCAGGATCCTGTCCGAAAGGCGTGCAAGATGGATCGGTCATATAATACGACAAGAGGGCCTCTTGCATGCCATAATGGAGGGTATGACCGAGGGGACAAACTCTAGGGGACGCCAACGCCGAGAGTACTTGGAGGACCTGTTGGTGGACGTGCGCTGCTCAACATATACAGACTTAAAGAGAGCCGCACAGGACAGGGGGGAATGGAGGAGAAGAGTTCAAATTGCTGCAAACCAGTCTTTGGACTGCAACCACGGAAGGAAGAAAGGTACAATAATAAAAGTACAAATTATGCTCTGGACCGCACCTTTCCCCTGTTAAGAGTTTGTTACGGTCTTAAAGGTTGCCAAGATTCGTCTAAGCGCTTTAATTGCTAAAATTCATTTTGACACCTGATTCAGTATTTTAATCAAAACTTCGGCATGTGCTTTTTTCTATAAATTGTATTTTGTTTGCTTTGAGCATTGCAAAGCTATATTACGTAGTTTGGAGATCATTATTTAAAAAAATACACGAATTTAAGACACATAACATACGAGTATGTGCCATAGTTCTCATATTATAGATTTTGTCATGTCATTGCTTTGGACTTCTTTTCGTTACGAGTAAAGCCTATTTTAAAGTCTAAATTACTATTTTTAACAGCTTCCCTTCAAGCCGCGTAGTGCAGAGATAGATGTAAAGGAATCGTTAGGGGCTTTAATGTAAGACACAATGCTCAGTCATGGGCTACACGACAGGATGGATGAAAGCTCATATTGTTTAAATTCAAGTACAAAAAAACTTTAATAAAACTTAGATCTATGTATCACTGTCTCCGAAAACACTATACTCAAGAAAATGTAGGATGGTCCCTGTGACGTTTGAAATATCATGTCTCAAAGAGATGGGGTAAAATCGTTTTTTTTTACAAAACGGATCGTTTTTTTATAAATCGAAAAATGGTTTTTCTCTAAACTGACGTTTTAATTCCTAATTTTCATTAAACTGACTTTCTTATGTATTGTATGATTTGTATCTATCTTTCCACTATAAATTAATACTAATTAAGAATATTTAATTTTAGGTATAAAAAAATCTAAAATCCAATTATCGTATCCCTAGCTAATGCAGACTAACGTAGTGACTTTTGACAAACGTTACCAAATATTATTTGATTTTAACAAACAGCCACATTTTTGCTAATTTGTAACAAGATGTATTAATTTGTCATTATTGTTAGTTTTATGTAATGTATTTACCTAAATAACTTGCTATTTATTAGAATCGAGGCTTATATTAAAGTTGATAAAATAATTAAAATAACTGAACGTCGTTACAATGTGGTATTGGGGCAAATTTGTGAACAGGGACCATGCTACATTTTTTCTAGTATAAGAATTTTATATTTTTTCGTAGTGCCAGGTGTAGCGATAAACTTGAATCGAAAAAGGCAATTCCTAAACAACCTGTTTAGTTAAATTACATGATTGAAGAGATTCAAGTAAACACAGTATTCGACATGAAGAAAAGTTCATCAATCTACGCGTAATGATTTATTCCATAGAATTTATATTTAGAGCTCCAGGAAGTATTATATTTTATAGGACTCTTGTTGTGCTGTGTAAAGTATAGCAATCTTTTTAAACCAAACCGAAATATGTCAAAGAAGCTTTAAATGAAAACTAAACTAGACAGCTTGGCTGATTGTGATGTTCATAATTATATGATTGTGATGTTCATAATTATATGATAATGATGTTCATAGTTATATGATTATGTTGTTCATAATTATATGATTATGATGTTCATAATTATATGATTGTGATGTTCATAATTATATGATTATGATGTTCATAATTATATGATTATGATGTTTATAATTATATGATTATGATGTTCATAATTATATGATTATGATGTTCATAATTATATGAGTATGATGTTCATAATTATATGATTATGATGTTCATAAATCTATGATTGTGATGTTCATAATTATATGATTATGATGTTCATAATTATATGATTATGATGTTCATAATTATATGATTGTGATGTTCATAATTATATGATTATGGTTTTCATAATTATATGATTATGATGTTCATAATTATATGATTATGATGTTTATAATTATATGATTATGGTGTTCATAATTATATGAGTATGATGTTCATAATTATATAATTATGATGTTCATAATTATATAATTATGATGTTCATAATTATATGATTTTGATGTTCATAATTATTGGATTATGATGTTCATAATTATGTGATAATGATGTTCATAATTATATGATTGTAATGTTCATAATTATATGATTATGATGTTCATAATTATATGATTATGATGTTCATAATTATATGATTATGATGTTCATAATTATATGATTATGATGTTCATAATGATGATGTTCATAATGATGATGTTTATAATGATGTTCATAATCATATTAGTCCGCTTCAAAAAAGTCACGAATTAATTGATTTCAAAATGTTTCTATTTGTATACCAGTACTTTGATGGGATGTGCCTATTGTATCTATCTAATTTGTATCTGAGAGATGTTCATTGGGAGAAAAGTAGAATCTTGAGGTTGATTTCATCATCGTTGAATAAATTGATTCTACTTGATCCATCCAATAAGATGAGGTTTTATTAAAACTTTTGCTGTCGGAAGTCGTTTGGCATGAAATAGTTTGCCTCTTAGTGTTAGCGATTTGGGTAGCGTCTGCAGCTTTAAAAAGCACTTGAAGATATCCCTTTTTGAGACATATTACCAAAATTCATGATTATCAATGAACACTACACATAAACCCTACATGTTTTTCTCAACTATTAAAGATGCGGGGAAATTTCTTATCTTATGGCGCCAGCCACTATCTTACAATCAATTTTATCTATCAATAAAAGTAGGATCAAATGCAAAATTAGAGCGCCCTTAAACAGAGTCTGCTCTTTTTAGAATAGTCTTTTTCTTTTTATTGTTTGGTCATTTTCGAAAGAAAACTGAACACGCAACCCCGGGCTGAAAAACAGATGTCTTATCAAATAGATTAAAAAGTTAACGGTGTCTTATCAGCTAGGTCACGGGAATATCTCCGAAAAATATCTTCTTATTATATACGAGTATGAGAGTCGAATAAATTGCAGGAAACGAAACGAAATATGTAAAAGGTAGTTTGTTTTTGATGAACACTATGCATTATGAATAAGATGGTAATGCGGGACTGTTCGGGGAGATGCTCGAGAAACACTGAATTATACATATCGCTGCGCCCTGATGCAATATTCTGCTGAATTATGGATGTCCCGGATTGAATTGGCTTCAAAATTCCCGTTAAAAGATTCAAGATTCTGTTTGCTTTTGTTTTCACGGCGTGTTTTATCAATTCACTTGTTTTATGCTGCTGAAATATACATTTTTAAGAAAATAGATGAAGACGTTTAAATATGAAATTATACTGTTCGCACTATGCAGAAAAATTCTGTCACTGTCAAAAATATACAATTAACGTCTAACAACAAAGCTGAAATGAATATGAATATAGCGAAAATAAGGGCTTGAAAATTAATGTAGCTAAATCAAAGGTTATTGTTATAGACATGAGTGTGTTAAAATTGTGTGCGATGTATGGGTTTACTCAGAAAAATTGAAACAGGTTAATTTGGGCAGTATGTTTACTAATAAAAATGAACATTGAAAGGTAAACGGAGCAATTTTATTTTATTTATTTTTTATTACACATGACAAGAAATATACACAATTTGAGGAAAAACAACAGGTAATTTGATTTGGATATACAATTTTAATAGATCTGGGTTTGTTGCCTTTCATTTGTCGTATCCTCAGTAAACTAGGCTTTTGCCTGTATCTCACTGAGGATTAATTAATGTCATATCGTCGTGGTAACTGTAATTGGTTTTACATAAAAAAAATCACGTCGATGAGCAAATGGTTATATGTCAAACTTACAAAAAATACAACTTACAATAAAAACAACTAACAGTAGTATTAATCCGGAGTACAATCAATCATGCTATTATTTAATTTACAAGAGCTACCGAGAAGATGATGGCAAATGGGAATGTACTTTGTCTCTTCTGTAAAGTTTGATATATTTGACATCTGACCTATTGAAGTTACCACGACGAATTATACAACAACCGCGTAATATCAGCTGTTACAAAAATTACGATACAATAAATTTTGTGATGCCCACCTTGATGCATTGAAGTGAAACTTGGACGTGGTATGTTAGAAGAATGACCAGAGTACGATTAATGCTGTGGATATGCATGCATTAAGATTTTTTTTGTGGAGTGCCAATATTTGAAAGAAGGCGAAATAAAGACATAGAAAATGATTGCATGGATAAAATTGATGTTTTCAGTAAGTTGATGAAAGGAGCTCTTAGATGGTTTGGACATGTGGAGAAAATAAATGGTGAAATTGTTGTCATTAAAAAAAACAAATAAATGAGTTAGAAGTACAAGGTGAGCGTGGAAGAAGTAGACCGAGCAACACGTGGCTGGACCAAATGAGTCAGAAGTATAAGGTGAGCGTGCAACAAGTAGACCGAGCAACACGTGGCTGGACCAAATGAGTCAGAAGTACAAGGTGAGCGTGGAACAAGTAGACCGAGCAACACGTGGCTGGACCAAATGATTCAGAAGTACAAGGTGAGCGTGGAAGAAGTAGACCGATCAACACGTGGCTGGACCAAATGAGTCAGAAGTACAAGGTGAGCGTGGAAGAAGTAGACCGAGCAACACGTGGCTGGACCAAATGAGTCAGAAGTACAAGGTGAGCGTGGAAGAAGTAGACCGAGCAACACGTAGCTGGACCAAATGAACTAAATATATTCATTGTTATCACTTGAAAGGAAACTAAAGGGATAAGTATGAATAATGGAAGATTGTGCATGATAAGATGTTTAAATGTGGAGAAGGTGAAAAGTGTGTGTTTGGATAGAAATTTCCTTTCGAATGACATCTATCCTTAACCATTTTGTTTAACTTTTGATGCTCATTTTTAAATTTGTAAAAAAATGGACACAACTTATGTTAACACCTAATATTTAATCAACATTTAAAAGAAATCTTATAAAATATACATAAACTCGTAATCATAAATAACGTCCTTCCAAAAACCCATTACAAAATATGAAAAACAAATTTTGAAAAAGCCTTTTCAATCTATCATGCTAAATAAAATGATTTCCAAACATTTTTACGATCGGTAAAGTTGTAAAATTCTGTGTAAAACAAAATAAACCTTTTAGTATTGGCAAATCCCGTAATCTTTTTTGTGTATCGCGGCGTTACTTAACCTTTAAGTTAACTTTTATAAGGTTTTAAACATTTTTTTCATTACTCGACAACCCTTTACCGCTTAAATCCACCATTTTGTGCTGAAATGAGTACTAGAAAGTTAATTGATTTTTTTTGCGAAGCCTTCGCACCTTTGCAGATTGTTCTACTTTTATATTTTCAAAGCTCTTTAAAAGTTTCTAGCCTTCAAGTTGTACATTATACTAAAGGAAAGGCAACGAAAAAAAGAAAGTTTTAGTGATAGTGTTTCGTTTCGTAGTGTGTATCTATATTAAACAACCTTTTGAAATCTTTTGAAATTATCAATTTATTTAACTTTCAATTGTAAAATAATATGTCGGGTTATTTCCAGTGGGCAATTTCATCCAACTTCCTTCTTCTTCCTTTTCTTCTTGCTGGCACTTTCCCAACTTATTGCTTAGGTAGGCTGTTGGGGTTGGCTCTTCTCGTTCTCAGGCTGTATGTTCATCGGTTCTGGGTGTCGCTTTCATCTAGGGCGTTTTTCTGCAGGATTTTGGAGCATTGAGTTATCCAGGAGTTCTTTGGTCTTCCTCTGGACGGCTGTCGTGGAAGATCCACAGACATTGCCTGATTTACCGTATGGTCTGGTCTTATGTGCCCGTACCATCTCAGATGTCGCTTTTATAGCTTACTGTTTATATCAGTGACCCCCAGGCTACCACGAATGCCACAACTCCTTCAATGCTACTGGCAATTTTTTCCAACCGACAAGACAAAATTAAATACACGAAGTTAAATGGTCGCAACAATGTTACAATAATTATTCTCCTTGACAAATTGTAAATGTATAAACAATATACATGTACGTAGTAAAAATGAAAGAGAGGAAAGTAAAATAAGGAATGAAATATGTTATATTACTGACTTGAAATTGAGAAAATTTTCAGTCGCTGTTTAAAACATGCCAATGACGGAGAGAGTCTAACATTGGTTCGTAACTGGTTCCAGAGTCTCACTGCATGTATAGTAAAGGACGACCTAAAAAGTAGACCGGTGAACTGGGAAAACCTCTTAGCAATCTCTGTTTGATCGTACCGCAAGTCCATGAGCAGAAAAACGCTGAATATTTTCGGCGAGATCGGAGTGGGCGGCGGGACAATTAGTACTTTTATACAATAGTGACTTTCATGTGAACAAAGTTGTTTTCTTCTTCAAGTACTGCCATTTATTGAAAACTGACCATCATTACGATAATCCTCCATTTTTTTTAGGATTCATACATGTTCTTGTACCTCTGGATGGGGTGCAATTGTCAACCTTTTCAGCCAATAATTTTCCCTAGGAGGATCAGAACCCACAACCTCCGGGCTGGAAGACTTTCTTCCTAACTAGTCTTACTAACTAGACTACAGCGATCGTTTTCTTATGCATCTTATAACGCTCTTTAAGACGACTTTGTGGTCTTATTTGTTCTGATTTAGCATTTACACATTCTAAAAAAAAGTTTAGAAACTGATATGGACTGACCTAGATGAAGGTGTTTTTTAACATCCCTGTATTCCCTGTGGGGCATTTAGATTCAGGTCCATTATTTGATTATTCAGGCTAAGAACCTCTGGATCATGCAAGGGACTCGTGGTTCGTCATTGTTCATTTTAACAATACTATCTAACACGTTAACAAACAACAACACTTGCACATGTCAAGCGCGTGTTAATTGTTAATTTCGCAAAGGAATTGTTTTAACAGGAAAGACTTTTTCATTTCCTTTTGTCTGGTACCATCGAGACCCTAGCCTGAAACAGCAAATCGACTCTTATTAACAATTTTAAGCTACAACACATAAAAAAAATTGGGTTTTCAGTTCATTCATTGATTATAAAATGTATAAATTTTGAATAAATTACTTCAAGGCTAGTGGAAATGTCTTCCTGTATTTTCTTTTTTTTTAAATTTACCTTTCTTAGAGGGACACAGCTTTCCACTCAGTCGGGCGGCATTTCCTTGAAGTGTTCCAGCATTTCTAACCACTACAGCAAACACAATTCACCGCAGAATTCCAACAGAGGCGGATTAAGGTGGGTGAGAGGGAAGTAGTGAATTGCTGGAATAAAGGTGTAGGAGCGGTTTGGAATAATTCGAAATAACGTTTTGTTTGGTTGCCTGAATTGTGCTCCAACAACATTTCGAATTATGTTGCAGCAAAGTTTTAAATTGTATCGCAGCAAAATTCGAAACTGTGACGCAACAAAAAAATGAGGCATTGAATCGTGAAAATGTAAAACAAATTATTTGAAGTGGACTTTGTTGGACGCATTAAATGTGAGGATAAAAACAATAATTGCAGTAAATTTATTTCAAATTGTGCACCATCATCACCATTACACCACGTTCCTACTGAAGTATACAGATTTAGTTTTTCTCTTCATTCGATCTTGACATAGATTTCTCTTCTTAAGATGGCGGTATACAGTCATGTGACAACAATTCATCTGCTTATCCAATTATATGTGGTTTGAAGGGGATCTTCATGAATAATATGGTTTAAGCGGTCTTCATCGAAGTACACTGGTCGTCCGGAACGCTCCATTTCTTTCAGGTCGAAATTACTGTCTTTGAAACGCAAAAAAACCATCGACGAGCTGTCCTTTAATTCATAACATCTTCACCGGACACTTAACAAATATCGCGAGCAGCTTTGGCAGCTTTATTCCCTCGATTGAACGCGAACAGAAGGAGGTTTGAAGGCTTATAATCATATAAAATAATATATACATAACGTAAAAGCAAACACAATATCTTGTAGAGCAGAACATTTTCATTCGAATGACGATAACATTTACCATTTTGTTTTACTTTTGGTGCTCATTTTTAAATTGGAAAAAAACGGACACAACTTATGTTAACACCTAATATATTATCTTATTGCAAAGGCTTTTCAATATTCTTTTTTCCAGAATTTGATTAATTTGGCTATGTCACGTTTTCTAGATTTCTTCAAACTTCTTATTTCTTCTTTACTAATCGTATAGATTATTTGTGCAAATCATTCAACATTCATTATTTTTACGTGGACAAAACATCACACCCTTTGATTTATCTTAAGGACTTAATTTTCTATCAATTCGCATTATTTTCTTACGTCCTTATTTTTTTCTGCACGTTCTAAGCTATGCTCCCATTGTTAATACATTCATCTTACATTCATAAGTTTTTTTTTTAAGTTAAACACTCGCTAGCATATTTTAATGTTGATTCCAATATTTCATTATGAGTAGCAAACTTGACTCCCATCGGTACACAATTGTATAACCCACCATTCAATCTAATGCCTGCTGTTTTTTCAATATCGCATTTTGTGCATCCATTCCATGTGAATATGCTTCTAAGATACAAAATCATGAATAATATTGTAGTTCAAGGTATCTTATATATTTTGATATTTATTTATTCCGGCACTCAACGGTACAATACCATTCATAAGTAAAGTATAATATTAAATAGTAAACCAATAATAAAGTTCCACATAATAATTGGAAATGTAAACAATTCACGAAATAGAAACACATCACAATCAATACAAATTAAATCAACTCAAATTATAATGGACAGCATGTTACATATTGAATGAGATTATGATGGACAGCATGTGACATATTTTGTGAGCTTATAATGGATAGCATGTGACATATTGTGTGAGGTTATAATGGAAAGCATGTGACATATTGAGTGAGATTATAATGGACAGCATGTGATATATTGTGTGAGATTATTGTATAATGGACATCATTTAATATATTGAGTGAGATTATAATGGACAGCGTGGGACATATTGAATGAGATTATAATGGATAGCATGTGACATATTGTGTGAGCTTATAATAGACAGCATGTGATATATTGTGTGAGATTATAATGTACAGAATGTGACACATTGTTTGAGGTTATAATGGACAGTATGTGACATATTGTGTGAGATTATAATGGATAGCATGAGACATATTGTGTGAGATTATAATGGGTACCATGTGACATATTGTGTGATATTATAATAGACAGCATGTGACATATTGTGTGAGATTATAATGAACAGCATGTGACATATTGTGTGAGGCTGTCGAGGGAAAAGGAAGATAATATTAAGAAGCTTTTCTTAACATTTATCTAATCAGCTGAAATATGGCACTTTGGAACTGAAAAACAATTTGATAACAAGACAAAACAATGCAAGGAATACAAAAAATATCTCGAAAATAAATGTGCACAACTGTTTCATTAATATTGATCAAAAAGAAATTTACGAAATGTTATCAAAGTTGTGTGAAAAACATATTACATAATTTTAGATAAAATATTGGGTGTTTACATAAGTTGTGTCCGTTTTTTTTTCCAAATGAAGATAACAAGAGGACACAACAAAAAAAAATTACAACAAATTTGTCAATAATGTATTCTCCTCCTTTATTTTACAACAAATTAGTCAATAATGTATTTTCCTTCATTATTTACAACTTCTTGCCAACGTTCTACGATAAAAACCATCTGGTCTTGACTCGAGGAATTCGTCCAACCATGTCTGCAATTCGACGTCATTATTGAAGGGAAAACCATCGACGAGCTGTCCTTTCATTCATAGAATCTTCACCGTACATTTCGCAAACATCGCGAGCAGCTTTGGCAGCTTTATTCCCTCGGTTGAACGCGAACAGAAGGAGGTGTCGAAAATGCTCATTTTCGTCTACTTGACATTCCATTGTGAAGGTTTGCAATCAAATAAAATAATATATGTAACGTAAAAGCAAACACAATATCTTGTAGAGCAGAAAATTTTCTTTTGAATGACGTATAACCTTAACCATTTTGTTTTAGTTTTGGTGCTCATTTTTAATTTGAAAAAAAAAACCGACACAACTTATGTTAACACCTAATATTTACACACATGTTTTTCATGGTTTCCTATCTCGTTTCACGTGTCACATCTAAACTGTTTTACAGAATTTACGTATTTTTATTTGCTACAAATTATTACATATATATATATATATACACAACCTTTATCAACGGTTAAATTTCGATTTCGTTTTACATTAATTAAAGTTCAAAAACAGTTGTACGCGAGAATAAAAAAAAACGAGGAAAAAAACTTGTTATTTTGTTTAACGAAATCACAAAAGCTCTTTCTCCTTAATTTAATTTTTAAACAAAAGCTGCCACTGGCAAAGCTTTTTAACGTTCTGAATCTGAGTTCTTAATAAGGTAAATATTTTTTTCGCAAATATTAACGAGAAGAAAAAAAAATAAAACAAACAAAAAATGATCGCTTCTGGTTCCGCTGATATTTACATTAACATCGTTTATTTAATATAAATTAGATAATTAAATTCAATCTAGTTTTATCAGAGACAGTTAACAACATGCTTTACTTTAATAAGAAACAATTTTCAAGATATTACATTAAGTACAAGAAAGGTATTTTCCATGATTTTAAACGACAGTAAATTTAACGGATTTGATGATAATACCCAAATACTCTTGATCTTGTAATGGCAACGTTTGAAGATTGAACAAAAGGTGATTGTTTGTGGAAGATGGTTCTAAAAGACCTCGTTGTACTCAATTAGACCAACACAACTATTAGGTCCTTACAGACCAACACAACTATTAGGTCGTTTTGTTTGGAAGGAACATAAAGTTGATTTTTTTTTAATACAATATATTTATTTAATCAAAGTATGTACCATTGCTATCTATGCACTTTTGCCATCTCATAGGTAGTTCATCGATCCCTTTACTAAAAAAACCATTCGGACGGGAATCAATAAAATCTTTGAAGTCGGTTTGGACTGCCCCATCGGAGTTGAATTTTTTCCCTTGCAAGAAGTTATCCAAATTTCGAAAAAAATAGTAATCTGTTGGGGCAAGGTCCGGAGAGTACGGTGGATGTCTTAGACATTCCAATTGAAGCTCTTCTAATTTGGTAGCCGTCTGTTGTGCAGTGTGTGGTCTAGCGTTATCATGAAGCAGCAGTGGCCTAGAGCGATTAACCAGCCTCGGTTGTTTAGCAGCTAGCTTTTCCATCATGGTTTGCAGTTGCTGACAATAGACATCTGCCGTAATCGTCTGGCCAGATTTAAGAAAGCTGTAGTGAACGACACCAGCACTAGTCCACCAAACGCTCACAAGTAACTTTTTTGGAGTCAATTTTCGCCTGGGGCATGGTTTGGCTGGTTCGGCAGGGTTCAGCCTTTGCGATGAGCGCTTCCGATTATCATACAGGATCCACTTTTCATCACAGGTAATGATTCGATTCAAAATCCCTTCATTATTGTGCCGGTTGAGTAATGCAACGCAGCAGTCAACGCGCGTTTGTTGATTTGCTTCACTCAATTCGTGAGGTACCCACCTTTCAAGCTTTTTCACCTTCCCAATTTGCTTCAAGTGGATTAAAACAGTTTTATAACTAGCACCGCAGCCTGCAGCTAACTCGGACGTGGTTTGCGATGGATCCGCTTCCACAATAGCCTTCAATTCTTCATTATCAACTTTGGTCTCCGGCCGTCCACGGGGCTTTTTCTGCAGGTCGAAATTTCCAGAACGAAAACGTTGGAACCAAAAACGCACTGTGTTTTCTTTTGCGGCACCGTCGCCATACACATCATTAATCCTTCGAGCCGTTTCTGCAGCACTGGTGCCACGGTGGAACTCGTACTCGTAAATAACGCGATATTTCAAGTTTTCCATTTTGTAAATTGAGTGACGCAAAGAAAAAAAACAATTGAGGAAAAAACAAATGAATTATAATTTTCAAAACACAAATACTTGAGTAAATAGCTGTATAAATTTGAATTTGGAATTCCTAACCAAAGAGAAGATATTTGAGATCAAAGTTGCCAGTACGGCAAAACGCCAATTTCATATGTAAGGACCTAATATTTGCTATTATAAGGCATTCAATGTTACCGGACAAAAGTTAAAATACGAGAAATATAGTATCGAATAATTATTTAACAGTCATATTTTTCTTTTTTTGAAGTAAATTCATAACTTCTCTTTTCTGCATTATTCTTAGGATGTAGACTGCCAGCTGTTTCTCTTTATATTTGGAGGTATTCCTGGTGTTTGGCTTCCTATAAGGTAACCATGAAAATTTACACAGGAGATCCGGGTGTCATTCATACTGTAAACGTGTTACCGCCAAAAATGTTTTACCTATCATAAAATGTCTTCGGTCTTCGTTATTTTATAATATTTAAAGAAAAAATCTTAATAACTCTCGATACTTCAGTCAATAATGTAAGTCTCACAGTAAACCAAGAAAAAACATAGTTGTGACCATTGTCTCAATTTCACCTACTACGAGTATCTAGACACTTATACTTGCTGTTTACAACTCACCAGTTCGAAACTGTTAAGAGGTTTACATTTTTAGCTTCTGAATTGCAGTAGGGAAGCATCCTAGCTGAGAAAATAAATAATGACATATTCATGCGAATTGGTTCTCCATTGAAATCAGAAGATTCTTAAGTCAAGAGTTGTGACCAAGGAAACATAATTAATTATTTAACACTGTCATGCAAATACATCTGATGGGCTTATCGCTTTAAAATATTTTAATTAAATCAAATAGCTTTTTTGTCTTAATTATTATTGGTATTCATGACATATAATAAGTAAAGTTCTATTAGAAAAAAAGTAACAAAATAAAAAAAAAATACAAATCTCAAGAAGAAGAGAAATAAAGAGGGCAATTGTATTGAAGTTAGGAAGATGACTATTTTTAGAGAAACAATACTTGAATTTATTTTTAAATATGTGGCACATCTGATTAAGCTAGAAAGATCATTCCAAAGTCACGCCGAACAAACTGCAAACATGATGTAGGATGCATTGATATACAAGGCCATCACCAGATCGTAGAGACCACTTAGATTGTTCAACACTCCAAAGAATGAGGACAGAAATTGGAGATTCCTTTGCTGTCCTATTTTAAGTCATTGGAGTCTTTTACGATTTTCGCATTTTGATCATATTTTTTAAGATTAAAAATAAATCTTCAACAAACCTTTTAGAGCCTTTACAGTATATTCAACAACCCCTCAGCGTCGAGATAACAATGATCTCTAAGTATATTTAAGACAAGATGAGACTTTGCTTTAACAAGATTATATTTAGCGCATATTTTTTTTAAATTTACGAGTATGTTTGGTAAATTCATCGTCCAATCAACCTGTTTTTGTTTCAAATTAAAATCGATATTCATGTTTGTACATCAAACTTTATAAATACACAACGTTTGAATCAAATTAAACAAAAATAAACACAAAAGATAAATCTTAAAGAAAATATTGAAAAGGGTGGAAATTGTTTAGTTGTAAGAGACGAGGGATATTTTGAGATAATTAATCCTTTTTTTTGCTTTAGACTGAAAACATGAAAAAAAAGAACATCGTCCGAAGTTCACAAAACGGGCAAAGAGACCACTTCAAATGGATGCCCGCGAGCTACTAAAGCGATTAAACTGAGAGTCTATTTCTTGCGTTCCCGTATACCGAAGTAGAGTGAGAGTGAGACGTGAGTAACGTCGCTTCCTCACCCATAGTGTTTTTTTTTAGAATTAATATATCATCGTCGCACACTGGCACACGTTTGATTGTATTGGTGAATTTATTCCCGATTTTCACAAAATATCTTTGATGTGGCCGATAAGTGCTAATTATTATAAATATTATTTGGTTCATTCAACGCGTAAATGTATTGTGGAGGAATACCTAAAATTTGAACCCAGTCTTTATTATATTTATAGAGGTATTAAAGTGTTTCGAAGCAATGTGTACTAGTTACACATAACAGGGAAGAAACGGTTAAAAAAACACAATTTTGTTTCCATCAAATATAGTTTTCCAGGGATTGGAATTCATTTACGTGACTTGAAAATACCCAAGAGAATATTGCTTCGAAGAAAGAAGAAACACAACATTAATTGAACGCGGCAAAGATATGGAATTAAGTTAATTAAATCTGTCACGTAAAAGACACATCTATAGTCTCGTCCAGACTACACTCGCAGCCGGAATCCTCTACAATACACATTATTTAAATGTGACTAGCCACTACGTCCATCTGGAAGCGAATAATTATTGACACTTCCATCGTTTTCAATCTTTATATATTAAACCATGATCTCATAACAATTGATTGCTAAATCAAATTATATACATCCCTTATTTAAACCAGTAGTATTCCTATCAGCCCCATAAATAATGCTTTTATTATTCTTCCTTTTTATATATATCATGATGTGTTTGTTCCGCTTGTTCCATCTCTTATGACGTGGATTACCAGCTGTCACGCCATTTCTTCGGAGCTCTTCCTGGTAATCTTCTTCCGGCTGGGTTCCTTTGAAGGGCGACACGTGGAAGTCTGTCGTCTTGCATTATGTTTACATGTTCGTTCCAGTATCGCCTTCGTTGTCTTCCTTACCTGACGATGTCTTCCGTACTTTACTTTCTCCTTATTTCGGTGTTTCTGATTCTATCTCTTAGTGTGTTTCCGGTTATACATCTCAGTGTTTTCATTTCCGAGGTTCTCAGGAGAGATTTTGTTCTAGATGTGTCTGCTCTGGTCTCTATTCCGTAGGTGGCTATCGGCTATCGGTCTCACACATGTCTTGTATATTCTGACTTTACTTTCTATTCTCATGTGTTTATTATTCCACGCCGGTGTTCTTAGGCATCCCGATATTGCAGCCGCCTTATTGACCTGTCTCAAGGGAATGTCAATAAGGCTTTTATACGTGTTGCTGGTTCGAACCCCGCGCTGTGCATCTCCCCTCAAATGTCACCGACATTTTTTTCGCCTAGTATTTGTGGGTATAAGGATGGCTATGACTTTGGTCATATCTATTCTTAACCCTGATCATGTCATTGTAACACAAGTGTTACACTAATTTAGGGATTTAAAAAAACTCCAGAAACTGTAACGTAATTTCAAATATGGTAACACATTCAAATACTATGTTATACATGTACTATTATGTGCAGTGGTATCATCTGGTGATAAATATTGACAACGCTATAAGCTTTCAAACGACATTGGGTCAACATGTCTGGACAGCGTGAGCGCGTTTTGAAAATTGGGGTAAATAATCTAAATATCTTATTAATCACTACATTATGAGAAAATTTTGTTTAAACCATTTTATTTGTTGATAATTCAGCTATGAAAATGTTGTTCATGTTTTAGATTATAGAATCATTTTATAGCCCTTTTTGTGTTTTATAAAACTTGATGTTTTGGCAATGCTACGTGGGTGTGACATATAAAAAAACTATAAGGAAAAGTTGTGATTTATTTTCCTCAAATTTCCTTCATAACTCCTATAACAAGGAATCACTAAAGAAAAACGTTAATATTTGGATATATTGAACTTTGCCAAGATAAGGGTTAAAAAAATAAAGGAAAAAAAACACACTCGTGTGCTCCGATCATCTCACTTTAAGTATGCCATCGGATTCAGTGCAACTGGCTTACTCATTTGAAAAAAAAAAAAACAAATTCAATGGTACTACTTTGCTTACAAACTGAATTGCCATTGGAAAAGCGATGGGATCCTCGACTTTTAAGCCCAGCAACGAAGATGATGCGTTGTACAAATATTAACAGTTTGAAGCTCATTTTGAGCTACTTGCACTCGATAGCCAAAACGTTTTTTTACGTTCAATTCATATTAGTTAAATAATTTATTTTCAAAGATTGATTCAGCTAAAGTAAATAAATGTTTTATGCATCACGTGAAGTTTAAATATTAGTAATCTCTTTCTCTTTATAAATATTAAATGCTTTATGAGGAAAAAAGCGAAAGCTGAAAAAGTTAAATGGTTCAAACACAAAAGTTCTTTGGATTTCTTCGAAGGACTAAATCAAGGGCAAAACGCTGAGGAACAAAAACTTAATCCCTCGAAAGCAAGTCCCAATATCCATGTTATAGGCACATTGTAGAAAAAAATACTCTCTGACCAACTTTAATTACACGAAGCCTTTCTTAGTTTCACACTTTACGGAGCATATAAAATTTTATTTCGCCTTTTCAATTAACTTTATTAGACCCAAGATAATGTTATAGATAAACTTGATGGTTGATTAAGCGGTCGGAGAGGTTAAATCAAAAGAATCTATACTGTGGTTATTTTAATAATGAAATATTTGAATGGTAGAGGAAAGTATAGTCGGAATGAGTGAATCTTTGAACGAATTTTTTTTTCAAAGAAAACGAAGGAAATAAGACGAGAAAGATACGACGTGATGACGCGTTTATTGGGATAAGCGATCATGTACCGTTAGTTTAAAATGTAATTAAATTACAATTTTTTTCCTATAGAGTATTACATATTTATTTCCCACTGTTACATTTGTCTACTTTGCTAAATTTAGGTAAAAACATTCATATATAGAACGTAAAAATAAATACTTGACTTAATTTTACTATACTTTATTGTATACAGTAGAACTAGGTGAGTTTACTGACATGTGTCAATCTCTTGCAACCAACTAGAGTGATGTTTAAGAGGTCTTAAGGGAAAACCAGATTTCAAACTCTTTCAGGTTGGTAGGATGGATTGCCAAATATAAATATGTCCGCTAGGATGCATTGCATACAACGCAAGAGTGATAAACATATTAAATTTAATGTGTATAGTATATACATCGTATAAATAAGGGCGATCAACACATGATGGAATTATATTTATTCATTTTACATAACAAGGAACAAACAATAATAACATTGCAGGAGTTTAATTTTCAATAAAAACATCACCCTTCTTCTATCAATCTAAGTTACTATGCTCAGATATTGATAACCTGCTGACTGACTTACTGGGAATTCCTTTTCTTAGTCAATTAGCTTATCACATGTGTACTCTAATCACTAAAAAGGGCACAAAAACACTATCTACAATAGATATAGGTGAGGCTGCAGCTTTATTTGATTGGGTACCATATCATACTTAAATTAACTGAACTGTAATTTACATAAAATTGGTGAAAGTATTTTAATATTTAAGAAAGAAAAGTCATTTGAGTATTTTAAAAGAAAATCGAGAGAAATCAAATGTTCTGGATATATAATATTGTGTTGCCGTATTGAGGAACTTGATTTTTCAAAGTTGATTGAGAAAGGACCAAAGGATTAAAAATAATGTCGAACTGGACTAAAGTCATTAAACGAAGGGTTTCGGTCGGATATTATACTCGTATCAGACTCAATTTAACTGGACTCCACTTTTTCATTGCAAGAATCGGGCGGAAGTCTTGCAATATAAAAAAAAGGGAAAATATTTGAATATTTATACAGAAAATCCTCAAGAAAAAAAGGACCTGAATATATTTTCTTACGGTTCCGAGAAACTAGATTTTTTAAGTTGATTGAGAAAGGATCAAAAGGCGAACAATAATTTTCCCTGAATATCCAACAGGACTAAAATAGAAATTTCACAGTAGTTTGGAAAAAAAAACAAACAAAAACCAAACTATTCATAAAAAGGTTTTCCTTGTTATGTAGGGGGGGAAACAAAGGCTGAACAAAAATAAAGGATTCTTTCGAATTCGTGTTGCGAAAGCCTTATTCTCTTAACGAGATAAAGGGGCATGGCATTTAAAGGTAGTGATTCAGTTGGAAGTCTGCTGCCCTTATTTATTACCAAAATACCTTGGATAAACTCAATTCAGCACATTCTGGTGCTAAAACTTTACCTTTATGGCGAGGTTTAGGGCCTCCAGTCGTTAAGAGAATGTTGCTTTGGTCACAAGGAATATTGTCGGAAGGTTTCAGAAATGTACCTAATAGACCAACACGAAACCACTTTAGTGAGTTGGCGCTATGTTTTTAGACAGGAACGAGATGGGAAAGGAAAAGCATTTGGTTAAATGTACTTTTCTGTATTCAACTTTTCCACTGTTCGACTATTTAAAACGATGTGGAATTATTTTTGGTTTATATTTTGAAAGATTTTTTTCTTCAATGAAAATAAAGGTTTTCCTTTTTCTTGTTTTTTTTTATTATCCGTTTGTCCATCAAGGGTATTCTTCGATATTACAATTTATAGCTAGAAATAAATCGAAGAAAAATGATATTTGAAATATTATTTATAGTTGAGGCATTTATATTTTAGAGGTTTAAAGATATTGTAATTTGTTTTATCAAACACTGTTTATTCCACTTTTTGTAACGGTATAACCATAACGGTTTCAAGGCTTTCAATCATCAGTGGAGCACCAACCAGACTGAACTCTGTTCGAATTTGTACCGACATATACGCTTCTAACGATAAACGTTCGGGTTGGGGACAGTGGGTGGAGGGAGGGAGGAGACAACCTCAGCGAGTAGCTGCGAGATTCTCGGAATACATGTATTTTCCAGATATTTACCCCGATGCGCTGACTTAGAAATTTCTAGGACATCTAATCTGTCCAATTTATTTCCGTTACTACTGATATGCAAGAATTTGGCATAATCGATAGAAAATGTATGGTTTTCACGGTGACAATGATTTGTTAAGGCGGATTTGTGTTTACAAAATCTCTTTTCAAATGATCTTCCTGCTTTTCTTTATAGGAATTATCACAGTCAGCACATAAAAGTTTATACACACCATTGTTGCTAAGTATGTTATTTTTACCTTTCCCGTTAAATAAGAGTTTCCGGAGATTAAAATTAGTGTAAAAAGCTGGCTTTATGTGTAATAATGGTCCACGTAACCAAAGAATTGTGTAATAATGGTCCACGTAACCAAATAATTGTGTAATAATGGTCCACG
Organism: Odontocerum albicorne; assembly: GCA_949825065.1. NCBI lineage: Eukaryota > Metazoa > Arthropoda > Insecta > Trichoptera > Odontoceridae > Odontocerum > Odontocerum albicorne. The sequence continues at coordinate 48,052,594 of OX463844.1, read as the reverse complement.
TAACCAAAGAATTGTGTAATAATGGTCCACGTAACCAAAGAATTGAAAGAATTAGTTCGTTCTACCAGACAAGGAATTCATAACCTCCTTCTACAGCAACACTTTTTAGGTAATCTTTTTTCCCGGTAGTCTTTAAGATGTAGATATTTTTCATAATGAACTGTCTTTAGGGTTTCTTTCAGAATTCAGTGTTGTTGGGTTAACTCTTCAACATCCTCGAAGTAAATGATTACCTACGATAACCATACACTGTCCTTTGCGAGACAGATTTGATTTACTAAAAGTCGTATCTTTACCATGTCTAATGAATATTGCGTTTCTTCTTTCTTCGAGGAACTTTTTCACTTATACATCGATTGTTAAATTTTTAAAGCTTAATCAACTGAAACTTTAAATTAAATTGGTTATGTTATATTGACTCAAATGCACAATGACTTTAATTTGGAGGCACAAATCATCCTAGTTTGGATGGATTACCCATTTAAAAAAAACTTAGAAGTCAATGTTAAATTGTGTTTAATTTATTTAGTTATTTAATTAACGACACAACAGTGTTTTTATATACAAATGAACATGTGACAGGTTATAAGTACTTAAAATTATTCACAAATAATAGAAAACTTTATCTTAAACTAACATGAAGATACAAAAAGCAGTAGTTATAATAAATTACAGTTATTGTTTTAAAAATTTTCATAATTATATGTATATTTAAGTTCAATATATGTTATGTATGTATACCACAAAATATTACCAAACTTCACCAAACAGACTTACGTAATTGTCGAAGACTTATTTTTATAGAGGTAAAGAACTCATGTTGGTTTTTAGTGGAACAACGCATACATAGAACCAATATTGGATTTTTTGAGAATTTTGTGGAAATTTTATGGATATATATTAAGATATACAAAACACATGGCCTCATTCGTAGAACGAGATGCAAGTTGATTTGCAGAATTAAAACCTTCATACATGTTGATGCAGGGTTACTCAACTCCAGAGGCAAAGTAGTGTCCTTAATGTTTTGTTATATTAAGTTATTTATATTAATAAAGGAGAGCACAAAGTTAGTAGCTATTTCTAAATATTGTTGTGATATTCTGGCGAATAGTATATATACTTATATTAAAAATATCTAAATTGTTGCAAAACTCAGAATTCTAATATCAGACTTCATATCAGACTTTTAATATCAGACTTCATATCAAACTAATATCAGACTTTATTTCTTAATTTTCCCTCCCTTTGAATTACGTACCACCTATCTACATCTAAACTTTCACTATATTTGAAATGGTTCCTCCGTTAACGTGTAACTGTCTAATTTATCCAGCTTGCGTCCTTATTAAGGAGATTAATATTTACAGTTTCAATTGTACAATATTAAAGGGAGCAAAATAAACATGAGTTTATATGAAATTACACTCGTTGTGCCGATCGTGAATTCATACGGTAAACTTTCTCTTTAATTCTACTTTGGAACCATTTCCTCAACGCATTCAAACCAACTATGTTATATCTCAGATTCTACAAAATAAAAATAAAATTGTGTTGTCTATCATTCTGTGATACATAATATAGATAAATTAAAATTTTATATAATATTTTTATAGCACTATCTTCTTCCTCTTATCAGTGTCATGACGTTGAATATCACTTGAGAGTAGATATCTTTGTCCCCGGCAACCCAAAAAGTTTTTCCAACGCCCCTTATGCCAGTCCAATCACGCATATTGCGGAGCCAGGAGATTTGCCTCCTACCAACACCTTTTCGGCCTTCTATTTTGTCTTGGATGATCAGGTGCAGTAATTTGTATTTTGCTTTTCTAAAATACATGACCCAAGTAGGACCCCTTTCGGATTTTAATATTAGTCAGCAACTCTATCACCTTTGGATCTTTGAAGAACCCTCGTGTTGCTGACCATATCCGTCCAGGGTATTCGTAGCATTCTCCGGTGCATCCACATTTCGAATATTTGCTCTCCTTATAGCAATTTAAGGAGAGGAAACTTTTTCCATGTAATCGGGTTTGGGCACAAATTAATATTTTACAAAAGATTGAACAAAGAAATTATCAACACATTAATCTTTGTCACCTTGTTGGTAAAACCTGATACTATTTAAAAATAATTCTCTGGTTTTTTAGTTCACTCTCTATAAAATATTTTTGGTTAGTTGGAAGATATTTTCATACGGCCATAAATCGACCAGGCCACGAAAATTTTATACATTAATTTAATACTGTGAGAGGATGTATGGTGGGTTAAACTATATATCCTTTGTCCTCAGCATTTCTAAGGAAAGAAATTAAGCTTTTAGGCATCTTGGTTCCCAATTCAAGAATTATGATTCGAAGCGTGCACGTGGCAACATAAGGATGAAATCACTTTAAAATGGATAGAAAGAAATACGAGAGTTTCGTTGAGTGTGTTGGAAACGATATATTTTATATATGATAGAGGATATTGAAAAATAATGTTGGATTTAAAGGAAATGTTTGGTAAGAAAGAACATTGAAGAAAATAAATCTGAATTCGAGATATATACGTACATATGTAGGGAATAAGTTTTGGAAACACCAAGGACAATCAAGACACCACGACAAGTGTCATCAGTGAGATACAGGCATACGCCTATTTTACTGGAGACACGACAAATGAAAGGCAACAAACCCAGATCCATTAAAATTGTGTGTCCAAATGAAATAATCTGTTGTTTTTTTACAAATGATATGTACTCGTATTATTATATATATTGAATGACGTATGGAAAAGATTTGTGTGGGCTCTTGAGTGTGGGTTTCTTCTTGTTGTTTTGTATTTGTGTTTCTGTATATTTTTGTGTTAATTTTTATTCTTGTGATTGTGTGCGGTATATTATAGGATGAACATTTTTGGTTTTATTTTTGTTTCATTTTGGGTTCATTTTTGGTTTTACTTTTGTTTTTGTTTTTATTCTTATGATTGTGTGTGGTATATTATGGGATGAACAAGTTTGGTCTTTCTGGAGTGATGATGTGTGAAGAATTTGATTCCGCATGATGTTTCCAGTTGTAAATGAGTGTCACTGTTTGTCAGGTTGATGAGAACGAGCAACGGGGTTTTGTTTTTGTGTAATCAAAAATCGGAAAGAAGTATCGATTTATTTTTTCATGCTAAATATCCTCAGTGAGATACAGGCAAAAGCCTAGTTTACTGGGGATACGACAAATGAAAGGCGACAAACCCAGATACGAGGCATATCCAGAAAGTAAGTGTACTGAATTTTCGTAGGTTACAATTTTTTTTTATTTAAACAAAAAAAATACGTGGTTAACATTGTACATATGTAAGTTATTTTTCGACATAGTCGCCATTCCTCTCAATGCAGGTGGTGAAGCGGGGTATCAACTTTTTGATGCCTTCCTCGAAGTAGTTTCCCGCCAACCTCTCCGTCCACTTCTCCACCTCCTCCTTTACCTTTTTCCACCCATGTGCACCTTCAGGGAGGTAAAGAGATAGTTATCTGAAGGTGCTAGGTCAGGGGAATGCGCGGGATGGTTCAGGACATCCCATTTAAACGAGGCGAGCAGTTCCTTCGTGGCGTTGGCTGTGTGTGGTCTGGCATTGTCGTGCAGCAGACAGACTCCCTTTGTCAGCATGCCTCTCCTCTTGTTCTTAATCGCCCTCCGCAATTTTTTAGGGTCTCACAGTATCTTGCAGAGTTGATGGTCTCCCCTTGAGGCATATATTCAATTAAAATTATGCCTTGACAGTCCCAAAACAATTTCGTCAATTTCGTCAGTCACAATTGAAGGTCTTCCGCTCCTCTGATCATCATGCACAGACGTACGACCGTTTTTAAACTCGCGACACCACTTGTACACACTCGTACGATTCATAGCTTTATCACCATATGCAGTTTTCACCTCATTATAAACCTTAACCAAAGGTTTCCCTTCCAAACGAGATAACGGATGACGCCGCGTATTTCGCACTTGGCGGGAAATTGGATTGACATGTTTCACGAAACGTGTTGTCGCGTCGACACTTCTCAACGTACCGACCTCGAACCGATTTCGTTGCGGAGGGAAAGGGTCGGGCTACACGAAAGTGTAGCCAACATGTCGTAAATAAAATCCATCCGGTCGTGAGAGCCTCAGTACACTTACTTTCTGGATACGCATAGTATATTAAAATAATGTATATCTAAATTAAATTACCTGTTGTTTTTTCGAAAATTATGTATATTTCTTGTCATGTGTAATAATAAATAAAATAAAATTTCTTGTCATGTGTAAAATGAATAAATAAATACAAGTCGATAAAGTTATTAAATTTTGAATGAGAGAAAGGTTAAGAGTTCTGCAATTAGAAAATTATGCATAATAACGTGTATGGATGTGGCCGAAGTGAAATATTTATCCGTCCTGTTATGTAGCTCGTGACTCCCATGATAGCCCTTGACGAAATACCCCCATCTACTCCTGCTGCCCGCGGTTCGAAGAGCAGTTGTTAAGGGTAGTTCTGTTGCGTCTCTCATTTGGTCAGTCCAACGCTTTGCAACTCTTCCTCTGTGCATCGCCCTTCCACGCTTCTAGTAAACCCTAGTCTCTTCAATTTATCTTCATGGTCATTAACAATTTGTTGAAAGGAATATTGTCTGCAATCTATACTTGACTGTTATTCGAGAATGGAAGCATTAGTTTATTTACAATATATAAATAAATAAATAAATAAATAAATATTAGGTTTATTGACAGCAACATAATATGTACAAGATCACACCTGAATAACACTTCTAAAAACACATAAGTTGTAGACAATACATCAAACACAGAAGCTGTCAAAAGGTCTGGGCTCATCTAATAGCATCCCCTCGGCCAAAATACACCCCACAAATATAGGGCGAACCCAGCCACGGGGACACCAGATGTTTTTCAGCCCACACCCTTAAACACGTAGAAACAGGAATATATACAAAAAATAAACACAGAAAATAAATATAGTAGATGACAAAAAAGAAAAAAAAACACATTCAAGAGAGAACACACCAAAAGGTCCGGGCTCATCCCACAAACATTCCCACATTTTATATCTTAGTAAACATATGAAATATATTTACTAAGATATAAAAGAGGACATATTTTTGCGTCCCTTAATAAAGACGGGATGTTTTGATGATACCATCTTGTTAGATTCATCATCATCATTACCACCCTCACCACTCTATGCTCGTATTAGGGTAGGTAGAGTGAATATATATTCACATCAATCACATCGTCAACATTACATCGTGCCACACTTTTATCACTTCGTCTAAGTCCAAACATATCGTCATGCGTCATCTTCTATTGTAAAAGTATACAATCTGGTAGGCGTATTGCCATGCGACAACCTCTTACAACCAACTAGACAGATATGAAAGAGGCTTTAGGTAAAAACCGGACAGAAATAATTATTTAAATAAAGGTTCCTACATGAATTGAACCCGTAACCCCCGAGTTGCTTGATGGATACTTCTTACCAATTAGGCAACGGGGGTCATATCCCTTCTTTTAGAACTTCGCACCTTGTTTTTCTCTGTTATTTAAAATTTCTTTAACTTTCTTTACTTGTCTTACAGATAATTTTTTGTTATCTTTTATAGTTAATTTTTTTTACGTGGTTTAATCATATCAATACTTTTGATATTAGTTTGTTTTTATTATTTGATAAGAGTATTTACAATTTCTTACTCTTATCAAATAATAAAAACAAACTTATATCAAAAGAATTCATATGATTAAACCACGTAAAAAGAATGAATTATAAAAAATAATATGTAAGACAAGTAAAGAAAGTTATAGAAATTTTAAATACTCTTATCAAATAATAAAAACAAACTAATATCAAAAGTTGTTCATAAAATGTTTTATATTGTTTTCAAATCATGAAAATATAATTTTCAGAGTGCTCCATATGTATTTGGACTCGAGAGAAAAGCGCCGATGCGGAGAAAGCTGACTGTATTTTAAATTGCCTTTATTAAATTCAAGTACAGAAATTTGCAGTGAATTTTGCATAGCTTCTTGCTCCGGTAATGTGGTTTTCAAAGCAGTGTTTGTAATTATGTGAGCATAAATCGTTTTATTCGCAACAAAATATGATGTGCAATTTCTTAGCATAATTTTTAATTATTAAAATGTTTCGAATTCTTAAAATATGATGTGCAATTTCTTAGCATATGGTGTGCAATTTCTTTGCATAATTTTTAAAATATGATCTGCAATTTCTTAGCATAATTTTTAAAATATGATCTACAATTTCCTAGCATAATTTTTAAAATATGATGTGCAATTTCTTAGCATAATTTTTAAAATATGATGTGCAATTTCTTAGCATAATTTTTAAAATATGATGTGCAATTTCTAAGCATAACTTTGAAAATATGATATGCAATTTCTTAGCATAATTTTTAAAATATGACATGCAATTTCTTAGCATAATTTTTAAAATATGATGTGCAATTTCTTAGCATATGATGTGCAATTTCTTAGCAACAAAAATATGATGTGCAATTTCTTAGCATAATTTTTAATTATTAAAGTGTTTCGAATTGTTAAAATATTTAATAATGAATATATCAAAGACATAATTTATAAACGTTAGTAAAAGAAAAAAAACACGAACAAGGGTACCTCCTCGAAATTGTTGAGTGAGTACATCAATATAAATATCAGGGAAGCTGGTTGAATTATAAATCGATGGAACTATACTCAAGAAAATGAAGCATGGTCCTTGTGAAATTTGAAATGTCATGTCTCAAAGGGATGGGGTAAAATCGTTTTTTTTTTACAAATCGAATCGTTTTTTCATAAATCGAAAAATAATTTTTCTCTAAACTGACGTTTAAATTCCTAATTTTCATTATAGTGACTTTTAAATATATTGTATGATTTGTATCTACTCGTATCTTTAAATAGGCCAAGATTCACTGTGAATTAATACTAATTACGATCATTTAATTTTATGTGTAAAAAAATCGAAAATCCAATTATCGTGTACCCCATCCCTAGCCAATGCGGACTAACGTAGTGACTTTTGACGAACGTCATCAAATATTATTGGATTTTAACAAACTGACATATTTTTGCTAACTTGTAACAAGATGTTTTAATTTGTCATTATTGTTAGTTTTATGAAATGTATTTATTTTACCTAAATAACTTGCTATTAATTAGAATCGAGGCTCATATTAAAGTTGATAAAATAATTAAAATTACTGAAAGTCGTTATAATGTTGTTTAGGGGCAAATTTGTGAAACGTCACAGGGACCATGCTACATTTTCTTAAGTATAGTCTCAAAAAATAAGAGTAAGATTGGAGATGGCACGAAGTTCCTTCTTCAAAAGCCCGTATCTCATCTACAACAAGGATTTCAATTACCACTGACATATGCAAATAATGCGTGGTTTCATATTCAATGTATTTTTTATGGTGTAGAAGCATGGAAATCTACTCAGACCACTAGAAAGAAAATAAAAGTTTTTATTAAAGTGGTGCTTCTAAAGAATGTTGAAAGTTTTGTGGTTGGACGAAAAAAGATTGGCTGGAAAGAAAAGTTTTATTCCCCACCAAAATGAGAAAGTGAGAGTACTTTAAATAAAAAATGCGAGGAGAAAATATAAGATCCTACTCCTGCTGATATCACAGGGGGAAATTCAATGTAAAATGAATGCGGAAATAAGATGCATCTCCTGGTTGAAGAACTTCCTGAAATTGTTTAAATACGATACCATATATTCAGAGGTGCTGTTTCAGAAGTCAATGTAGGTATGATGAACCCCAACATCCGAAAAAAGAAAAAAACCTTAAAGAAGACGAAACGCTTTTCTTTCAGATAATTACTTGAAAACGACAAAATCTGTCTAGTTAGTGACATGTACCAGGAGACCACAAAATCTGTCTTATTAGTTACATGTACCAGGAAACCACCAAATCTGTCTTGTTAGGCCTCGGCCACACAGGTAGGAGCCTCGCTTGATGCTTAGAGCTAGGCGACATATCCTAGCGAACCAACGCACCGCATACTATCGCAATGGCTACACTGCACGCTTCGCGCCACACTACATGACGGTTAATCACCGAGTGAATCTCCTAGCGAGAAGACGCGTTGGTAAATTTTATTATGCCACCGTGATTTTACAAGATGGCGGAAGTTTTAACAACAGCTGTGTATAAAAGGGAGCCTTTGTGGAACCCATCGAGCAAATTATACAAAAATGTATCTGTAATAAAATCACTTTGGAATGAAGTTGCACAGGAAGTAAATAAAGATGGTAAGTTGGAATAAAATTGGTTAGTTTTGAAACTGGCAACGTTTGTTGACTCAGCCGCTCCCAAATGTCAAATGAATTTGTGCGAAGCACTTTGGTGTGGCCAGGCATGCAGTCACCTAGTATATGAGTCACGTAAAACCTAGCTTAGCACCTAACAAAGTATTTTGGTGTGGCCTCAGCCTTAGTGACATGTGCCAGGAAACCACAAAATATGTCTGGTTATTTTATTTATTTATTTATTAAACACTTTTATTGCAAATACAATCTGGCAGGCGTATTGCCAGGCGGCAATCTCTTCCAACCAACCAGACAAAAGTAAATGAAGCAAGATATGTGGTCGCATAAATCATTTAAATGACTATCCATCCCCACGAAATCCATAAACATATACGTGAGCACATGCCCACGAACCGCACAAAGACAGACAATCACCCAAACATTATTTTTCATATAAAGTGAGATATCATCAATCAAAAAGAAAGGAAGGGATGGTGGAGAGGAAAGGAAAAGAAAAATCAGGAATGAAACATGTAATTTTACTGACTACAAATTAAGAGGTTTTTCAATCGCTTCTTAAAGCATGCCAAGGACGGAGCGAGTCTTATATTGGTTTGTAACTGATTCCAGAGTCTCATTGCATGGACAGTAAAGGACGACGTAAAGAAAGAGGAGCGGTGAATTGGAAAGGCCAATAAACAATCTCTGTTTGAGCGTAGCGCTAATCCATGATTGGAAAGACGCTGAAAATTCTCGGCGAGATAAGAGGGGGTGGCGGGACAGTTAAGGATATTATACAATAGAGACAGTATGTGAATTTGGCGTCTATTTCTAGCATTCAACCAGTTCAATGCCTTCTGGTATGAAGTTATATGATCGTACTTACGTAGGTTGAAAATGAATTATAGGCACATATTTTGAAGACGCTGTAATTTGTCCAGCTGTTCCTCTGTAACATTCAAGTAACATACCTTCGCATAGTCCAGAATCGGAAAAAGCAGAGATTGTTAGTGACTTGTACCAGGAAACCACAAAATCTTGAATTAATTTTGTTTCGATACACTTACCAAGATCATTATTATCATCGTATTTGATTTATTTCTTGAGTCTTACCAGAGCAGATCTCCACTTGCCTCTTCCAACTCTTTTTAGGTGATATACTGGTCTTCATCATTCCTAGGTTTGAAAGTTTTATAGGGTTTTTTCCTTACAGTCCAATAATGCTCCTGCTCTTGTGGTTCTGACGTATCTATCTTTGTAAGATATACTTCCGTGTTTACTGTTTTCCAGAATTTGTAAAGATAGCCAGGAAAATATTCTTTCTACATAAATCTCATCTGCACTCAAATGATTTTTTGACCTGGCCTTTTAATTAATTCTCGACGTAAAATGTCTGAAAGTGGGTATAGAACATGAACAAACATAAATCACCTAATAAGCTTAAGGCAAACGAATTTATAATAAAGTTGTAAAAAATGTAAAATGAATTTTCTTTATTAATAAAGGTGGAATTGTTGTATTGAAGTTCATTTTTAACACAATCATGAGCAAATTGCTCACAAAGTAAGCTACAGTGCCCGGTGGTAAGTAATACACATCGGGCTTAAGAAAGAGACTGTCGGCTATAATCGGTTAACTTCCGTTTTGTAGAGCGTCGTCTCTGTCATTTATACACGTGTTCAGTCGCGACTTGTCATTCGTTGTCAAGCGTTCTAGGGTCTGTTCGCTCGGGGAGACGACGCTCTACAAAGCCGAAGTTAGCCGATTATGGCCGACATTTTTTTTCTTAAGTCCGATGTGTATTACTTACCGCCGTGTACTGTTCTCTATCTTGCTCCATCTTTAGTAACTTCCTTTATTCAATTTTGTCTGGTAGTTGGAGGATATGCATTGCGATAAGCCCACTAGATCGTTTTTGCGAGTATAATGAAGTGTTAAATAAATAAAATAAAAAAATATTCTACGTTAAGTTTAAAGCTCTGTTTCTAATGAAATTTATTGGTTTTAGTTGTTATACTTTAAACAACATTTCCAATTATTTGATTGCCAGTAAGAATAATAAATATACATTTTCGAAATGTTTTATTTTTATTTCAAAAGCTCACTTGAATAGAGCTTTGAAAAGCGCTTGGTTCACTCTGCCGCCTCTGTTAGAGCTCTCGTCACACGCAGTTCTTTTGAGTGGCATCGCTCCACAGCACGGTGGTTGATTATTGGAAATTAGATTTACCTCGTAACGATATTATAAATACTAGATTAAGAGTGATTCTACTAAAACAAGTTTACATGACTAGGAGAATTACATACTATTCTTCATCTTTATTTACTCATCTAGAATAATTGCGAGGCCATCGCTTACGCCATATACTATGAGTTTACGTAGTCTTGTAATTTCCCTATCATTTCAGCCTTACCTCCATCTGCTTTGCTTAGGTATTCAAACGGTTACCTTTGTGACGCTTGGCTTTACTAGTCACCAGACAAATCTGCTTTAGAAAAAAAATCATTTAGTATTTGTCGCCAAAGCCAACATTCAATATAGTCTAAATATGTACATTCCAAAACAACCAACTCATTTACTAACTATTAATATTGCCAAAGTCAATGTCAACTCATTTGTAAGCCCTCAATATTACCAAAGACAACTTATTTGCAAACTCTCAATATAACCAAAGAACATGCCAAAGTCAACTCATTTACAAACTTTTATTATTGTCAAGGAACATGCAAAGCCAACTCTTTTGCAAACTCTTTATATTGCCAAAATATATGCCGAAGCATTCTACTCATTTGCAAACTCTCAAAGAAACAGAGGTGAAAAGCTGAATTCCTGTGATAAAAATATTTATTTCTTGCTCCGTCAGATATTTTCTGTCAGTATTTGTCAAATAAGTATAATTAATATTAAGTAAAGGAAAAATCAAAACATTCTACACTTGATGAATAAATATTTAATCTAAAAATCAGCAAATCATTTTCTTTCTTAGTGGCGCCAGTGCCTTGAAATACAAGTTATCTGTCTTAAATGCTGTAGCGTGTTATTCTTTATTTATCTTTATCATCTCTTCTTTACTCTCGAAGTAATTGGTGAAATGTTAAAACTGTTACGTTTGATTTTTCATCCATTTAATTATAATCTAGTTTGCTTTTGCTTTCTGACTTTATGTTTCATCTCACGACTAAAAAATATAATTTTGCAATATTTCATACAACATGTAACACAAATATGCGTGAGTCTTGTCTTGTTGGCTGGAAGATATTTCCATATTGCAATAAACAAACTTATATTAAAAAAATAAAAATCTAACAGATCAAAAAAAAAAAGTATATATTATTTTTTTGTGTTCTATTCTTTAATTTTGAGCTAATGTGCAGCGCACTCGAAACTTTTACCTGTGTAGTTGGAAGCTTTCAACCGGAACTTGATATGAAAAGCTCGAAGCGTTTACGTCGAGTGCCTCTCTTAATTAACGTAATTGAAATAATCTTTTCATGGTTCAAATATCATTTGACAATTTTTATTGAAAGTGGGCTGGAGGAAGGGGATGAATGTTTTACAAAACTTTATTTCGTTTTTTAATTTCCAAAGCAAAATTTCAGGTCTTTTTTATCAAACAATTATGAACAACGTTAAAGCTCTGTTGGTTTAGGTAAAAGTTCTGTTTGGAAAATCCAATTCCAATACATTTACTTTAAAATTAAATCACGGTTTCTTTGATTTATTCCGCTTTATTTATTGGAAATCAAAATGCACACTTGCTGTGTCATCATTAGGTGAGTTGTTAAGAACTGAAGTATACACTGATTACACCATGATTTGTGTTTTTTACAATAAAATAGAGTCAAACTGTCTATTCTCTTTGTTATTTATGGTGCTAAGGGGGAATAGCGTTAGAAGCGAAAAAGAAGATAAATTTAATTGATTTGTTATGATATTTTTATTTTGTTGGTTTCCCTTATGTATTTTAATGGTTTCTAGTTTTTTTTTATATTTATTTATTACTTATTGCAAATACTATCTGGCGGGCTTATTGCCAGGCGGCAATCTCTTCCAATCAACTTGACAAAAGTAAATGAAGCAAGTAACATGGTTGTATAAATCATTCAGATGACTATCCTTCCCTACGAAATCCATAAACACATACATGAGCCAACAAACCCCACAAAGACGAACAATCACCAGAACATTATTTTTCATATAAAGTGAGATATCACCAATCAAAAGGAAAGGAAGGGATGGAGGAGAGGAAAGGAAAAGAAAAATCGGGAATGAAACACGTTGTTTTACTGACTAGAAATTAAGAGTTTTTTCAGTCGCTTCTCAAAGCATGCCAAGGACGGAGCGAGTCTTATATTGGTTTGTAACTGATTCCAGAGTCTCACTGCATGGACAGTAAAGGACGACGTGAAAAAAGAGGAGCGGTGAACTGGAAAGGCCAATAGACAATCTCTGTTTGAGCGTAGCGCTAATCCATGATTAGAAAGACGCTGACAATTCTCGGCGAGGTGAGAGGGGACGGAGGGACAGTTAAGGGCATTATACAATAGAGACAGAGGAGATAAATTATATCCATAAAAAAAGTCACGAATAATATTTGCAGAAAAAGCATTTTATAACAACAGGGCGGGAGTAAAGAGTACCTGACACAGTACTAGTTACGTTATTATCTTGATTTTATTTATGAGATTTTTACTCAATAATGCAAAATACGAGGTTTAAAATGTCAATTTAATAGAGCTTTTACTAGTGGCTGTAAAAAAAAATAAGCTTAAATTGCATGATGTTACATAACATAACTTGCATGATGTTACATAACATAACTTGCATGATGTTACATAACATAACTTGCATGATGTTACATAGCATAACTTGCATGATGTTACATAACATAACTTGCATGATGTTACATAACATAACTTGCATGATGTTACATAACATAACTTGCATGATGTTACATAACATAGCTTGTATGATGTTACATAACATAACTAGCATGATGTTACATAACATAACTTAAACTGAAAACATGACTTAACCAAGTCTTCTATTGTCTAACCCATTATAATTGAACTTAACCTATCGTAACCTTATAGGAATTTCCTTGATTTGTGAAGGGGAGAAAGTTTTGAGTCTCTTTTAGCGTCACTCCTGTGATCCTCTTGGATGAACTTCATGCTGCAATTGTGCTATGCGCAAGGATCTTGAAGCTTAAAAAAATGGTTTTTTGAGTAAGCGAATGGAAAATTATTTTGGGTAAAGAAATTTTATCTGTCAGCATGCTACTTATATAGAATGAATAATGCCAAAGTTTTCACAGCTGACTTATTGATTTAGTTGATATTATCCTTATGAAACGCTTGTTAAAGAAATACTGATAATATCACTCAATTTTTTGTATGTCCTAACTTTACAGTATTATTCACTTAGAGTAAAATTATAATAATATGTGTAATAGCAAATAAAATAGTACTCCTGAGTATTATTCACTTAGAGTAAAATTATACTAATATGTGTGATAGCAAACAAAATAAGATTCTAGCTAGAAAATAAGGGTTGCTGAAATGTTTGTCAATATATATAAAACTGGCAACGTGTGAGACACCCTTAATAGAAGAAAAATGTTCGAGAGAGAGAGCGGCACGAGATAATATAAAGAGAAACAAGGAAGATGTACGAGGCCATTCCAGATATTTTATATATCCATTGTGACTGTTGGCGGGGCTATTAATCAAGGCGATATTCCACTCTGTCCCCTTTGCCTACCCCACCTTTATTTGCTTTTAATTACACTAATTTATATTGCGCCGCTCAGTGTGTTATGTGCCACTTCACGGAGATGAGGGATATTTGCAGACAAACCTTTCTGTTTTTCATTTTAATTTATCTACGAAAACGATTTATGGTAATTGGGCAAAGAAAACAGTCACATAATATTGTAATATCTTTTATAAAACACTGTTTATTTTACGTTTTGTAACGGTATATATAACCCTACCGGTTTCAAGGCTTTCACCTCATCTTCAGGGGAGCACAAACAAGACTGAATTCTGTTCGAACTGGCACCGACATACACACTTCTAATGGTAAACATTTGGGTTGGGGACTGGCGGCTGGGGGAGGCAAGCGGAGAGATTCTTGGTATATATGTGTTTTCCAGATTTTCGCCCCGATGTACTGACTTAGAAATTTCTAGGACCTCTAATCTGTCCAATTTATTTCCTTTACTACTAATATGTAAGAATTTGTCGTCGTCAATGGAAAATGCATGGTTTTCACGGTGACCATGATTAGCCATTTCAGAATAAATTAGAGGATTTCTTAAGGCGGATTTTTGTTCATCTCTTTTCAAAAGATCTTCCTGTCTTTGCTTTATAGAAATTATCACAGTCAGCACATAAAAGTTTATACACACCACTGTTGCTTAGTATTCCATTTTTGCCTTTCCCGTTAAATAAGAGTTTTCGGAGATTAAAATTAGTGTAAAAAGCTGGCTTTATGTGACTTGGATTTTTTTTGGCTATTTCGGATGATATGTTTTTTATAAATAAAACTTTTTTCCATTTAGAGTCCCATAATAATTTAATCAATATAAAAAATATTCAACCCACAAAACATTTCGGATGTTATAACTTTTTTTCACTACCACTGAAGCTTATGTGGTTGATTAGTTAAGTATTTACCAGTCAGTTTACTAATTGATATAAAAATATGTTGCGTATCACGGCGTGCACCTTGCGGAGTAGGCAAACAGAACAAATCTCCAAACTTTTCTTCCCAACCTCACAACTTTTGCCTAACTCACATTCATACAACTCGTCATGCACAGTCTTTAAAATTCTGGTGCATTTGGTCCAGCCATATTTTATTAGGTCTACCTCATCTACGCACATCTTGCCCTTCTGACTTGTTTATTCGCTTTGTAATTATTTCATGATTCATTCTATCAACATGTTTAAACCGTCTTAATACTCCTTTATTTCTTACATAAATCATCCATTTTATCCATGCATTAATTTTTTAAGTCTTTATTCCGCCTTCTTTCAAACACTAACACTCCACAAATTTTCTTTAGAACACGCATCTCCACAGCGCTTCTAATCTTCTGCTAAGTTTGTGTTTTAGTTCCATACGCCAAGGTGGGCACCAACACACTTTATTGTAATGTCATTTTTGCTACTGTTTATATTTCTCGGTTGTTGTTTATAACTCGCTACCCTTCTTTCGACTCGCCCTTCACAAATAAACATATTGCCCAGATAACAGAATTCATCAATCTGCTCTAGTTTTTTTCTGAGTTAATCCATACATTGCACATACTTTTTACCAAACACCTTCTAGAGTCATATCCTTTAATTTTGCTATATTCCATTTTTAAACCTTTTACTAGACATCTCTCATATAGCTCACTTACCATATCCCTTAAATTGATTTAATTTTAAGTAAATACAACCATACCATTTGCATATATACTTAAGTCTACATACATTTACTTCACTCATTCTTACATCTCTAGTATCATCTTACGTCGCACACACATGAATTAAAGAATTTAACCTGTTCCCCGCGGGGAGCACAAACGCCTGTGATCTGACGACAATCCAAGTTTCAAATCACAAATACTTAAAAAAAATGACACAAAACCGGAATAAAAATTGAACTAAAATTTAAAATAATCTTTATTCTAGCGACATCTCTGAAAACCTTGTCAAATAATATATTAGTTTATGAGATATTGTTGAATAAACAGAGCGCCGAATTTTTTTGGTTTCTCAATATTTCCAGCATTAACGACCTGTCGCGCGGATCGAGTCCTGCGATGAGTCTCTCTTACGTAAATAAACATTACTAAGTCTCTCTTACGTAAATAAACATTACTAGTGCTATATGCATTTGATTGGGTGAGTGTCATGAAGCATTGATTTGATCGTAGCATTCCTTTGTTTATTTTACGTAATGTTAAGTTTATCTCCTTTATTTAATGAGTCTCCTTAAGAGTAATGACTATTATTTATTATCAGAAAATTACTTAAGTGTCATGTTTACTTGGTGTTGTAATCAAATATCAGTGGTTCTAAACAAAATATGTGTTTAAACTTAGAAATTAAAAAACGCTGAAATTGTGCCGCGCACAGGATTCGTGGAATTTGATTTTTAACGCGGTGAACAGGTTAATAGAATAATTTTTCAAGATGTTTCTTGTTTATAAAAAAATGAGCTGTTAATAATGATTGTATTATGTGTATTAAAAGTATATTTTACTTTAAAATTAACTTTTTTTGATACATAAATAATAGACAAGGGTAAATGAATCACATGTTTAACATTTCAAAACACCACAGAAAGCTTTTACATCAGTAAAAACCTAATTTCAAGTAAAAACATTAAAAAATAACGTGCCTTTAAAAATGTGAGCCATAAAACGTAAATCCGATGTATTTTTTAAGCGAAACGTAATATGAAAACACTTCTATGGAGGCCGGGTTTATCTTTTCACCTTTCCTGAAACCTAATTGTCTTTTTATATTTTTCTTCCGAGCCGAAGCCTCCGCAGATATTTGATAAATCTAATGAGTAAGTTTTTTTAATTTGAATATTTTCTCGCTAGCTTCTCACTTAACGATATGAGTTACAACAGAATACACATATATGCAAAGATTTTTTCAAATTTTGAAATATTTTTAATGTTCAAATAAATTGGTTGAATCATTTTATAATAATAAAAAAAAAGGACAGTTAAAACTGCGTCGTTTAGAGAGTAAACTCACCTCAAGAGTGATCTAATTTGGGAATTGAATCTGCTATTTTTCTTAGATAAAATTTTACAATAATGTTGCGAGTAATTATAGGCAGGTGGATGTTGCGACTATTAGTGTGGGACTTCCTCACATCTGCAAATTATTTAAAAAAAAAAAGTTCCTGTATACTTTTCACGTAAGGCTTCTTTAATACCCCACTGGTTGGTTAGAACATGTTGCCACATGGCATTTAAATCGAAGGGTTGTTCTGTATACAATGGAAAATGATGTCAGATTTAGGAGTTATTTCTAAGAGACTCCGCAATTTAATTATATAGAGTAAAGGGATGTGTTGATATATGATATATGAGGAGTGATGTATATATGATCATAATCGGAATGATGCTATGAGATGAGCCCAGACCTGTAAACAGCTTTTCTATTAAATGTATTTTCGGTTATTTATCTTAAGATATATGTATGTGCGATTTTGAAATGTGTTCATATATGCACATACTATGGTCAAGTGGCTCAGCAGGGTCTACATGTCTGTGATGTTTGCGGGAGGGAGTGCGCATCTAGGGTCGGACTTTTTTCTCACAGAAGATCACATGATCGACGTGGAAGAACGGTTCAAGATTGACGTTGGAGTGGCGAGGGGATCCTCGACTACGAGGCCCGGCAACAACAACCTTGGTGTCCTTTGTCTTTGAAAAGTGTCAGAGGTCTAGTTCATGTCTTCGCCACCTGAACGCATTAGTGTTTTTCCGTTGGAGCTAATTGCATTTGCAGTTTTCAAGAAGATTACCTTCAACAGCCGCTCCTGACAAAGCACGTTTTTTGACTTGTGTAGTTTTTCTTCCAGACCAGCGATATGCACCAGGATAAAACGACATGGAGATTCGTTATTTTTCATTGCCTCATTAGTAACTTGACGTGACAGTTATTATCATGATGGGGATAAAGATCAATATATTTTTTGTGCTTAATATCAACATAAATAATCCTCGACATTTTAAAGAAGGAAACAGAACAAAAAACTATAGAAGCAACACATAATAATAAAGATAAAAACTGTCGTATTAGATAAATAAAGGTGCTCTGAATTTTGAATATTCAATTTTTTTCATTTTAGAGTTTTTGCAAAGCATTTTTGGTATGATAATTAATTGTATTAATAATAAGTAATGCAAGGAATTTTACATTCAAATCATGTTTCTGAATATATTAATTTTTCAAATATTTCAAATAAACAGCTGTCACTATTATTATTATTATTATTATTTCACAGCTGTCTGTCTCTTCTTGATGCCATAAGACATAATGGCAAATAATTCATTTACTGAGAACGGATTGTTTTAATGTTGAACAGTGAAATATAAATATCAATGAATTTTGAAATTTAATAAAAAATATACATTTTAAAGTTTTAGAATTACTCCCGTCATTATTTACGAGTGATTTTTATACAAGTTTTTTTTATATATTGTTGATAAATAAATTTGAAGACAGTTATGAACAACAGATGCCGTTTACTACATGAATTTTGATGTTTTTTTTGTTTTTATTAAAAAATTTATCCGACATGCAAACCAGTCATATTTATAAAACAAACCAGTCATACAAACCAGTCATATTTATAAAACAAAATAACAAGTCTCAAATAAATAATACATATACTGCACATTAATACCAGCGCACAGTATTTAAACACCATAATAAACAAAATACTCAAATATAATACCTCTTTAACTCAACAACACCTACATTAAAAATATACACTGAACGAGATATGGAGTAACCAGTTGTTGTTTTCTCAATATAAATTAAACACAACGTGCAACTGTCATCAGTAATTTTTTTAATGGCACATTTTAATCGTAAGAGGTTGTTGCGAGCATTTTGGTGGCTCAAAGCGGGAGTTTCGTGTTTGATAATTTATTCACATCCATTTTGAAAAAAAACCTAGGAACCACGTGTTTGGTTGGACTTTCCAGTCTTCGTGGAGTCTAAGATAAGGAAATGGCTTCCCTTAAACAACAATCTTTGAAAAGACCTTTCTTATAAAATAAACATTAAAGGTTTTTTCCAGCCCTCTTTCAAATGATTTTTTAAATGTTCTATTGATAAAAAAGGTATGATGGTTTCTGTTCGAAACTGCAGACATCTACCTGAAAAAAAAAAACTCAGTTCCAATTTGTGACTATGGGATATTTTACCGTGACACTGACCAATAAAAATACCACTTAAATATGTGAGACTTCGTTCCAACCAAAGGTACATGGAATGAAAGGCGACTCTCAAAGATGCTCGAAAAGCACTCACCCCCTTACCCGGGGACCTGCTTCACAGACTGACGTATCTCGCCTGCCTGCGATACAGCATAAAGCTCAAGATTCCTGTTAATCTGGAATACTGGATGACCGATCTAATCTTAATGGAACTCGCCGTCGTCATGTCAAAGATAACGAGAGCCTGAGCCTGAGAATGAAGTTCTCCAGTCCACCACACCAATGATATTTCGCCGACTGCCTAATTATATCATCATCTTATGATACAAGCTCTAAGCTATACCAATCTCTGGCCTCTTGAAGTCACCCAGTCGTAAGTTGACCAACCATACGTAATACCATTTGTCACTTGCCCTTTAATTTGTATATTTCTTTTTTACATTATTTTATTTTAATATAATGTTTTTCCTATTTTAATAATTAAAATTATATAACTTATTTACAAACTACCCTTTTTGCTAACGCCTATACTTAATTACTCCATATAAAAATAATATATGCATACAATTTTGATACTCCCCGAAGAAATAAATTCAACCATTCGAAAATAAACTCCTCTCAAAAGAGGAGGTCG
The DNA here is from genome assembly GCA_949825065.1 of Odontocerum albicorne. Classification (NCBI taxonomy): domain Eukaryota; kingdom Metazoa; phylum Arthropoda; class Insecta; order Trichoptera; family Odontoceridae; genus Odontocerum; species Odontocerum albicorne. Next base: position 48,032,692 of record OX463844.1, on the reverse strand, counting down.
TATCAAGGTTTTACGAATATACTCGTATACGAATTGCTGTACGATTATTACCAAAAAAAGTAATTTACTGAACACTCTTGGTTATTTCTTTTTTTTTAATTTTCGACATCGTGAACAAATTATTCGACAACGTTTCAAAGATTTTTTTACATCTTAACAAAGCGGAGATTAACAGTGAGATAATGCGCGTACTTTATTCTATCGGCCGTACTTCAAGCCGCTCGTAATCCTCTGTAAGAGGAAGAACAAACGTCGCTGGTGTGAGACTCAAGTAATTCCGCGTTCCAAGGTTTAAATTGTTTGATTATGGTATCTGGTAAAGTGCTTACAATTTTATTTGTGGACATTATTACGTGGGTTTTTCAAGACTGCTGCGAAAAAATCCTGAAAATATTATGAAAATGATTCTGTCGTATTTTTATTGTTTTTTTTTTGCAAGTAAAGAAGCATTGAATGAAAAAAAAAAAGACACCGGGTTGGTAAACAGGTATCTTAACAACTAGGCAATGAATGATCTTTTAATTGAGGAGATTTATTTTATCAAATTATGAAAAGTAGAACCGTGAAAAGTTTTAAAAATATCAGTTTTCATGACTTTATGTTTGGGCGCTGCAAAAGTGAAAATGGTTTGTCTGTATTGAAAGATATAGAGGTTATCTTAGCAACAGCTTTCAATTCAGGAAAGTGGTTTGCCTGTATTGAAATATGCTGCTAAGATATCGTTAGCAAATTGCTATTGTCACGTTTAAATTTTAAAAAATCCACGTGTTTCTAGCAGGTGTCTGGAAACCATTTGAGTATTTGTACACGATATTTGGAAGAAAAAAAAAGAACATATATGAGGGTGGTCCAATAAGTACTTAGCCTACAAAAGAATAACAAAAATTTTGGAAAAGTGGCGATTTATTTCTCAACATAATCTTCTTTGAGTTTGATTCACTTGACCCAGCGATGCTCCAACTTCTTTAACCCGTCTGAAAAATACGTTTTCTGGAGGTCTGCAAAGTAGGCCTCCATGGCGGCGATAACCTCCTCATTCGACTCAAATTTGTTCGTCATGTTTCGTCGAGGGTCACGAAACGACGCAGAAACTCCTTCGGATTGCGCTTAAACATCGTCAAATACTGCTCTGAAGTGGTCTCACGGTTGCGCTTGTTGTCCGGAGTGAGCAAACGCGGCACCCATCGCGCCGACAGCTTTCTCATGCCCAATACTTCATGCAGAGTATGACCCACGCTGTCTTTTGAGATGCCTACTGTCTCAGCTATCTCGCGCACCTTCAATCGGCGGTCTGCCAATACGAGATCGTGGATTTTTGTCACGTTATCCTCCGTGGTAGCCGTTTTTGGGGCACCTGGGCGTGGCGCATCAAAAACCGACGTTCAAAAACCGTTTCTCTTGCGATAGTGGTGCCATCGGGCGGTGAGGCTAAGTACTTATCGGACCGCCTTCGTATATGGTGTAAAATTGAATATAATTCGTCTATCTAAGAATTTAAGAGGGCTAGTGTACAGTTTTTCTCGAGTTTTAGCGTTAACACTGTGGAAAATCATGTTTATTAAAATAAAATAAAAAATTCAAACCCTGTTTAATCCACTTGAAAATATACATTTAAACTGAAATAGTTTCAAGTCATATGTGACTCATCTTCAAGAGTATATCTCTGAAAATGAGTCGCATATAACTTAAACAGCAAGTTGAGTTGAAGTATACATTTTCAAGCCAATTAAACAGTATTTTAAATTTTTATTTTGTATGAAGGTGGGTGTAATTTAACGAGAGATGAGTCAAACACGTAAAGTGAGATTTAGAGACAAAAATTAATATATCTCAGAAATTTATCTTTAGCTTAGTGTAATGGTATTTTAAGTATGTGATTTGGGTTCTCAATAAACCTGATCTATCAATGCTCACTGGCTGACATCATTGTCTGTGAAAAGTCGTTAAAAATCTTCTATCCAAATAGCTTTACGTCGTACAATAATACCTTTCGTAACTCGTCCATCATCTGAGAAAATACAACGCATATATTATTAATCCTTAATTCGCTCTATTTTTTTATTGCTCTTCCATATATCATTATTTTTAAATTTGTTTTTCAATGATTTATCTATTTTGTATGTATTTTATGCGCAGTACAGGTGGTGCGCCTATGGACGGTCCCGTACTGTGTTGATAACATGTGATTTAATGATTTTATATCTGTTTCATTCTGAATATTTTTGTCGTAATTGGGTAAAAGTAAAAGTTGTAATAATCTGTCAAACATTAGTGAACCATTATTAATGACACAGAGAGCTATGGAAAGGAGGATGCTGGGAGTTTCACTGCGAGTTGGAAAGACCAACAAATGGATAAGAGAGAGAACCAAAGTCACGGACGTAGTTGAGAGAGCAGATGCCTTAAAGTGGAGCTCGGCAGGACATATTGCCAGATGCTCTGACTCTCGATGGACGAAAAAGGTCCTGGAATGGCAGCCTAGAATGGGCAGGAGAGGTGTGTGAGGTGGATGCAGAGTGCCCGAGACTGGGAGTTGTGGAAGACCAAAGGGGAGGCATTTATCCAGGGATGGATCTAGAACTGCTGAAGAAGAAGAAGAAGAAGAATCTGTCACACTTAATATATTGAGCCTTCACTACTGGCTCTTTTATATTTTTTGTTATTTTTGTTATAAGGTACATTGTACCGTTTACTTATAAATGAATAAATACATAGATACGAAATTATATTTTCCTTTCACACTTTGTATCACCTTGACTGGATTTCGAAAGATTAAATCTCTGATTTTTCTGTTTGTATCACAAAATTTACTTGTAAGAGTCTACTCGCTTCAGTATTTTCCACGTCCATGGTTTAATACCGCACGTCAAAATTACCATTACCACCAAATCGCATTGCAATTTCACTAAAATACTAGATTTTTGCCCTTTATACGAGGGTTCCAAAGTACAAATTACTGCACCTGATCATCCAAGGCCAAATAGAAGGCCGAAGAGGCGTTGGCAGGAGGTAAATCTCCTGGCTCCGCAATATACGTGATTGGACTGGCATAAGGGGCGTTGGGGATCTTTTTTGGGCTACCGGGGACAAAGATATATACTCTCAACGTTGGGGGGACCTGACATGACACTGGGAAGAAGAAGATACGAGGGCTGCTACTTAAGTTTTGAGAGAGACAAGTAAAAACAAATATTTATCATCGAAAATGGCTTTATTATTTTTCAAAATACTCTCCATTAGGATCAATACACTTTTGCATGCGTTTGAACCAATTTTCGAAGCACTTTTTCCACTCCGAATGAGGTAACTTCAAAACATACGTTTTGAACGCATCAACTGCTTCTTCAAGCGTCGAAAAACGTTGACATCGCAATTTATTTTTGATGTTCGGGAATACAAAGAAGTTATTGGTTGCCAAATCAGGGCTGTACGACAGATGACACATCAATTCGATGTTTCGAGTGCTCAAAAAGTCACTTGTTTGAGCCGATGTGTGACAGCTCGCATTGTCGTGGTGGAAAATGATCCGTCTTCGGCGGTTGGTTTTCTGCATTTCTCCGAACATTTCTGGCAAACAAATGTTGGTGTACCATTCAGAATTGACCGAACGACGTTCCACTAAAGGTACTGTTATGGCATGACCATTTATACTGAAGAAACAAACCACCATTTGCTTCGAGGTGCTTCGGGCGCGAACAACTTTTGTTGGATTTGGCTCGTCTTGAAAGACATATACAGTCGACTGCTGTTTAGTTTCTGGCTCATATGCATAGATCCATAATTTGTCGCTGGTCATGATCTTATAGACGTCCTTTGAAGCACTGCAATCGATTTTTTTCAACATTTCTTTGGACAAATATTTTTGATGGCCAAATTTTCATGCAATATTGAATGTATGCGAGTGGAACTAATGCCCAAACATGCCTCAATCTCACGATAAGTCACATGACGAATCTTGCAATATCACAACAACCGATTTTGGATGACCTTCACGAATTTCTTCTGGAGCAAACTACGACCACGATTGAATTTTGAAAACCAGCAAAACACAGTGGCCTGGGATGGTGCTTCATCACCAAAAGTCAAAGCGAGTTGATCGGTCTACGGTTGTTGAGTTAGTCCACGTCGAAAATCATAAAAAATCATCGCACGAAAATATTCACGATTAATTTCCATTTTTGACCGAGATGAATTTTTCAAATCACTGTAAACAACACAAATAACACTCGTATGACAAAACTTTTTGGGG
>OX463844.1:47923365-48028243 GCA_949825065.1 Odontocerum albicorne | reverse complement strand
CCTAAATATTATCAAATAAGTCCACTTTAAAAAAATCAGTAGTGATTAAAGTGTCGCTAGTAGATTGATTTCAAACTTTGCCTCTTTTTTTTCAAGTCCTTTAAATGCATGTTTCCATTTTACCTTTCGAATAAATGTAAAAGAGGACCTGAACTTTAAAGTCAATCTCATTTTCATCGAAGAAATTAATTGTTCTAAATCGATCTGACAGGGCGGGATTTATAAAAAGGCTTTTACCGATGCCACTGTCAAGAATTGCCCTGTGATGTAAAATTATCTGTCTCTAAGTGTTAGAGCTATGAAGGGCGTGTGCAGCTTTAAGAAGCACTAAAAGACAACCCTTTTTGGGAGGTCTAATTAAAATTTATTAAATAATATCTGAATACTACATGCATATACTACAGTCCACCTGAAACCATATATATTTTCTCAAATTATAAAAGAGGAATGTGAAAAATATTTAAGAGACCTGTTTAACAACACATCTCCACCAGCAACTTCAGATATAATAATTAACGAACGGAGGAGAGTAAAATTAGACAACGAATGAAAAGACTCAAAAATAGAAAAGCTCCTGGAAGTGATAATATACCAAACGAACTTGTAAAATATGGCGGCGAAGAAGTAGCGAAAAGTATCCACAAACTTTACAACTTGATCCTTGAAACTACAACAATACCAGATGAATGGAGGGCCAGTATAACGATTCCCATCTTGTAACTATAGAGGAATATCCCTTTTAAGCGCATTTTTCAAGCTCTTCACCAACACCCTAAGGTAAAATAAGAACAACAAATTGAAAATAGAGATGAACAACAAGGATTCCGAAGAAACAGATCTACTACAGATGCTATATTTAAAATGCGGCAAATTAAATAAAAGTCTTTGGAATACAACAAGACTGCTTACCTAGCTTTTATCGAACTCACCAAGGCCTTTGATGGAATCCAACTGGAAGATTTAATAAGCATTTTGCTCGAAATGAACGTGTCACCCTCCATCGCCAAAACCATTAGAGACATACACCTAAATAGCTCCACAAGAATTCGCGTAGATGGAGAACTCTCTAATGACGTTCCAACAACAACCGGAGTAAGACAAGGATATAGTTTAAGCCCATTTCTATTTAACTTGGTTATGGATAAAATTATAGAAGAAGTTGCCGACCTTAACCTGGGATGCAAAATGAACGACAATATGCTAAACATCATATGCTTTAGCCGAATCATAGGAAGACCTGCAACAAATGTTCCATCGATTCCACACTGCCTCCAAAAATACAACATGTCTATCTCTATCAGCAAGACTAAATGCATGACTCTAGCCAGATAGCAAGCTGGATGCAGTGTGGCGATCAACGACACACCAATTGAACAAGTACAAAATTTAAATACTTTGGCTAGCATAATGTGCAATAATGACCTCTATGGCGAAGCACTTGAACAATCACAAAAAGCCGCGGCCGGATGTCTAAAGAACACTATCAGGAAAAACGAGTATATGAACATCCAAATCAAGGTGAGAATATACAAGACCAGTGTCCGCCCCATAATGACATGCATCATAGAGTCCAGAGCCGACACTGTCAGAACCAAAAATCTCCTTCGAACCAGTGAAATGAAGGTACTCAGGAGTATCGCTGGAAAAGCCTTCGTGATAGAGTACAAAACCCAGAAATCCGAAGCATGTGCAAAGTTGAAGATATTGTCAGATGGGGACGACAGAGAAGAAAGTTCTGGAACGAACATGTATCCAGAATGGCGGGTCAAAGAACCGTGAGAATGGCCAGATACAGTATCCCCCAAGCAAGCAGACTTCCAGGACAACCTCCCTAAATATGGAAAGACAGCTGGCAGTCGACGTCACAAGAGTGAAACAATGATGCAGGACCATAACAGGCCTAAAATAATAATAAGAAGAAGAAGATAAAAAAGTTAAAGTATCCGGCGGTTAGTAATGCACATCGGGCTTAAGAATGAGACTGTCGGCCATAATCGACTAACTTCTGCTTTGTAGAGCGTCGTCTCTGTCGCACGATGCGCTAGCAAATCGCGACGGAACACGTGTATAAATTACAGAGACGAAGCTCTACAAAGCCGAAGCTAGCCGATTATGTCCGACAGTCTATTTCTTAATCCCGATGTGTATTACTTACCGCCGGTTACTGTAATTCTTTTATATTCTGAGAAAATATAACCAAAAAAGCAGAATTGCTCAACTGCCTCCTTACTTTCATAGCTCATCCATACATCGAATTTACTTTTTCTTTCACACTTTTAAGATTAAAAATACAATATTTAAAAAAATATATTTACCTAGATATGTTATATTTGTAGGGAAAAAATGTAAAAAAGTCGTGGTTAATGAAATTATTAGGAGCCATTAAGTACAACGATATCTTAAATATAAATCAATAAAACCACTCAGAGAAGAAACTCAGTTCTTATATACTTTTATAACAATGTATTATGTATGTACGCCCACTCATCGCCTTTTGGCTTTTTCGTGTGAATATTTTCGCTTTTTTCTCCCACAATGTATTTGTATGCTGGGAGTATGCCTGTTAGCCACTTATTAGATTAATTTAATTAAGAAAAAGCTTTTTGAGAGAAGAAAATGTTGTTACAGAGTAAGGTGGTAAAATTTTGTTAGTTTTCTACAAAAATAATTTATCTTTAATCAACATATTGTCAATTATGATTTTCAAATAAAATCCAATTAAAATGGATTCATCAAACAAACAACTGAACAAATGATTTTAATCAATATAATAAAAGAATATTTATAAATAAATTACTTTGTTAATCCACTAATTACATTGATCCCCTTGTGTTTCTACCTCCAATCCCGAGGCTCTCTTCCGGTGGGATGATCTCGGTTTGTTATGATTATTGGACTTACATATCAGACTTGTGTCATGATACTTTACTATGCATCACCCACGACAAAAGTGTGTGTAATTTGTTTTATCAAACACTGTTTATTCCACTCATTGTAACGGTATAACCCTACCGGTTTCAAGGCCTTCATCTCATCATTAGAGGAGCACAAACAAGACTGAATTATATTCGAACTGGTACCGAGATATACGCTTCTAACGGTAAACATTCGGGTTGGGGACTGAGAGTTGAGAGAAAGACGGGACAACCTCTGCGAGCAGTGAAAAGATTCTTGGGGCGTATGTGTTTGCCAGATGTTCACCTCGATGCACTGACTTAGAAATCCTCTAATTTATTCTGAAATAGCCAGTCACTGTCACCGTGAAAACCATACATTTTCAACCACCAATGGACAAAATAAAAATAACATAAAAATAAACACATTTGAAAAAAGACAAAAAAATATTTGCTTGAAAATTTTTAATTTATTTGAGAATATTTTTTACATGTGTAACCCCACCTTTACAGCATGGCCTTACGACTTATACCGAAACCTAGCTAACAATTTTTGAACCGGTGTAAAAGGGGACGATGTACTCGTATAAATGATATATATATAAACAAATTCTATATTTATGAATATATATTTTCATAAATGTAAAATTTGTTTTACTTCCGTGACAATTTCACGGGCTGCAACTAAATTTTATTATTCAAATATATTGCGCACTGATCGGGTGTCATGCATTTTGTATCAGCATTGAAAGAGTTAACCAACACTCTTTATTCTGAAATGGCTAATCAGTGTTACCGCAAAAACCATACATTTTCTATCGATGATGCCAAATTCTTACATATCAGTAGTAACGGAAATAAATTAGACATATTAGAGGCCCTAGAAATTTCTTAGTCAGTGCATCGAGGTGAACATCTGGCAAACACATATATCCCAAGAATCTTGGCACTGCTCGTTGAGGCTGTCTCCTCCCTTCCTTCACCCACAGTCCCCAAACCATTAGAACCATTAGTTTACCATTAGAAGCGTATATCTCGGTACCAGTTTGAATATAATTCAGTCTTGTTTGTGCTTCCCTGATGATTGGGTGAAAGCCTTAAAACCGGTAGGGTTATACTGTTACAAAAAGTGGAATAAACAGTGTTTGATAAAACAAATTATATTGTCTTTAAACCTCCACAATGTTAACGCCTTAACTATAAATTAAAAAGTGTGTGTGGTGTGTTTAAAGATATATTTTAATTTTAATGGATTAATTAAAATATTTTACACAACAAATTTTTAGAATTTGCTAATATGCACGTAGGGGGAAAATGTTTAAGAAGTGTGGAACCTTTCGCATTCTTGGAAAAATCATAAGAAAGACTGCGCTTATTTTCTTGTATTCTAGGGTAGTTTTTGTTTCCAAAATACTTGGAATCATCGACGCTCGCATTCAATTTCAGCATTTCACTGAATGATAAACTGATTTATTAGGATTCCATTGAACGTTGATAACTTTGCCAATGAGCTCACTACAATAAAATAGATATCTTGAAACAACGGAAATGAAACTAATTAATAACAACATTACCCCTAAATAAAAGAAAGGCAGATACATTTACAGATTTGTTTACATATTAATGGAATAATCCCAATTTTATCAGGCTTACCATCGGAGAAAATAAAACCTCCATATTACACTAACAGTAGTACAGATAAGAATATTTTTAACGCTAAAGAAAAATCGGATAAACTACATAAAAGTGGCGTACATGAAATAGAATGTGCTTGTAAAAATACATATATTGGAATGAAACCTTAAAGTAATACAAACCCATGAAAACGTTTCCTATCTAATATTTTTTAGGAATTAATGATTCCGCCTGAAGACTGAATCATTCAATACTAAAAAACTACCTCACGTCTTGGGAAAAGTTTCTAACAGGGATTTATGTAATAAGTTAAATAAAGTAATTTATTCGTCTTCTTAAACTTTCTGTAGACTCTCAAGAGTCTGTAAGTGTAGGGTTGTTGGGGATGCTGAGCTCCAGCTATCTCTCCAACGTTTCGGGGGTCTCCCTGGCGGACGCCGTCCATCCGGCACCCCATGCAGAGCTATGTATGGAATTCTTGTGGAATTCATTCTCTGTACATGTTGGTACCAGTATCATCGACGCTGTCGTCCCCATCTGACTACATCTTGAACCTCACAGACCTCTCGAATTGTGAGGTTCCTTACACGATCACGCAGTCTTCCCAGCAATAGCGCGCAGAGTTCTCATTTCCGTTGTCCTTAGCATACTTTTTGTCCTGACAGTGTCCGCCCCCGCTTCGATGCCATATGTGAGGATAGCCACAGGTCTTATAAATGCGTACCTTGCTATCCGTTCTCATATCTTTATTCCTCCATATGACACCTCTCAGGCAGCCCGTCACAACTGCAGCTTTATCTACCTGAGGCCTTACTTCTCTGGGGAGGTCATGAGAGCTGAGCAGTTCACTGCCAAGATATCTGAACTGGGTTGCTTGTTCAATTGGCTCGTCACGTACTGAAATTCTGCACTCTAGTGGGTTTTTGAAGAATGTCATACACTTGGTTTTTGCTACGGAGATAATCATATTGTACTTTGAGCAGGATTCCTCGAACTTTGTGAGCATTCTCTGTAAGTCATTTTTATTTTCAGCTATGTGTGTAGCGTCGTCAGCATAAGAGAGAAAGTAATTTAATGTCAAATATTCTAATATGGAGTTACACAAAGTGAATGTTTTAATAAGTATATAAATATATGTTTATTTATAGCAACAAAGTATGTATATAACCGGACCGTTTCGAATCAGACCGCCCGCACTTCGCCACACTGAGCATCACTCTTGAGGAATGCGGAAAGAAAAATACAGTCAAAATTAAACATTTTTAATATTATATACATATATCCGGACATTGCATATATATTTCAAGATATTGGTGAAGAAAATACATTTAAGAGAAAAGCTATCAGAAGGTCTGGGTTCATCTTATAACATCAGCCCAGTCAAGATATATCCCCACTAAGAAAGTGTGACCGATGGCGAAGATATATATTATTCAGTTCACACTCTCGTACATGTTAATTAAAAAAAACAGAAAATAAATAAATTATAAAAAATACGCAGTTAATACAATCAATTTATTTTAAACAATAATAGGTGCACCGATAAAAAAATGGCATGCAAATATAATGAGTATTCCATAATCACATACGTATTTTTATCTGGTCAGTTGTAAGAGATTGCCGTTAGGCAATAAATTATTATTTGCATATTTTACAATGAATCTATATATAAACAAATGTATAAAACGAATGTGTAATACGACACAATACAATTCAAAGAAAAAGTTAACCAAAGAAGTTATCGCTAACATCAATACGACTGGTATTTGAAAAGGAATTCTCCATTGAAATAACATTAAGTTTTATCGCGTAAGAAAACTCTTATCGTTTCTTTTTTAAAGAAAAATAACATTTAAATTTGATTAAATAAATTCCTGCGAGAAATTCAATGTAATACGTAACACAAATAGAAGAAAAAAGCACGGGTTGTTTACGTTGAGGCCATAACAAATAGGAAAGGTTTACACAAAACACTAACTCAAATATCCACCATGTTGGGGGTGGGGGCGGGTAACAGCGCCCGCGGGATGGGGCGAGGATGTAGGGAGTGAGGGCGGGAGACCCTTACTTCTTCAAAGCCTTATTGGGAGAATTTCGAAAATTAATTGTATGCATTTAAATCTCTGACTCTATGTGCAAAAATACCATATTAAATTCGAATAAGTTGGGCATTGTGTTGATACTGCCAGAAGAACGTATACTTAAATAATGTTAAAAGTATTAAGTGGAGGGGCTTTTTAGAGGTATCATTGTTATTCTTCACAAATACGCCACTCTCCACCTAAAGCCGAATGCGGCACTATTACATTTTTGAAGGTATAAAAACCTTTCTTTGTGGATCGTTTACATTTCGCGGGTATAAGTCAACTGTGCCAAAAAGTACTCAGCGTGCATACGTTTTGATACCTGACGAATTCTTCGAGAATCGAACCCGAAATCCTCAGGTGGAGCCAAGCATCTTACCAACTAAGCTACTGAGGTCATCGATAAACTCTTTGATAGTTCCACATCCTTTGTTTATTTACTCATTAACAACTGTTTCGCTATACAATTAACAGTTTGACTCCTCCTCCGTACTAAGTGAATGCCCTTTATCGAATGACGGAGCCGGTCCCAAGCCCTGATGAAGGAGGAGGGACTCCTTTCCTAATTTGCTTCCCCTCCCTGTAAATTTATCCCCCCCCCCCCCCTCCTTCAATCCTCTATATGCTCATTTTATTTTTGCCCCACTCCTATCCATAATGGCACCCAACATGCCGGTGTGCCCCTATCGTCTCACCTCGGTGTGCCATCGGATTCAGTGCAGCGGTGTGACCAGTGAGTTTGCCGGTGCGCGATGGCTCACTCACTTAAAACAAACTCCATGGCATGGCTTTGCTTTCCAACAGAGTTTGACGTTGGAGTGGCGAGGGGATCCTCGACTACGAGGCCCGGCAACGACGACGAACAGTTTGACAATGTCATTGTATAGAGAAACAACGGTCACTGAGGAAATTATCAAAGTATATACCATAAACCTACTAAAGCGTTTAATTTCGATTTTCCTAACACAAGGTATATCAGGACAGTGTAATTCAGAATACCAAGGGAAGTGATAAGGAATGAATGTGAACTTAAGGCTGATGTGTTGAACAAGATGAAGGTGAGCAGTGTGAGATTGTTTGGTCACAAGAGACAAATAAATTAAGAAAGACGAACAAAATAAATATACAGTTCAATTGTGAGGAGAAGGCGTGGTAGAAGAATAACAAATTAATATATTTTTGATCAAGCGAATGATATTTTGAAAGAAAGAAATGCAAAAAGTCAGAAAAATCGTAGGAGCTGTGTGAAAAGATGTATGGATGTAGAAAAGGTAAAAGATATGTGTTGTTTTAGGAAAGTCTGGTGCTCTCTACTCTCTGGCTACCCCGACAGGAAGACGGTGTATGTTTTTGTCGTTATTGATGTGTTCTTTACTGTATATGTTATTGAATATAATTTTCTTAAGGTCGCTTTTGATTTATTTTTATACAGATTTTTATGTTGCAGACTGATTTGGTTGGCCGTTCCATACAAAATCGACCTGGAACATAAAAATCACCCTGTATTTGATATGGTCCATATTGATTTTATTTATTACGCTCATACCATGAATATGTTGATTTTTTTTAGTTTTTCTTTATTAAATTATACTTTTCTTTCCAAATAAATATGAAGAGTAAGCTCGGAATCGTACGGTGCGGGCTGCTCGTTTTGAGCCAGTCCTATATCGTATAAATGAATGTATACACATTAATTACATTCATAATTTTTTGTAAGAAATATGACGTGTCTACTTGCATATTTATACGCCTTTTTATTTGGTTTTAATATAATCGATTTAAATTGTAAATTTTTATATTCGAAATATTTGTCTACTGTAACAAACAAACGCTAATTATTATTTGTATTTTTTAAACATAGTTATAAGTTTGATGAATAAATTAATATATTTACTCAATGACAACTGTTATGTCGTACAATACACAGTTTGCCTATACCATTGTATGGTGAAGCAGTTATCATTAAAGAAATATCAAAGGATTTAAAACTATCAAAGCTTTCAACTTCAATTTTCCGAGTATAAAAAGGTAATGTTGATAAAATAGAATGCATACTTCTGAGGTTGTCACAATTTGTTAACTTTAAATTACAGATTTCTATAACTTAGTTGAGCTATGATATGGTGTTTGAGGTGATGAAGCTTGCAACTTTGCCAGATAGAAGAAAGATGTTTGAGCTCACAACATTATGTCAGATTGTCAGTTCGTATTTCAATAGTCCGAAACTAACACAGCTTGTTAAGCTACACGTTCCTAGTATCAAGTGTATGTTTTTTTCAAGATTAGTAAAAGCTCATTATTGTTTTTCACTTTAATGTGAGTCCAGTACGATTAATTGTAATTGTGGTCCACAACAATTGGTTGTAATTGTGCCATAGTCCTGTACGATTAGTTGTAATTGTGGTCCACAACAATTAGTTGTAATTGTGCCATAGTCTTGTATGATTAGTTGTAATTGTGGTCCACAACAGTTGGTTGTAATTGTGCCATAGTCTTGTACGATAAGTTGTAATTGTAGTACAAAATAATTGGTTGTAATTGTGCCATAGTCCTGTACGATTAGTTGTAATTGTAGTCCACAAGAATTGGTTATAATTATGCCATAGTCCTGTACGATAAGTTGTAATTGTGGTCCACAACAATTAGTTGTAATTGTGCCACAGTTATGTATAATTAGTTGTAATTGTGGTCCACAACAGTCGGTTGTAATGGTGCCATAGTCTTAGCTGTAATTGTAGTCTACAACAATTGGTTGTAATTGTGCCATAGTCTTGTACGATTAGTTGTAATTGTAGTACATAACAATTGGTTGTAATTGTGCCATAGTCCTGTACGATTAGTTGTAATTGTGGTCCACAACAATTGGTTGTAATTGTGCCACAGTTCTGTATAATTAGTTGTAATTGTGGTTCACAACAATTGAATGTAATTGTGCCATAGTCCTGTACGATTAGTTGTAATTGTGGTCCACAACAATTGGTTGTAATTGTGCCATAGTCCTGTACAATTGGTTGTAATTGTGCCATAATCCTATGCGATTGGTTGTAATTGTGCCATAGTCCAGTGTGATTGGTTGTAATTGTGGCATAGTGCCCACTCGGCTAAATGATTTGTTCCATAGGGAAGTAGTTGCAACTAATTATTTGTACAGCTCTTGCATAACTAAAATACACAGATTGGGTAGTCAATATGGACGTTACTTGGTTTTTCATATTACGAGTAAGTGAGTACAGGAGTAAAGTGAAAAAGTTGTTCTTGCTGAGATAAATTGATTGCATTTTACGCTTAATTGTGTTGTTTGACTTAGACTGTTTTTTTTCTATTGTGTAATACAGCTTAACATACATGTTGAATTCTATTCGCTGTTTTTTTTTCAAAAATTGTATCAAAAAGGTAATTTAACCGTTGAAATAAAAATAAAATAAAATATGGTACGTCATCTTGGTTATCAAGACATTAAACATAATATCGTACCTACGTCTTCTCTTGAAGTCTTCAAGAAATGGGATATCACAGATGAAATGCTATATTGACAACAAAAGTACGAGAGTTGGTTTAATTTACTTAAATAGACATGTATTTCCACGAATCATCGTTCAGTGGTACTCGATAACGGGAGGGATGTTGGAAAAGCAAGGTTAGTTTAGCGCTTCGGGGCAAATTTATCAGCACCCACTCGCACGTGCAAATATCAAAGAGAAACTTCCACTTTGTGTGTGAACATGGCACGCTCCAAGAGTTGTGTTTCTCTTCTCACTTTTATTGGATATAATTTCATTGGAATGTTACTGAGAAGAGGTTTTGTGCTAATGCCAATTCTCTCTTTGTCTCCTCGTGTGTGGGTGACGGGAAATTCAATTCAATATGTCTTGAGATTAAAATCTTTCGAAGAGAATAGTTTCTAGAGTTATTTAATTTCGATTCTCAATATAAAATACTTCGCAGATACTATTTTTGCTTTTCTAAAACGTATTTATAAAAGTGTATTGAACAGATTTTTTTGTATCTTCAATCAGAGAAATAAAATTATAAACTCCGTCGTTAGTGTGTTTCAAATAGTAACTTAAAAAACATCGTATTTCCCTTCAGTGATGTAGCGTTCTCCTTTTATTCTTCTTACCAATATTCCGTTCTATCTTTTAGATGCAAATATTTCTTCTGAGTTTGACTCTGAAGTAGTGCGTCTTCGCCAACTAGGTCACGGTGTCAGGTATTAGGTTGTGTAGGTCTTGGACTTCTTGCAATGCAGGAGCTACACAGCCTCACGAAAACACATAAAGATGGCAGCTGTATATGATGTAGTCCATGATCTGAATTTTGCATTAACAGGGAGGCGACTCCACTTGGTATCACTTGTGAATATAGTACGGCCACCCCGTATCTGGTCCTTTTTAGAATACACCACTCTTTCCGTGGTAGGGAAAATCCAGTCAGCTCCGCCGTCGCTGTCGGGTTGCCCACAAGATACCTGTTTTTTTAGGTTACACTCGGTCCTGCAGGATCGCTATTTATCGGTGATCGGTCTGTTGTTTATTTGCCCCAGAATCTTCCGAATGGGACAACTGGAGGAATGAGGGAATGGTGATGGTTCTCTTTTTTTCGTAACAACAGGCAGTTGGTCGATTTGTGACACCCTTTTCCAATTCGGATTTATAATGAGCAGCAATTAATTGAAATTGCTTTGTGTTAATCGTCAAATGTTAAATGACTTCTTTTTAACTTCAAATTCTTAATTTCAAGTATTTTCATCCACCATTGAAGAACGATTTATTAAATGTTTTTTATCTGATTTTATTCACATAATATCGATAACACCATATTTATATCGCTTCAACCTAGAAAGATGCCCCTGTGATGGCATTGGGAGATTCCTTTCAGCATGCCTTCTTCCAAGTAGCTAACGGGGCACAGTAGACAAGTTTTCAAGTGCAATAAGTTTTTCTGTATAAATTGTAATTTTATTATAATTATCCAATATTATACATTGTACGATTAAAATCAGTTTAAAAACACGTAAGTGAAGCCTTTATATACAAAAAAAAGCAAATGTTGTCAACAAGTGTTACTAAATTTCAACAACACGAAAAGGGAATTTATTCATACGAGGACAAACACATACAACACCATAGAATGGTTGGACAATCATCCGTGTAGGACATGGAAGGACTCGATTCACCACCCGCACAAGAGAAATGCCTCGATAACACGTATCTCGCGGGTTCGTCCTGAATTATGCATGAGGCGTCGCGCAGATCAGCCCTGGTCAGATCCCGTCGAGGGAATTCAAGGAATAAATGGAAAAAGGACAGGCTCTTTTGCTGGAGTACAGTTCTACTAAACTGTGGTATTGTCATTATTAAAAACAGTGATCTGTAAACTTTTTCCTTTGACATTTTTATTATTGTTATTAAACAATAAATTTCTATATTTCACTAATTACTCGTACATTAATCGTCGCTACTTTGAAATATTAATTGAAATCTTAATTTTATCATAGAAAGTTAAAAGAAAAATATTCAATAATTTGTTAAAAGTTTCGACTTAAACTTTGTAAACACCATAGTAGAATATTTAACAATAAATTACATCGATATTTTACTTATTTCATTAATCGAAGCTACATGTATTCTTTCTAAATCATGTTGTCCAATAATCAACATGATTTCTGATAAAGTATCTTTTTTTGGAAAGAGAAAATTTTTTGTTTTTAAAAGCATAACATTTTGAATGAAACAATATTTGACAGAGTGAAGAATTTAATAATGTTTCACAGAGTTAAGAATGTTACAATGTTTGACAGAGTGAAGAATGTCACAATGTTTGATTTAGTGAAGAATGTAATAATGTTTGACAGAGTGAAGAATGTAATAATGTATGACAGAGTGAATAATGCAACAATGTTTGACAGAGTGAATAATGTAACAATGCATGACAGAGTGAATAATGCAACAATGTTTGACAGAGTGAAGAATGTAACAATGTATGACAGAGTGAATAATGTAACAATGTTTGACAGAGTGAAGAATGTAACAATGTTTGACAGAGTGAAGAATATAACAATGTTTGACAGAGTAAAGAATGATTTTAAATAAAATAAATAAAATAATATTGAGATGGTTTCATCACTTGGAAGAAATTAGTTGCGAATAACTTACGAAGTAAATCTACATCTGAAATGAAAGAGCACGAAGGAGAGGTAGACCGAAATCATTGGAAGTAGGAGAAATTGAAATTGCATAAAACATAATGAGAAGTAGAAGAGTATGTACGATGCAATATATAAAAGTGGATGAGGTGAAAGATACGTGCATGACTAGAAAGGTGTGTTGGTTTTTCATATTTGTCCACCCTAAATGGGGCATGGCGGGATAGTACGTGTGTACGTATTTTTTCTTGAATCTTTAATGTTACACAAATTTACTTTGAATTTCACGCAATATCCACTTTCTCTTTTAATGTTTTTTTCTTATTTTATGTAATGTTATCAATTTATTTATAATTAAATGAAAAGTACTGAAATAACAAACACGTAAGGGATTTGTTTTTTCAGTAATATTTTTTTATGTTAATATATTTTCTTTTTAAATATTTACTGAAGGGTTTAATCATAACACATAGCCTTTAAACATGCAAAGGATCTTAAGTCTCCACTCGTTTGAGGCTATGTTACATTTGAAAAAGTCTTTGACGTACCCTTAGTATGGGTGGTAATCCTAGCTTATGACGTATTTCCTAAGGTTTAAGTCATAACTAAGGCCCTGTACAAGACTTCCCAATACTGTATGATGATAAATAGTCATATATTCGAATACTTCGGGATCATAACTGACGTCTTTCAGGACTGTGTCCTGATGACTTTATGTTTTATGACTCTTGTGGATTGTTTAGAAAGTCCTAGAGGGGCGAAGGACCTTCCAATACCTCAAAGCTCAGCACCTGGTAAGGTTATGGAGAAATTGTACGATCTTGAATACTCCAATGTATCGTCTCATTGAGAGCATTTTTTGTTGATTTACATCTATTGAAAAAATCTCAATTTTATTCTCGCTCTATACGGCAGGTGGGAATCAAATGATATGACCATATTACAAATAAAATTCGTTATCGGCCGTAGTAACAGTATTTATCTACCACGGAACGCGTGAAGCTCTGGAAGTGATAACATATCATATACTAAAAATGCTGCATGTTTACTGTTTGATATTTGAGTTATTTTATAGCCAATAAAGGACTTAACGTATTGGGCGTTCTCCACACACCGTACACCGGTGCTGCAATAAGATGGCCGTCATCTAACGGTTAGCATTCACGCTAAGCAAGCAAGCGATCCAGGTTCGATTTCTGATGGATTCACTTATTTTTTAACTCATTTTACTATTATCCCATTTCACATCTGAATTCCTGTAGCTTATTGTATTGTATTACACTTTCGTTGTACATAGTACAACATGACGGGCATGTTGTCATGTGGCCATCTCTTCCAACCAACCAGAAAAATTCACATACTGTCTTTATTGTATAAAATCATTAACAGTCCCACCGCCCCCTCTTTTCTCGCCGAAAAAAAATCAGCGTCTTTTCAATTATGCATTAGCGCTATGCTCAAACATATATTGTTTACTGGACTTTCCAGTACATCGCTCCTTTACTGTCCTTGCAGTGATACTCTGGAATCAGTTACGAACCAATATAAGACTCGCTCCATCCTTGGCATGCTTTAAAGAAGCGACTGAAAAAACTCTTAATTTCTAATCAAATAATGTATTTCATTCCTGATTTTTTTTATTTTCCTTTTCTCTCCCCCATTCCTTCCTTTTCCTTTGATTGATGATATCTTACTTTATATGAAAAGGAATGTTCGGATGATGGTCCGTCATTGTGGGGTTTGTGGGTATATGCTCACGTATGTGTTTATGTATTTCGTGGGGATGGATAGTCATTTGAATGATTTATGCGACCATGTAACTTGTTTCATTTACTTCTGTCCGATCGGCTGGAAGAGATTGCCGCCTGACAATAAGCCCGCCAGATTGTATTTGCGATAAAAGTGTTAAATAAATAAAGCTGTAAAAGAGACCTTAAATTAAAACCAGACTAAAATCCTTTTTAAAAAATCTGGGTTCCAGTTGGATTTGAACCCGCAACCTCCTGGCTGGGAGACAGACGTCTTACCAACCAGGCCAAGGAGGTCTTTGTAGCTTATATGCTGTTTGTCAAAAAATATTATAATATTAAAAAGCAACACAAAAGCAGCAAAGTAAACCTGCCGATCGTCATGGAACATTCACCACCTTGCCATCGAAACTTTAGGTTTCATCTATCAAAAAGGTATACTTGCTGACGTGTTACAGCTTGCACTTTAAATCAATTCACAAACACACGTCTACCATCTACATCATGGCTGAAAATCATACTCGATCACAATGAATAAATAGTCTATCGTATCGTTCGAAGATTCACCGTTTTTGCTTGACGTGGGAGGATGTGGAGTATCGGGCAATAAACCAACCTGAATCAACCCTACGTTTCTCACGGAATGAAGGGGTTATTATATATTTAATCAATAAAGTCACAGAAAAGAATTGTATTTGTATCATATTGTATCACACTTTTGTTGTATACAGTTCAACTTGGCTAGCTGATTACTATTATTAAAATGACATTAAGTGAAATCCCGACTGGAATACTTTAAAAACACCTGAGTTCCAGTGGGATTTGAACCTGTGACCTCCAGCCTAGAAGATAGGCATCTTACCAACTACGTCAGAGGACGAAGGATGTGACAAAAAATAAGTAATCCATTAGACAAGATGATTGTAAAATAAGTCTTTACTGCGGATGCTTAAATACATATTAAAAATGTTACCTGTAGGAGAATCTTAGAATAAATAATATTTTTAAATACATTTGGAATTCTCCACGTACCCCAGATTGGGAACAACCGATTTAGACCCCATGGCAATATTTCTGTTTCCCTCCTCTGGTATTCAGCGAGAGTTATGAGCTGGTGTTCTGGATTTGAAGGATGAATTGACTTCGCACGGGAGGGTTAATTCAATTATTTTTATGAATACGTTTTTTTTTTCTGAAATTAAAATAGTTTTTGACAGATATGAGTATCCAAATATTTTTCAAATATTATAGAATGTTAAGTTAAAAAAATGATTGTCTTTTTATCCCAATTTAAGTGCTTCCAGGAAGTGATAAAAATTACGTTGATTTAATTTATTAAGAATACAGATTAAATTTTAGAAACACAATCATCTAAAGCTCTCCCTTTTAATTTATTAAGAATACAAATTACATTTTAGAAACACAATCATCTAAAGCTTTCCCTTTTAATTTGTTAAGAATACAGATTACATTTTAGAAACACAATCATCTAAAGCTCTCCCTTTTAATTTATTAAGAATACAAATTACATTTTAGAAACACAATCATCTAAAGCTTTCCCTTTTAATTTGTTAAGAATACAGATTACATTTTAGAAACACAATCATCTAAAGCTCTCCCTTTTAATTTATTAAGAATACAAATTACATTTTAGAAACACAATCATCTAAAGCTTTCCCTTTTAATTTGTTAAGAATACAGATTACATTTTAGAAACACAATCATCTAAAGCTCTCCCTTTTAATTTATTAAGAATACAGATTACATTTTAGAAACACAATCATCTAAAGCTCTCCCTTTTAATTTATTAAGAATACAGATTACATTTTAGAAACACAATCATCTAAAGCGCTCCCTTTTAATTTATTAAGAATACAGATTACATTTTAGAAACACAATCATCTAAAGCTCTCCCTTTTAATTTATTAAGAATACAGATTACATTTTAGAAACACAATCATCTAAAGCGCTCCCTTTTAATTTATTAAGAATACAGATTACATTTTAGAAACACAATCATCTAAAGCTCTCCCTTTTAATTTTTTAATACTACTACGTTTATTTGATAAGAATGCTAACTTGACATGTTTATTTTATTAGAAACTATATTTTTTTTAACCCTGCAGACACACCAAGGCCTGTTATGGTCTGTTTAATATTGGTTTTATGAAAAAAAAATTGTCTTGTCTTCTAGCATTTTTTTTTGTAAAAATCAGCTGAATCTTAAATTTTACAAAAAAACACACAAATGTAATTTCGTTTCTATTATGAGTGGGTTGATAAACAAAAACCCCATTATAAAGAGGACCAAATGATAGGGTATTTTTTTTAATAATGTCTTCCTTACGTGGAGAAAACTAAAGATTAAAATAATATCTTCCTGACATGGAGAAAAACGAGATATTAAAATGATATCTTCCTTGCATGGAGAAAAATGAGATATTAAAATTATATCTTTTTTTTTTAACCTGGCGAGTTTATAGCCATGTGGCAATTTCTTCCAGCCAACCAGAAAGATGTTTTTATAAGCCATAAGTGTTAACTAGACTGGAATCATATTTAAAAAAATCTGGGTTCCAGCGGAGATCGAACCCGCAACCCCCGGATCGGAAGACAAGTGTCTTACCACCAGGCCACGTAGTAAGACACTTGTCTGCGAACGAGATATTATAATGATATCTTTCTTGCATGGAGCAAAACGAGATATTAAAACTATATCTTTCTTACATGAAAAAAAACGAGGCTTTAAAATTATATCTTCCTTACATGGGTAAAAACGAGATATTAAAATTATATCTTCCTTACATGGGTAAAAACGAGATATTAAAATTATATCTTCCTTACATGAGTAAAAACGAGATATTAAAATTATATCTTCCTTACATGGGTAAAAACGAGATATTAAAATTATATCTTCCTTACATGGAGAAAAACGTGATATTTAAATTATATCTTCCTTACACGGAGAAAAAGGAGATATTAAAATTATATCTTCTTTACATTAAGAAAAATGAGATGTTTAAATATTATATATATTCCTTACATGGAGAAAAACGAGATGTTAAAATTATATATCCTTACATGGAGAAAAACGAGATGTTAAAATTATATATTCCTTACATGGAGAAAAACGAGATGGTAAAATTATATCTTCCTTACATGGAGAAAAACGAGATGTTAAAATTATATATTCCTTACATGGAGAAAAACGAAATATTTAAATTAATTAAAATTTTACGTAATCATGTCAAATGTTACATTTTTTTGTAATTTAAAAAAAATGTTAAAGGACAATTTATACAGCGACTTTCAGAGAATAGACTCTCCACAGGTCCTTTGGGATTCAAACTCCGTTTTAATTGCTTGAAAATTACAAAATAAATATATAAGTTGTGTGTAAGGAATGATAGGAAGGTGGTGGCTGGTATTAGATTCGCTATTCTCTCGCATCTGCATATTTTTAGAAAAATATTCACCCGCCCCTCGATTTACGCGGTTGATAGGTTCCGCGTAAACGAAAACCAATTAAAAAATGACAATAAGCTCATACAAAATCACAGGATAGGTTAACGAATATAAATAACCGCGTAAAAAATACATGGAGCTCATACAAAATGTGGCGATACGTTCCAAAAAAAACACGTTAAAAGATCTATGGCTGCATAAAGAAACAAAATATAATTTCACTATTATAATTTCTTTTAATTTAAATGTATACGCATTCAAAATTATTTTTATGAGCATAATACAAGTAGTTCACAACAATAATACAAGTGTAAAATATATTTGAAAACGAACTACAAAAAAAAAATTGTATCGTATTTCATAAAACTATTCGTTGTGCATTGTTTCGTTATAATAGTGACGATTTCTATAGTCTAGTTGGTAAGACAAGACGCTTGGCTTTTATCCGAGGGTTTGACTCCCGATGACACCCAAAAACCAATCAAAAAGCTTGTTTCAGTCTAGTAAATGAGTTTGATAACTATAGTCGCGTGCGTTGAGTACATGCTGATTACACGCGCTATGACTAATCGCGAATTGCATGTCTACTCCAGTGGTTTTAAACCCAAAGTATCAGTTATTGAGGCTCAATACAATGTTGTCTCCCTGACACGCTCTTCTATATGTCGGAAATACCAATTAAGATACTTTAAAGGGTACCATTCGGAAAAAATCTTTTGTATACAGTTCGACTTCGCAGGTTTATTGTTATGCATCCTTTTTTGCCAACGAATGTAAACAAAATAATTCAATGAGGTTTTTAAGATAAATCCAGACTGAAAGCTTTTAAAAAAATTATATCAAGGAAAATTTAACTCACAATATCAAAAATGAAAGAAAGGCGCCTTACCAACAAGGCTATGGAGGTCGTAATGTGAATTTTTAGAAGTGTTAATGTAAAATCTTGTTAAATTGTGGAATAATAGCTTCGATAATTTACTTGAAAAGGGTCCATAATACTTTTCATAAATTTAATTTGTTTATACTAAAATAAGAACAAACTGTAACGTCAAAACATTACCAAGTTAAACTAAACAAAAATACTATATTTGATTGGCTGTGAATATCGAATATATTTAAAACAAATAGAACATTGTATTTTGGTAAAATTTAAGTAGTTTTTTGTATCTCCTTGCTATCATAACTCTATCAAAAATGTATGCTTGCTGGCGTGCAACAGTTTACACACAATAAACTTATCCACGTTACCAAGTTAAACTAAACAAAAATATTTGATTGGCTGTGAATATCGAATATATTTAAAACAAATAAAACATTGTGTGTTGGTAAAATTTAAGTAGTTTTTTGTATCTCCTTGCTATCATAATTCTATCAAAAATGTATGCTTGCTGGCGTGCAACAGTTTACACACAATAAACCAATCCACGCACATGCGTCCTCCCTCCATAGAAATGCTGGTAGTTATGATCACGAGGGATATAGGCTTATCGAATATTTTCATCGAAAATCTTTCTACATGACTTTTTCCTTCGAAACTAAACATTTGTTTACCTCGAACTAATTACATAATCTTTTCAACCACATGTACTCCTATTTCTTACATCATCTTTCCAATCATACATTTCTTGCATTAATCACATTTGCCACACATTTTATCCACTTTCTAAATTTGCATCTAAAATACAATTGTGAGTAGCTTGCTGAATCGTAGAGTTCCATTTCTTGGTCATTCCTAAACAAAGTATTAGTGTACGAGGTTTTTAGCTTTATTGAACTTAATTATTATTAAAAAAAAATATTTGATATGGTTGAAATCATAATCCAAATAAATATTCAGACTAGAGAATAATATTATGAAGATGGAAACGTGCTCTGTCGTTTGCAGTAATACTTCCATCGGTGAAAAGGAGGTCTTCCAATATCTCCCACAGCTCAGGGTATGGGAGAAATTTTATGCTCCAGCTTCTAGTTGAGAAAGTGTGGGGGATTTGGGGGGTAGAAGCGCCACTACTTTTGGGGAAGATATGGACATACATACTAAGCATGAAAGCTCAAACTCACAAAATATATTTTTTAAGGTTAAAAGAAATATTACTCAAATCAAGAGGACCTTTAAAAGATTAATAAAAATATATGATATTTTTATTTAGCTGATAATCATAGGCAGACTCATAGAAACTGACAAGAGATCTTTCAATAAACCTTAATGGAATTTGTCTAGTGGTCGTTGTTTGTCGTAATAAACTTAACAGTAATAATAATATAACGATAATAGATAATAAATGTAGCGCCGTTTATGGAGCAAACTCTCCACAAGCGCACTACAGTTCTGTACTTGAATCTACTTTTATTGACAGATCAAAAATATTACGATATATAATATAACTTGTATATGTAAGTTGAGTTTAAGGTATGAAAATGGTGGCTGCAACCATAATATTAGGTACATCCTCGTATCTGTATATCGCCTGTTGAGAATCATAGTGGCGAAACTACAAAAAAATAATTTTTCGAGTTAAGTCTTCCAAATGTCACTAAAATGACTCATTTTTTACGTGCGTAAGTGGCGAAAGTATATTTCAACTCATTGACGCTTCAAGGAGTTGAAATATACTTTCGCCACTTACGCACGTAAAAAAGGAATCATTTTAGTGACATTTGGAAGACTTAACTCGAAAATTTATTTTTTGGAGTTTCGCCACTATGATTATCGACAGGCGATATATTCACAAAAATATATTTGGTAAGAAAAACGCAGAAAATTTACCAAAGTAAGACGTATTGCAAACCTTTGTAGATAGATCTTCTGACATATGATAGCAATTTATACTGAGAATTTAATTTAACTTTACAAAAAATTTGATTGAAATAACTTAAACTAAAGGATTCGTGAAAAAAAATTTATTCAAAATACGCTGTTATAAAAAGGCAACGTATTTTAGGTAACATGATTTATGAATAGCAACAAAAGAGGTTCAATAATTATTTTTTATCACTTTAAAATCAGGTGGGTTATCATGAAACAATCTCGTCTGAACAACTAGAAAAAAGTATTGAACAAACCTGAAGTAAAAAAACAAGCTCAAATTAATGCACTTGATCATCCAAGGCAAAATAAAGGGTCGAAGAGGTGTTGGTAGGAGGCAAATCTCCTGGCTCCGCAATATACGTGATTGGACTGGTATAAGGAGCATTGGGGATCTTTTTCTGGCTGCCAGAGACAAGGATGTTTACTAGCAGGTGATAGTCAACGTTGGGGGGACCTGACATGACACTAGGAAGAAGAAGAAGTAAAAACAAACTGGAACCCTTTAAAAAAAATCTGAGTACTAATGGGAATCAAATCCACTACACGATTGATTGAAATACACGTCTTTAAGGAGAGTTTGCACTCTAAATGGGACTATATAAAATATCATTTTATTATTATTATTCATGGTTTTTGAAGGTTAATAATGGTGTTTGTTTACATTAGAAATACCAGCTTGAATGCATCGGTGCCAACAAATTCATGTTTAGTTCATTTGATATATTTGAAAACCGGGAATTTGATACCATTATATTAAAAGTTTCACACTAGATTTTTTTATATATAATACAAGTTACGTATTATTAAATCGAAATAATCCAATGCTGGTACAAAATAAGGGTTGAAATTATTTTAAATCTCAAAGAACACAGATGACGGGTTGAATTTCTTTTGCATATGCACGTCTTTGTGGGAGTTATGGCGCCAGTGCTGGTTGGTAGAAAGGGGATAAGTGGGAGACAGTGACAGAACTGGGTTGGATGGCTATATCCCCCCATTGTGGGAGGGAGCGTGGGTGTTGAGGTCCCAATGGACAACGATGAATGAATGGATAAATTTATGCAGATTTTCAATCTGGGTACAATAAAATAACATTTATTGCTGAATTCAATATTTCGTGATATATTTTTCACCTGACGACGAAAATTGTAAGTTGTTTTAGTGAAGTGAGATTGTTATTCATAAATTTTGGGTTTATATTATAATAAACATAAAGCAAGTGTTTCGAATTGTGTGGTTATTTGTATGGTAAATTGTATGAGAGATGTAAAGATTAGAGATGATTAATGATGAAAAACAAGGAAAAATAATGAAAAAAATGTGAAAGGATAAGTAAATGCGATATATGGATAGGTTAAGAAAGATGTGAATTAGTGCAAGTTGAATTTACGGTAAATTGTATTGCTCAGATGACGGAAGTGATTAGAGGGATATTTATTTATTAATTAATTTAATTTAATTAACGACACCACAGTGTCTTTTAAATACAAATGAACATATGACAGGTTATACAAGTACTTAAAATTATTGACAAAAAATAAAAAACTTTATCTTAAACTAACATGGAGACACAAAAAGCTGCAGTAATCATAAATTACAGTTATTGTTAACAATGATTTAATAATTATATGTATATTTAAGTTCAACATATGTATGTATACAACAAAATATTACCAAATTTCACCAAACAGACTTACGTTATTGTCGAAGACTTATTTTATAGTGGTAAAGAACTTAGGTTTGTTTTAGTGGGCATCCTCCTTACATCCCTGACTTGGCACCAAGTGATTTTCACTTATTCCCGAAACTAAAGGAATTTTTGGATGGAAAACATTTCGCAAACGATGAAGACCTCAAACAAGAAGTGGCGTCTTTGCTCGAATCTTTGGCGGTAGAAGAGTATGTTATAACATCGGAATTGAAAAATTGGTTCCACGTTACAATAAGTGCTTAAAAATATTTATCGCATCCGTCAAAACCTATCCATTGAGGCTAGACGTAGAATAATCGACGCGCTCATTATCCCAATAGTCGAGTATGGTGATTGCATCTATGGACCGTGCCTTCTAAGGAGAACCGAACGGAAATTGCAAAGATTGCAAAATGCTTGCTGTAGGTATTGTTTCAACATTCCCCCCAGAGGACACATCACCCCTTTTTTGAAAGCTTTTAAAATTATTGACATGAAACAAAGACGGTTTCTTCACTTAAGCGTACTCATGCATAAAATTACCAGTTCAAAAATGCCACTTTATCTCTTCGAAAAACTGAATTGGTCTAGAAACTTTCACGGCTACGAGACTAGAGGCAGAGAGCTCTTTTACTTATCCCAAACCATAACCTAACACTGTTCAGGGGATCCTTCTCATACTCAGCCAGCAAATGCTGGAATGAGTTGCCCCAGGCCTTGAAGGAGCGGGTGTATAGTTATACCTTCAGAGATGCTCTAAAGCGTTATCTTCTGGGTGGTTAATGGGTCTCTTGTTTGCTTTTCTTTTCTTATTTTCTTTCTTTTCTCTCTTTTCGCTGGTGGTGAATCGAGGATTGTGCATACGTGTTTGTGCGTCATTTCCTCATTAAATTCTTTTAAAACTGCTTATCTATTTCAATGTATTACTGCCTAACTATTTCAATGTTGTCTCAACTATCTTACTTCCCATTTGTCATTATGTAAAATTTGGACTCCTTTGAGGCTTTCCTCTTCTTTTTTTTTTTTTTCCTCGTTCTTGCTGACAGTTAACCTGAGGTGGTATATGTGGGTTTACTTTTTATTTTGTTTTCTGCCATACGTTTTTGTTTTTTTTTTCTGTTTTATTATATTTATTCTTTAATCTAGATATGCGGGGGTGTGGGATGGAAGCCCCCTGATGCCCTTGCGGTCGGGCTCGCCCTACATTGGTGGGGTGTATCTCGGCCGTGGGAATGTTTGTGGGATGAGCCCGGACCTTTTGGTGTACTCTCCCTTGAATGTATTTTTTTCTTTTTTTCTTTTTTTGTCATCTACTATATTTATTTTCTGTGTTTATTTTTTTGTATATATTCCTGTTTCTACGTGTTTAAGGGTGTGGGCTGAAAAACATCTGGTGTCCCCGTGGCTGGGTTCACCCTATATTGATGGGGTGTATTTTGGCCGAGGGGATGCTATTAGATGAGCCCAGACCTTTTGATAGCTTCTGTGTCTGATGTATTGTCTGCAATTTATGTGTTTTAGAAGTGTTATTCAGGTGTGATCTTGTACATACTATGTTGCTGTCAATAAACCTAATATTTATTTATTTAAGTGCCTTGACAGCTATGACGACTACATTGAAAAATAGAGTAAGGTACTGTGACTTTGTAAATAAAGTTTTTTCTTGATATTGTGTTTTTATTTAGTTATATCAAAACGTTCATTACTTTCTGGGTGACCCACGTACATATTTGAGATATCTCGGTATTGTGGAGGCTTTATTTACCTATGTTACCTACATTTTGAAAAAAAATAATCTGACGCAAATAACTCTTCACGAACCCAAAAAGTCTGCTTCCACAAATAAAACCATTTCTTTGGGTATTTTCAATTTCCTAGATAGTGTTATTAACGTACATATATACGTATATATATAGCATATATGAAGTTAGTTTTTAAGAAAATAACACAAGGAAGGTTTTTAAGCTGAGAAATTGCTGATCATAACTTTTTACATCAATAACAAGAATAGGCGTCCCTGACTAACAACATTTGGATGAAAAACAAGGAAAAATAATTGTGGCGCCTTCACAACTATTAAATCAAAGGATAAGTCTAGACATTTTACGACTTGGATGTAATACTCCTATATTGGAAATATCATATTTGCTGGCGGCGTACCCAGACTAGATTATATGTTATCTGCTTGTGAGAAACTTCTGACAATCTTACCTGGAGTGGGTACTTGGCCTCAGGGCCTATGTATGTTAACATATACGAGTATCTACGATTAATTGTGACGATACAAACTAAACTTGGTCAAATCCTGTTAATAATTTAAATTATATCTCTTTGTAATCGAATCCCTGTGTCTAAAAGATGTTTCTTTGGAGAGAAGGACATAATGTTCGGCCTATCGAATTTTTTTCGTTCTTGCTGACAGTTAACCTGAGGTAGTATACTATATGTGGGTTTACTTTTTTTTTTGTTTTCTGCCATACGTTTTTGTTTTTTTTTTATTTATCTTTTAATCTAGATATGCAAGGGTGTGGGATGGAAGCCCCCCGACGCCCTTGCGGTCGGGCTCGCCCTACATTGGTGGGGTGTATCGCAGTCGGGAGAATGTTTGTGGGATGAGCCCGGATCTTTTAATGTCTTCTCTTTTGATTTTTTTTTGTCATCTATTTATTTTCTGTGTTTTTTTTTATCTTCTTGTTCTACGTGTTCAAGGGTGTGGGCTAAAAAACATCTGGTGTCCCCGTGGCTGGGCTCGCCTTATATTGATGGGGTGTATCTTGACCGGGGAGATGTTATTAGATGAGCCCAGACCTTTTGATAGCTTCTATTTTTTAATGTATTCTCTTTTTAATGTGTTCTTGAAATGTGTCTAAATGTATTATGTACATACTCTGTTGCTATCAATAAACCTGTATTTATTATTTAATTGAAGCCGATTTCACCTTTATCAAATAAATTGTTTGTTTTAAATCGATTCAATTGATACGGATATTATATAGCTTTACATATTTATACATTAAGTCTAAAATAACAATAAATAAGTGTTTGAGTATATTCTATTATACAAGGTGGACCTGAAAAATTTGCCCCTTTTTCAAACCATGTCACTGTTTTAAATCTTGAACAAGCGGTTCAAATAAGCTGACAAAACAAAAACAAATATTTGGTACTTACATATATTTTTCTGACTTTGAGCCTTGGTAAGAATTGTAGGGAGTTATATTCGTTTAAAAAAACATAGCCTTAAATAAAGTTGTATAATAAATTATTTTTTGACTACGGGAGTTTGTCGATAGATGGTTCCCTGTTATAAAAAAAAAATATGATCTAATCCAGGGGTTCACCAACTTTTTTTGAATTTTAACACCTTATGAAAATTAGAAAATGTGAGATACCACCAGTAACCCTTTCGGCCCCTCTCTCACTCCTCTTCCGCCCTCTTACGCCACAGCTTCTTCATAATTAAATTTTCATACTATGAGTACCTATCTTCTTGACCTATCTTTTTGAATCATTTTGTAATTAATATAACCTAGAATTAGAGTTTAAAAATGTATGTATGGAATAAAAATTAACGATTGCATATTGAAAGCAATACCTCTGTTATGATTCATATATGATACATTGTTTGCATAATTTAAGGATAAAATTGAGCAATCACTTCTGAGTTTAATTTTCCTGAGTCTCTGTTTTGAGTCTTCATCTTCACAATGAGTATCTCCATTGAGCATTCACTCCTAAGTTTCATTCTCATGAGTCTCTGTATTGAGTCTTAGGACTTGCAAAGAGTATCTCCATTGAGAATGCACTCCTGAGTTTGATTTACCTTAGTCTCTGTTTTAAGTCTTCATCTTCACAATGAGCATCTCCATTGAGCATTCACTCCTGAGTTTCCCTTTCATGCGTCTCTGTATTGAATCTTCAGTCTCACAACGAGCATCTTCATTGAGCATTCATAAGCTCAACAAGTCTCAACATTTAGTGTTTACTCTCACAATTAAAAAAGGGGAGCTGAGTAAAAAAGTAACAGGTATCTAGCAATCAAGAAAAATAACATAAATTTTTGTCTGCAAGAATCAAAAAAGGATGTCTTATTTAATGAATTTATTTCAGTGTGTGTGTTTTTTTTATCAAACAACTATAACTCCCCTTTAACTTTTCCTAGAAATTTCATTTTTTTCGAGTTTATAAAGTAAGCATTAATTTATAATGTTTTTGAAAATTTTTTGAACTATTTGTTCAAGAAATTGTAGATTTAAAACTGAGAAATACTTTCTAATAATGTTTTTCTTAGACATAAAATGGATTTGGCTAAGTATGACATCGACTGATTCAATTCTGTAAATAGTCTCTCAGGTATGATATTTAATCTAACTGAACAATAGAAATAAGGCATACGTGTATGTAATCCAAGTATGAATATAAATTACATTTGTTTATTTTATTTATTTATTTTATTTATTTATTTTATTTATTTATTTTATTTATTTATTTATTTTATTTATTATTACACATGACAAGAAATATACATAATTTGCGAAAAAACAACAGGTAACTTAATTTGGACATACAATTTTAATGGATCTGGGTTTGTTGCCTTTCATTTGTCGTATCCCCAGTAAACTAGGCTTTTGCCTGTATCTCACTGAGGATATTTAGCATAAAAAAATAAATCGATACTTCTTTCCGATTTTTGATTACACAAAAGACAAAACCCCGTTGCACGTTCTCATCAACCTGACAAACAGTGACACTCAATTACAACTGGAAACATCATGCGAAATTAAACTCCTCACACATCATCACTCCAGAAAGACCAATATTCATCACACAATATACCGCACACAATCATAAGAATAAAAATAAAAACAAAAATATATAGAAACACAAATACAAAACAACAAAAATTAAAACAATAAGAAAAAACCCACACTCACGAGCCCACACAAATCTTTTCCACACGTCATTCATCCTGAAAGCTCAAGTACTCAAAATCCGTTCGCAATAACAACCACGCTCCGATCGACTGTCTAAATGGTTTTGTTTGTCATCTTATTTAGTTGTAATAATATTAAATACAAAATAATTCAGCTTTCTATATTTTTGTTTTAGGTAGAGTTATAAAAAATCCACGTTTCTTCTTTTTGCTGATGACCTCAAATTTATGACCTCCAATCTTTACAAAAAAATCGATCTTATACCGACTGCTTAGACCTACAGTCATATTTTAACAACGTTTGTGAGTGGAGCCACAATAATAAATTAAATTTCAATGCATCAAAATGCAAAATTATGTCGTATTATCGCTCACACGTCTTGAAATTCCATAGATATACACTAGAATCTATATCCCGCACAGATAATATTAAATATCTGGGTGTCTTGTTCCACAGCAATCTCGCATTTGGTCCTCACATAGAAATTATGTGCAACTCAGCTTATAAAACTCTAGGATTTGTAATGAGAATCTCTAAGTCGTTTGAAAACCAAATGATGCTCAAAACGCTGTTTAATTCATTGATCCGTAGCAAACTAGAAAGCAATGCTTGCATTTGGAGCCTGGTGGGGGCACAGAACTCGCTCATGGTGGAGATAGTACAAAAAGAGTTTGGTGTCTATTCATGGCTTTATCCTACTCAGTTTCTGCTGGGCATGCTCGGGTATAACTCCTTGAGCGTAAGAAGAGATCTGCGTCTCCTGGTATACGTTGTCAAACTCGTTCGAGGAGTTGTGAGCTATCCAGCATTACTACAAAGATTAGTGTTAAATGTTCCTAACAATTACACTAGACTGCGCCGGCAAGAACTGTTCTCAATAACATACGCAAGAACGGGTCTTCCAGCTTCTATGCCTGTTGGAACGGCCTTAACTCTTTTGAACGGGACTGCTTCGGATATTAACATATTTCACATTACATTACCAAAAGCAAAAGTAAATTTTCTTTTAAGATTGAGCGCGTTAGAAAGCACTCATCAACGTAGTTAAGTGACTTGGAATATATCTGTATGTTTGTATGTATATACCATATGTATGCATATACATGATTTTTTATTTTATATAATTTTTTTTTCTTCAATACAATTTTTCTTTATTTTTAATTTTAACATTTCTTGTACTTTTCAAAGTAATTGGGCTAAGCCTATTTTGAGAAAATAAATAACAAACTATTTTAAAAATCTATTATCAAGCGGTTAAGGTACTAAAACTTTTCTATAGTATGCTCCCTTTTTGAAATATTTAGTTCATATAGCTGATATCTCACACAGAAACATTTCATCACACAGTGTTCCTTGTGAAGTACGCAGAGAAAACATATTCCAAACTTTTATATTCAAGGACACATATTTTGCCTTGTCCACATTCGTACATCTAGTCATGCACAATATTCTTTTATGCATACATCTCACTACACGTTTTTTTCTTAACCTTTCGTCTGTGACAACATGAATGAATATTTTACCAATTTGATTATTAAAAAAACACACGACAAAATAGAAGATCTTCATTACTGACAGAAAGAAAAAAGAAGTACTACTTAATTCTTCAATCAAATTTTTTATTAGAAGAAATTTTTGAAGTAATTACATTACTACAGTCCATATACCGTTTGACTTCCTGTATTTATCCCCTACATGCGCCTCTACTTTCAGTGAATATACCCCAGTTTGGGATTAGCAAAACATTGCGAAGTTTTGGCTTCCCAAATCTTCTACCATCCCTTTTAAATGCCAATGTATTTCTATCACGTGTCAAAAGATCTACAAAGGTTCTTTGTAGTTCGTTTTCTCTTATTTTCTTAAACATGTGCAAATGTGAGGAAAACCCTTACTAATTGCCGCAGCCAACACCTTTTTTTGCCTACACTCAAATTATATATTTGTCAACTTTTTAATTTGTTATTTACATTGGGTTCGAGTCCCGACTAAGAGCGCTCTTGAGGAGAGTTTTCTCTCTAAACAGTGCTATTTAAATTTTCATTTTATAATAATCATTTTTAAAAAAGTGGTTAAACTAAGGCCGGTTTGGTTTACTTATAATCAAAGGCTTGTTAACTTTACGTTATGTTACGTCTATCGACAGCAATATTATATTTATTTATTAAAAGATTTCGTTGTACAATGTACCATTTGCGTGTTTATTGCCAAATATCTATCTCTTCCAATGAACTAGAAAAATCGTGTTACAATGTTGTTACTATTGTTGGGAGAAAGGTTTATATTTAAGCTTTTTGCAAACAAAATTAAATTACTGAATTTGAAGGTAAAGAGAAGATAGGAATTATTTGACTATTTAAATATACAAAATATAATATTTTTTATCTTGGAGCTAAGAGATGGGAAGTGATATTAGTAAGAAGGATAGTGTAAGAAACATGCTGTGCTACTGAAGGAACATATAATATTATTGGAAACATGCCATTTACGGAGCGAGTCTTATTTTAGAAGGTATGTGGTTTCAGTGCTTAACACCAATAAAGGACGACATGAAAAACAAAGAGCGGAGAACTTAAAAAGCTAATAATAAATAATAAATAAATAAATAAATAAATAATAGGTTTATTGATAGCAACATAGTATGTAGAGATTATATTTGAATAACACTTCTAAAACACATAAATTGCAGATAATACATTAAATACAGAAGCTATCAAAAGGTCTGGGCTCATCTAATAGCATCCCCTCGGCCAAGATACACCCCACCAATATAGGGCGAACCCAGCCACGGGAACACCAGATGTTTTTCAGCCCACACCCTTGGACACGTAGAACAAGAATATATAAAAAAATAAACACAGAAAATAAATAGATGACAAAAAAAAATACATTCAAAAGAGAAGACACTAAAAGGTCCGGGCTCATCCCACAAACATTCCCCCGGCCGAGATACACCCCATCAATGTAGGGCGAGCCCGACCGCAAGGGCATCAGGGGGCTTCCATCCCACACCCTCGCATATCTAGATTAAATGATAAATACGAGTACTCGTAGGTAATCTCGACTTGAGCGGCGTGCGAGTTTATTATCAGACAGGCTCTGACCATATGCGTATGAGTGGCTGAAGGAATAGCTCAAAACGTTGTGAAGCGAACGACAGCGCACCAGTAATTATTGCTAAAACAACTCCGTGTATTTTAGAAAGAAATATAGTTAAGAATTGGTAAGAAGAAAAACATGCTATACCAAAGATGTTACAAAAAATAACGATATTTCTTTACAAAACGCTAGGTCAACAAAAAATGTTCACTAGACCATATACCACTAGTTAATGAAATAAGACGCCTGGACGCATAGCAAATATGATGAGGTAACATTAAAAAATGGTCATGTCCATCGGATACAAAAAATGAGTTGATAAAGCAGATTTTTTTAACGATAGTACGGAGCCGTTCAACATTTTAATTCTAATGAAAAAAACAAACATCATTTTAAAATCATAATAAAAAAAAAAAAATTTCAAAAAAAATCTTGTAGAGGCTTTAAATCAATCAAATATGATCATTTTATAGGATAAAGAAATGGTTATGTGGAATTTATTTCAAAAAAATCTCTCTTAATTAAATAAAAAAATATTATTATTTTTAATAATAATATAATAAAATACACTTAAAAATATTAAATCAATATTTTTTATATTAAATATATTCATATTTTTATGTTATAATTAATTATTGAATTAATCGTTTTTGAATAGTTATTTAATTATTTATTTATTATTATATTATTTTAATATTAATAATATATTATTAATGATATTATATTATAAATTAATTATACTTTAATTAATAAAAATATAATTATTTATATTATAATAACATAAACATATTATTATTATTATATATTTAATATGAATTATATATTAAATAAATATTTTAATAAATATTAAATAAAATAAAATTATATAATTTAATATAAAAATAATATAAAACAAAAAATATTACAATTTTTATTTTTAATAATAAATAATAATCATTTTTATAATAAATAATAATTTAAATAATAATACACTTAATAATATTATAATAGTATTAATAATAAATAATTATTAATATTGTAATAATAAATAATAATTTATTAATAAATAAAATATTTCATAATAATAAAAAAATAATTGAATAATAGTAAAACACACCGTTTCACTTTTCGTGACGTTCAGGCCAATTTGCCCTACTGCGCCAATAGAAGTTTCACTTTAAAAATAAAATAAATTTAAAAAACGAATTCAACTCTTAACAAACAGGTAACTTCAAAGAGGAAATCATGCGTTGTTGCACAAGACAATGGGAGAAGTTCGTTCCTTGAAAGTCCCCAAATATACCAAGGATGAATAAGTTTAGTAGTAAATACTCCGATTAGAAAGTTCGACAGTGTATAAAGTGATATAAGCTGTAAATGTGGCAATTCATTAATTTGTCTAGCTGTCGGAGGCAACCGGCGCTCGCGGAGCCAAAGGGTGGAGAGTAGACTTGTGTGCGGCGCCTCGCAGCACATAAATTATTTATCACGTGGAACGTAAGAACTGTTAATCTCCCGGGGAACTTTTCCCCGTTCTACCCAACAGCACGCCGACTATATGGACTACTTCACGTGTGACGTCATGGCTGGAGACTAAAGTTCGAAGTCCTTTAAACTCAGTGGGGTTTAACAAGGGTTGTAGTTTATTTAAAGATTTATTTCTTGTAATGCATTGTATTACTAACGTTGTATACAATATAACCTGTCCAACCGACTTAAGATATTTATTTATTTATTATTTTTATTTATTTATTTAATTTTCTCAAAGCAGGCTTTGCCCAATTACATTAAAAAATACAAGAAACTTAACGTTAAAAAATGTATATAAAATAAAAAAAATATGTAAATGCATACATATATACACACAAACATACACATACGAGTATATTCAAAGTCACTTAAATACGTTGATGAGTGCTTTCTAACGCGCTCAATCTTAGAAGAAAATTTACTTTTGTTTTTGTTAATGTGATATGAAATATGTCAATATCCGAAGCAGTCCAGTTCAAAAGAGTTAAGGCGCTTCCAACAGGCATAGCGGCTGGTTGTTAAGTTCAGCAGGGTCCTTCTTAAATGTAGATGTTGTTGAGTTCAGCAGGGTCCTTTTTTAATGTAGGTTTTGTTGAGTTTACCAGGGTTCTCCTTTAGTGTAGGTGTTGTTGATTTCAACAGGGTCCTTCTTTAGTGAAGGTGTTGTCGAGTTCAGCAGGGTCCTTTTTTAATGTAGGTGTTGTTGAGTTTACCAGGGTTCTCCTTTAGTGTAGGTGTTGTTGATTTCAACAGGGTCCTTCTTTAGTGTAGGTGTTGTTGAGTTCAGCACGGCTCTTCGTTAGCATTTCGACAATCTTAAGCCTTGACTGGGAAACTAGTTTTTCCATTTTCATTTTGTTTTTATCTTTTTTTTAAATTATTTAGTAATTTCATTAATTAATGTGCATAATAATTTCTTTTGGCAACGCTCTAAAACATACCGAATCATTAATTCGAATATATCCAAAGAATATGTACGAATAAATAAATGGACTTTCTGACAATAAATTGTAAAAAATTCGATTATTGACTCATGCTAGTTAATAAAAAGGTCGTTTTTGATAGAGATATATACAAGAAGTAAGATAAATTTGCAACAGGCAGCTGCCGTCCAATAACATTAACGCACGTTCAGTATTGGACAACCGACTTAGTCTTTGACAAATGGATCACCCCGTAACCCCTTGTCAGGCGGGGCTGTGACGCCGTGAAGGCTCTACGCCACCCACGAGACCTTTCTTCCTGTGATCTTCAAACTAAGTGTTGTGGCAACTTCACAAGTGCAGGGGCTAGCAAACTTTAATGCAATAAAAAAAAACATAAAAAATACTAGATTGTCAAATTGAATGCGTTCATATATTATATACATATATCACACCGTTTCCCTGCCCATCTTTAATGTGATGAAATTCAGATCGGTAACAGGTGTCTTGTATGACCCAAAAATGCCTATAAAACTGAAAGGAAAGGTATACCAGACTATTGTTAGACCAGCAATTATGTATGGTTCAGAATGCTGAACTATGTACAGCTCCTACTCTAGACAATTTGAAACAGCAGAAATGCGAATGCTTAGGTGGTCGGCAGGAGTATCACTAAAATATAAAATTAAGAGTTCACGCATTCGTGATAGCCTGGGGGTCACTGACATAAATAGTAAGCGGGAAGAGCGACAGCTGAGATGGTACGGGCATATAAGACGGAGACTATAAGGTAAATCAGGCTATGTCTGTGGATCTTCAGCCGTCCAGTGGAAGACTTAATAACTCCTTGATGACTCAATATTCCAAAATCCTGCAGAGAAACGGCCTAGATGAAAGCGAGACCCAGAACGGAAGAATATACAGCCTGAGAACGAGAAGAGCCGACATCAACAGCCTACCTAGGCAATGAGTTGGGACAGTGCCAGGCAGAAGATCACACCGTTTCCCTGTCAGAGATGAAAGAGCGCCAAACTTACCAATTGCCATTCAACACACATATTTTGTCTCATCTATATCCATACACCTTTTTATGCGATTTTCAGGCTTTTAATAATTCCTTCTTTTGGGTGTTAACATAAGTTGGGCCCGTTTTTTTTCCAAACTAAGAAAACAAGAGGACACAACAAAAAAAATATCACAAATTAGTCAACAATGTATTCTCCTTCATCATTTTACAACAAATTAGTCAATAATGTATTCTCCTTCATTATTTACAAATTCTTGCCAAAGTTCTACAAGTTTTTCAATGTCTGTGTGATAAAAACCACCCGGTCTTGACTCGAGGAATTCGTCCAACCATGTCCGCAATTCGACGTTATTATTGAAGGAAAAACCATTGACGAGTTGTCCTTTCATTCATAGCATCTTCGCCGTGCACTACGCAAATGTCGCAAGCAGCTTTGGCAGTTTTATTCCCTCGATTGAACGCGAACAGAAGGAGGTGTCGAAAATGCTCACTTTTGTCTACTTGCCATTCCATTTTGAAGGCTTGTAATCAAATAAAATAATATATGTAACGTAAAAGCAAACACGATTGGAAGAGATCACCACATGGCAATAAACTCGCCAGGTTAAAAAAAAAAAAGAATCAATGGGGCGTTTTTGTTCATCGAAAAATGTCATATATACAAAACATGAAAAAAAAATGAGTAGTCATATATACAAAACATGAAGAAAAAAATGAGTAGTCATATGTACAAACCATGAAAAAAAAATGAGTAGTCA
Source organism: Odontocerum albicorne (assembly GCA_949825065.1). Lineage (NCBI taxonomy): Eukaryota > Metazoa > Arthropoda > Insecta > Trichoptera > Odontoceridae > Odontocerum > Odontocerum albicorne. The sequence goes on along the minus strand of OX463844.1, from coordinate 47,993,526 downwards.
TGTATACAAAACATGAAAAAAAATGAGTAGTCACATATACAAAACATGAAAAAAAATGAGTTGTCAAATATACAAAATATGAAAAAAAAAAAAATAAGTAGTCATATATACAAAACATGAAAAAAATGAGTAGTCATATATACAAAACATAAATAAAAATTAGTAGTCATGTATATTGTACAAAACATGAAAAAACCTTATAAACATACCATACGCGGAAGTCCAGTGCGTTACCGCGCTGTCATGCATCTCTGCTCCTGTCTGGATAGGCAAAGAGGAGACAGCAACATATTTTCCTATTGCGACATATATCTTTAGCGTCTTATAGACTCATACACCTTCTTATACAGGTTATGTGACTTTTTACATTACCTTCTTTCAAAATATCATACACTTCAGCCAACTATTCTTTCCTTGGTCTTGCTCCATCAAAACCTTCCTCTTACATTTCCAATGTATATTTGTTTAAATGATTTTTCTCTATTCACTCATAAATTACTTGATATAAACTAAGTGCTTTTGACGATTTGCCCAATTCAATTTATTAAGGTGGTTCATATTCTGAGATTCGGGTGAGGTCATTTGCACAGGGCCAAATAGTACGTCTGGTACACAAATTATATTCATAAAGTGCGGAACCTATTTCATTTCAAGTACGCATGACAACCTTACAAGTAAGACGTCCTTGACCTTCTTTGGTAGATGCCTTTCTTTCAGCCTGAACGTTAAGGGATCTTTAGCGGTATGTCCTTGAAGGACGCGATGATGATTTTGATTGTTTGGTATTTAAATAAAATACGTCAATTAGCAATGCGGAAAGAGAGAGTGAATGAATCAATGAATAATAATTAATGATTAGTGATGCTTTATTTATCGGTAAGTAGGTATTTATACATTTCAGAATGGGCGCGGGAGTGCGCCCGCAATATATTTTTATCTCGCTTCTGTGCGTGCAGAAATGGTCGATTGAAATATTGCAGACATCGCAAACAATATTGTGGGTAGACAATTTGTTGGCGAAAGCGGCGAGACAGCGTGATGCGTTCTCTTTCTACTGTGGAATGTATCGTAAATGGTATTCGTGGGTAAACAATTTCAATGTTTTGGTATGCGACCTTTAGCCATATCCAAAGGTCGTTTCGTCGGTCGTTGACCTGTGTGTTGACAATATTTCAGCGACGACAGTAGTTCCTACATATACCAGTATATTTTTAAAGAGTTTCAGCCTGGTTTTCACTTAAGGCTTTTTAAACATATTTCTGGTTAATTGGAGGAGGTTGGTATATGGTTATAGACCAACTAAGTTGTACTGTATAGAACAAAAATGAAATAGAATATACCAAAATTTCTATAGTGAAGGTATTTGAAATGGCTGTGTTGAGAAAGTCATTGCTGCCTTAACGTTTAATATAACGTTTGGCAGTAGATATCAACCCTGGTTCAAAAGCATCATCAACCATTTATGACATTGTGGTTGTGATTAAACTACCAAAATTATTATTATAAATTAATATATTAATTTGAAATAGCCGCAGTATTTGCAAAACTTAATGATTTTATACAAAAACATATATGAAAAAACTAAAAATGTAATAAAATTCAAATGAAAATTACAGTCAAACAAACTTCAAAACACATCATATAACAAAACACATCACATAACAAATCAAACATTAACAGTGAAAACCGTTCAAACTTAGGCACAAAATCAAAACATTTATGTATTATATATACAACGTAGAAAAAAAAGATATCCCAAATATGTTGTTTATAGTTAAGGCATCCGAACATCTGGTGAACAGTTATATCCCAAAAATCTCTCCGCTCTTGGCCGAAATCGTCCCACGCCTCCCTCACCCCTCAGCCCCCAACCGTTGAAGCGTGTATATCGGTGCCAGTTCGAACAGCATTTAGTCTTATTTGTGCTCCCCTGAAGATGAGATGAAAGCCTTGAAAGCGGTAGGGTTATACCGTTACAAAAAAGTGGAATAAACAGTATTTGATAAAAATAAATTACAATATCCCAAATATATCTACGAGTAGTACATCAATTTCGTTATAATTAACCTTCTTCATATACTTTTGTCTGCTTAATTAGAAGAGATTACTGTATGGATAATAAAATTGATTAACTTATTTCACCAATGGAATTGGACCTGTTTCATGAATTTAAGTTTTTACTGTGATTTTAACAGTTACATATATTAAATGATAAATCCTGAATCTATAGATGGCTGTGTTTCAACAGTTTTATCTGAAATGAAAAATCCTGAATCTATTGTAGACTGTGCTTTTGAAAATTGTATTATATATTACATTAAAAATATTGAATCTGTAGTTAGTTGTGGTTTTACCAGATGTTTATTCAATGACAACCCCTAAACCTATTTATTGCTGACTGCGCTTTTTACAAATGTATATTAAATGACAACCTATACATTTATAGCTGACTGTGATTTTTATAGCATGCATATTGAATGACAAACCCTGTATATATAGTTGACTGTGTTTATAATACTTGTAAATTAAATGATAAACCCTTAATATAGACAGGTAAAGTTGACAATGCTTTTAGCAGTTGTACATTAAATGATAAACCCTGAATCTAACAGAACATGCATAATTTATATAACAGCTTTTATATTATTCTCGAATACTTCACATATCTACCAACGAAACGGAAGGAAGACTTGACACCCTCGTCCCCTCTCCGTCGCGACATCTCTTCTCGCGAACAGTATTTATCAAGATCTTCTCTCGACCTCCAAACTCCTTTCTGACCTCCAAGAATAAATTTCTACCCCTATTCGGAGGTTTATTGTATGTGCACCCATCCATCTCTTCGGTAAATTAAACGTACTACTGGCGCCCAGACGTGAGATATTTTAAAATTGTACTAAACATTGGTAAGGTGATTCATATTTTAATTTGACATTAAGTTGAAATTAAGGCTTTATTTATGTTTATCACGGAATGTGTTTGAATTTCCCCCATAATATAATGGGCGAAATTTTCCCTGAAATATTTTCGCACTGAGACACTTGCGAGTGAATAATGTGTTTTATTTTCTATAATGGTTAATTTCAAGAAAATTCAGAGTAATTCTATCGAATCTCCGTGTATTTTGCAGTTGTGCTATTTTTTAAATTAGAATTTTTTAATTTAAATAGAAATGAAGATACTTTTCCGTACCCGGGGGTTACGTAATCTATTCTTTTCGTACCCTATTTTTTAAAAAAGACTTAATGTCTGGTTTTCATAAAGCAGATAAGACAGATCGCTAGAGTTCTCGATCATGACAAAGATATATCGCCTCTTCCACAGTCATACGCCTCTCATAAAACTCCTACCATTTACCTAACTTCAAAATATCATTCACTGTCATCTTCTATCACGCCTTCCCCTCAAAACTTCTAATAAATATTTATTTTGCAATAAGTCATCGTTCATTCTTAAGATATGTCCAAATCATCTCAGAGTGCTTTTCTTCATCTTACTCAACTCATCAACCTTAAGTTCAATATTCCTCCCTATTCACTTTATTCCGTATTCTGCCATACAACATTGAATGCAAAATCACACCAACGTTCGTGAACGATAGTTTTTGATGTTTTCCTATCTCCGTAATAAATTATAAATACTTCCTTAATCTTAAATTCCTGAGATAGTTTCGGAGTCTCCTGAGAATAATCGAAGAAAGCGTATTGAAATTTCTAAAAGTTGCGATAAGAGACCTTCTGAAAAAGGTGGTATTTCTATTTAAATCTCCCTTGAAAAAGTGTTAAGGCACGTTAATGGATTATTTTAATTGCACATTAATTAAAAGAAACGTTTGTTAAAGTAGTTAATTAGTGTAGCCAGATGCTTCAAAATGCTTCATTCTAAATAAAATATATTTATATTGCACCTGTGTTTCGAAAAATGTTTCCTTAAGTGTCTTTCGAAATAAAGTAAATTTTAGAAACACATATAACCTTGATGAACTACCGTAAGTCTTTTTTGACATACGGAGTTAAACTTAGACTTGATAGAAGAAAGACAAAAGTAAGATTTTGTGGAGATACGTACATTAAAATAAAATTGAGTGGTAATAATATTTGTGGTAAGGTCGAACAGTTTTTGGGCTGAGAATATAAAAAAAGGTGATAGAAGGCTACAAAAAAAAATTCAATATAAAAATACTATACATACTCGTATTTTGAAAAGATAAATAACATTTTCAATACCACAAAAAACTTTCTGAAATTTTGTTCTCAAAATTGTTTAACTCTTAATATCACATCTATGTAATTTCTTTTTATGCAAACAAAATTTAATTAAAAAAAAGATAATCACAAATGGGGTGCCAAGTCGGGATTATAAGTTATTTGATTTAATTCTTGAAAACCACAGCGAGGAATGGCCACCATTGCAGCAACATACGAGTTAGTGTGCACTGGCGCATTGTAGTACAACAATCTCACACCTCGTGACAGCTTTCCACGATGTTTTGTTTTTATGGCAATTTTTAATTTGTAAATTAAAAACGCATAACACTCACCAGTTTTTTCAGAGTTTTTAACTATGAAGACAATAAGAAAAATCCTCTTATTTTAGGATTTGAACTACCTTGCGTTTTTGGGCCGTGGGGATTTCAGACAGCATCACTTCATCATTAACTATAATTGCATCCCTCGTGACTATTGAGTTCATTATTTCTTTTTCTTTCCTATCGCATAACATCAACAATTTGACAAATAAATCTTAGTAAGTCTATAGATATGTAATAGCAAAATATTCAGCTGGAAAGTAGAACTGATCTTATATATACTACAGGTGGACTGTAGTATATATAAGATCAGTCTTGAAAACTGCAATCATGTACCGTCTCATGGTGATGGATGAGAATCATGGGTTCCTTACAAATGATATACTAGAGCACTAGAAAAAATGTTAGCAGAGGCATATCAGACAAATAATGAAGATTCAATGGTATCATAAAGTTTTGCGAAGAGAAAATTGTTGTATCGACATTTTTATATCGCGTGCATACCTTTGTTGGTCTGGATGCGTGGCTCGCATGACAGATTCCCAAGAAGTATCCTCTTTGCAAACTAACGGAAGGCAGAACGTACTGTGGACAGCGCAGGAGATATAAGAACGTACTGCAAAAACATTGATACCTAGCACTACTGAAAGCAAACAGCAGCGGATAGAGCAAAATTACATAGAACTGTTGTCAGTTATCAGGGACCCAATAAGGAAAGAAGAAAAATTGCAAGCATTAAAACTCCTTGTCCTTTATGCAATACGATATGTCTATCACAAATTGTCATCTCTGGTGGCACCAATGTCAGGTACCCTGATCACCTACTTTGTATTGTGCCTTCTATTATATTCATGACGAGAAATGACCTTTCAATTATTCAGTGTCTGTTAGTCTGGGACTCTTATTTTCGTTGGTTTTAAGCTGTTGAGCGTCAAATTCAATGGACAGCGCTGTTTGGAGAAAAAAAAACCTCAAGGGCGCTCTTAGTAACATAGGACACGAGCTCACTAACATTAAGCATCCCATGCCTTACAGCTATAGCAGCGCCCGAGCGAATCATGTAAAGCACAAACTTGTGGGACTAATGCCATGCAGTAATCTCCTACATTTCACCGGAATTATGTTTATGAGACCTTTAATTCCAGCGGGAATCGAACCCATGACTTGTGGTTTGGAAGACAGAAGTCTTATTAAATGTGCCACGGAGGTCTTCATGAGAAATTATATTACGAAATGTTGCTTATTATACATATTTTTAAATCATCATCATAGCCGGGCCTCGCAGTCGAGGATCCCCTCGCCACTCCAACGTCAGTCCTGAACCGTTCTCCCACGTCGATCGTGCTATCTTCTGTGAGAGAACAGCCCGATCCTAGATGCGCACTCCCTCCCGCAAATGCCACAGACATGTGGACCCTGCTGAGCCGCCTGGCCATGTTGACGCATGTTCGCAGCGTGCAGACTGTTTCTCACACGTCTAGCCGCTGAGACGCCATCAGCCCGAGAACATACGGCTCTCCACCTCTCACGGTCCCGAGCAACCTGCTCCCAGTCCTCAGGCGCCCCGCACAAAGTAATTTTTAAATATAAGTGTTATGTTTTAAGAAAACAATAGCAAAAATCTTGCATTTTATTCAATAGTTCACTGTGTTTATCAAATCGTGTAAATTGTTTTTTTTTTGTAAATTTTGAAAAAACAAAAAAACTTAAATTAAAATTGTTGAAGATGAAAATATTCCACGATTGAATGGCAAATGAAATTCCTTACATTTCAGTTAATGTCAAAGGGATTCGGAATAATCCTCACATAAAGTTTTCAGCAAGAATTTATGAAATTCACAAAATGTAGATTTAACCCGGACATAACTTAAAAAGTTTGTTAATTTTTGATGAGCCTCCCGAAATTCTAATCAAGATCTGAGACGAAAGATTAAATATTAATTAAACGTTTCACCAAGAAGGTTAAAACGAAAATGTCCCACGGAATATTTTGGTTCGTTAATATTTTTGTTTCCAATCGGAGGCATAATATAATATTCCGTTCAAATTTCACAATTGTACGATTGTAGGAAATATTGTGAAAATACTTGAACATAAAATAATAATAAATGAAACGTTAAATAACAGAAAATAATGAATAAAATGATATTTTAAATATTTCACGGGCATTCCCACCTGGTCGCTACATAACCTATTTCCGACTTTACTGCAAGTAGATCAACAGTAAATTCTTCTACTTCTTCTTGGTCTAGGTCGTATGACCTGTTTGTGACGGTGGGCTGTCCTAGGATGATGACGTTAAGCTGTCTTTCCACCTTTTCGGTGGCCTTCCTGGTAATCTCCCGCTGCTAGGGTTTTCAGTCTTAGCGATTTTTGCCAGTCTTGTATCCTCCATGCGTTCCACATGATCCCTCCAGAAGCGCCTTCTGCTTCTTTACCAACTCACTATGTCTTCAACACCACAGAAATACCTTATCGTCTCATTTCTGATCCGATCTCTAAGAGTTCTGCCTGCGACGGAGCGTGGGGTTCTTATTTTTGCCACTCTGAGAAGGTTTTCTGTCCTGTTGGTATCGGTTCTCACCTCTATCCCATGTGTCATGATGGGGCGGAGGCATGTCTCATATTATATATCCTTTAACAGTATTTTTTTTAAAATTAATTAATACTTCTAGCTTTTACAATAAAATATACTCAAAGTAAACCAAACCACCGTGCCTAGCAATGCATACGTTCGTCCTAAGGCAAGGAGATTTCAAAAAATAAAAAAAAATACTGAAACATACATGTGTGTGTATAGAGCAGTCATAAATATAAAAAAAAAACATTATTATATAACATAACGAGAACAAAAATATATTTATTTCTTGAATGTTAGAAAATATATTTATTACACATTGTGGTGTCATATTTATAACATAAATAAAACATTGTAATTTGTTTAATCAAAAACTGTTTAATCCACTTTATGTAATGGTATAACATTACCGGTTAGGGTTTCCCCTCATCATCAAGGGAGTACCAACAAGAAGTATTATTTGTGCTACCTGATGAAACTTTGAAACCGGTAGAGTTATACCATTACATAAAGTGGAATAAACAATTCACGATGAAAACAAATTACAATGCCTTTAAACCTCCACAATGGTTAATGTCTTAACTACGACTATAAATAATATATAATATAAATAAAACACTTATTTTTATTTTGTATTCACAGTTCTTTTTAGTTCACTACCGGTTTCAAACCTTTATCTTGCTCGTCAGGTGAAGATGAACTAAATTATGTAAAAAAAAATTCTTTCTAATTGTAATAAGTACAGGAGAGGGGGAGGGGAGTAGTGACTTATAAGGGGAAGGAATAGCTAGGCATCAAAATGATGACCTTTGAACCGGAGACATATTTTACAGAAGACTATTATTGAAATTAACTTAGTTATTTATAATGTTGAGACTTCATTTAACGCTTTTCTTGATATTGAGAATTTCTAAGTTGTCCAGCTGCAATACTCCCTGGCTCGTTTGCAGAATTTGCAAAGCAAAATCGATATCAAACGATTTTTTTTAATTTAGTGGTTAGTGAACTCCAAAAAAATATTGTTATTAAGACATCTCAAGTGTTCTCACTCTTTTTTCAAAGTTTTTGGTTGTCTTGCACGAACAGTCATAGCCTATATAAATAATGATTTGGCCCACGCTGTATCCAAACCAATACCATGGGCTATATATTTTACGAGGAAAACGTAAAACAATTAAGTTGTTAGTAGATATGTATATGATACATCGATCGCAAAAAAATGAACACTCATAGCACATATAAATAATGATTTGGCCCACGCTGTATCTAAAGTAATACCATGGGTTATGTATTTTACGAGGAAAGCGTAATACAAATAATTTGTTAGTAGATATGTACGAGTATATGATACATCGATCGCAAAAATATGAACACTCATAGCATATATAAACAATGATTTGGCCCACGCTGTATCCAAACCAATACCATGGGCTATATATTTTACGAGGAAAGCGTAAAACAATTAAGTTGTTAGTAGATATGTATATGATACATCGATGGCAAAAATATGAACACTCATAGCATATATAAATAATGATTTGACTAAAGTAATACCATGGATTATATATTTTACGAGGAAAACGTAATACAATTAAGTTGTTAGTAGATATGTATATGGTACATCGATCGCAAAAATATGAACACTCATAGCACATATAAATAATGATTTGGCCCACGCTGTATCTAAAGTAATACCATGGGTTATGTATTTTACGAGGAAAGCGTAATACAAATAATTTGTTAGTAGATATGTACGAGTATATGATACATCGATCGCAAAAATATGAACACTCATAGCATATATAAATAATGATTTGACTAAAGTAATACCATGGATTATATATTTTACGAGGAAAACGTAATACAATTAAGTTGTTAGTAGATATGTATATGGTACATCGATCGCAAAAATATGAACACTCATAGCATATATAAACAATGATTTGGCCCACGCTGTATCCAAACCAATACCATGGGCTATATATTTTACGAGGAAAGCGTAAAACAATTAAGTTGTTAGTAGATATGTATATGATACATCGATCGCAAAAATATGAACACTCATAGCATATATAAACAATGATTTGGCCCACGCTGTATCCAAACCAATACCATGGGCTATATATTTTACGAGGAAAGCGTAAAACAATTAAGTTGTTAGTAGATATGTATATGATACATCGATGGCAAAAATATGAACACTCATAGCATATATAAATAATGATTTGACTAAAGTAATACCATGGATTATATATTTTACGAGGAAAACGTAATACAATTAAGTTGTTAGTAGATATGTATATGGTACATCGATCGCAAAAATATGAACACTCATAGCACATATAAATAATGATTTGGCCCACGCTGTATCTAAAGTAATACCATGGGTTATGTATTTTACGAGGGAAGCGTAATACAAATAATTTGTTAGTAGATATGTACGAGTATATGATACATCGATCGCAAAAATATGAACACTCATAGCATATATAAACAATGATTTGGCCCACGCTGTATCCAAACCAATACCATGGGCTTTATATTTTACGAGGAAAGCGTAAAACAATTAAGTTGTTAATAGATATGTATATGATACATCGATGGCAAAAATATGAACACTCATAGCATATATAAATAATGATTTGACTAAAGTAATACCATGGATTATATATTTTACGAGGAAAACGTAATACAATTAAGTTGTTAATAGATATGTATATGGTACATCGATCGCAAAAATATGAACACTCATAGCATATATAAACAATGATTTGGCCCACGCTGTATCCAAACCAATACCATGGGCTATATATTTTACGAGGAAAGCGTAAAACAATTAAGTTGTTAGTAGATATGTATATGATACATCGATGGCAAAAATATGAACACTCATAGCATATATAAATAATGATTTGACTAAAGTAATACCATGGATTATATATTTTACGAGGAAAACGTAATACAATTAAGTTGTTAGTAGATATGTATATGGTACATCGATCGCAAAAATATGAACACTCATAGCATATATAAACAATGATTTGGCCCACGCTGTATCCAAACCAATACCATGGGCTATATATTTTACGAGGAAAACGTAATACAATTAAGTTGTTAGTAGATATGTATATGATACATCGATCGCAAAAATATGAACACTCATAGCATATATAAACAATGATTTGGCCCACGCTGTATCCAAACCAATACCATGGGCTATATATTTTACGAGGAAAGCGTAATACAATTAAGTTGTTAGTAGATATGTATATGATACATCGATCGCAAAAATATGAAGACTCATAGCATATATAAATAATGATTTGACTAAAGTAATACCATGGGTTATATATTTTACGAGGAAAGCGTAATAAAATTAATTTGTTAGTAGATATGTGTATGTTACATCGATCGCAAAAATATGAACAGTCATAGCATATATAAACAATGATTTGGCCCACGCTGTACCCAAACCAATACCATGGGTTATATATTTTACGAGGAAAACGTAATACAATTAAGTTGTTAGTAGATATATGTTTATTACATCGATCGCAAAAATATGAACACTCATAGCATATATAAATAATGATTTGGCCCACGCTGTATCTAAAGCAATACCATGGGTTATATATTTTACGAGGACAGCGTAATACAATTAAGTTGTTAGTAGATATGTGTTTGTTACATCGATCGCAAAAATATGAACAGCCATAGCATATATAAAGAATGATTTAGCCCACGCTGTATCTAAATCAATACCATAGGTTATATTGTTTATTTTACGAGGAAAGCGTAATACAATTAAGTTGTTAGTAGATATGTGTATGTTACATCGATCGCAAAAAACCTTTAATTTGGGAAAAATGAAATGAAATAGCATATTTTGAATAAATTTTATGAATAACTAGTAGGAACCATTCAAATATAAAATATTAAGGAAAAAAACAATGCAAAAGAGACATTTTTCTTTCTTTCATATGGCGGCACCTTTTTACATATTCATAATAAAGAGCATTGTCAGGAGACACTATTGTATTCGGCACCATTAACTGAGTCTTCGATTTAAAACCTGCGGAGTAGGCACGAAGTTTAAGTCTAAAACCTCCGGACTAGGCACGAAACTTATGTCTAAAACCTCCGGAGTAGGCACGAAACTTATGTCTAAAATCTCCGGAGTAGGCACGAAACTTATGTCTAAAACCTCCGGAGTAGGCACGAAACCATTGCTTATAATAACATGGTTTGGCAACAACACTCGTACACGTTCTAAGCTTATGAAAATATTTGTTACCAGATGAACTCTTGGCATGCTTTAACCTTTCCTTCCCTGTGTTGGGTATCTTCTACACATTGCTTCTAATAACCATCAATATCTCTTTAAATATAATAAATACAAGGTTAAGATTTTAGGTATTCCTCCATAATATATTTACGCAATGATTTAAAAAATAATATTAATAATAATCAGAATTTATCGACTACATCGAGGTGTTTTGTAAAGATCGAAAACAAATTCGCATTTAAACGCGGCGAACGCCTCGTCTTGACGATAGGTGAATAATATGCGGGAGCGCGACTCTATATTTGCATCTCACTCTTGCATACTAGACTGAATTGCGAGAACCTGAATTGCCTCAACGCCGCAAGCATATGCGTAAGCGCCGGCGTATGTGACTGTATTCCGCGCAGCTAGTAGCTTCTAAGCTTGCAAATAGGTTGGACGTACGCCCGTTCCGTGAGCGGTGCCAGATGGTTTTTTAATGTTTTCAGCAAATAAATCTCAATTATTATAATTTTTAACTTCAATTATAATTAATTAAGGGGATTATCTATGAATGTTCTTATTTTTCCGATTTAAAATCGCTAATTTTTTATTGCGTACTCACTACCCAACGCCGGAGCGCGCGTTTCATTTTTATCACCGTAAGGGAAGGGTTAAGAAGCGAGTGAAAAAAACTTTTAATTTCTAGTCAGTAAAATAACGTGTTTCATTCCCGATTTTTCTTTTCCTTTCCTCTCCACCCCCCCTTCTTTTTTTTTGAGTAATGATATCTCACTTGACATGAAAAATAATGTTCGGGTGATTGTCCGTCTTTGTGGGGTTCGTTGGCATATGCTCATGTATGTGTTTGTGGATTTCGTGAGATGGACAGTCATTTGAATGATTTATGTAACCGAGTAACTTGGTTCATTTACTTTTGTCTGTGTGGTTGGAAGTGATTGCCGCCTGGCAATAATCCCATCAGATTATATTTCCAATGAAAGTGTTAAATAAATAAATTAATAAACTCTTTTACCAAAATATTAACATTTTTTTTTATTCCATCGACAATCGAACTTCAAGCCCCCTGATGGAAGTCAAATGTCTTAACAACTAGGTCATGGAGGTCGTCAATAAAATAGTGTAGTAATGTAATAAAAACAAACAATATTAAATACTAACAAATATGTCAAATTGTTATCTTATTCACCAGACAACCTTCAATGTTTCTAGATAAGAGACCAATGCTAGGCGCATAACTTATTATAAAACTTATAAAACATGCCTCTTATTGGAATAATACGCATGTTTTATAAGAAGTTACGTTCAAAAGTTTCCAGTCTAAATTATATAAAAAATGATACATTGAAACGTTTTTTTTTCAATGCAGTTTAATTATTTTTTAAAAACGATAAATTGATTTCTTTGTATCACTGAAAAAATATTCTGATGTTTTGTTTTCAAACTTTAATAAAAAAATCTCATGAATTATATTTTAGTTTTGTAAAAAAAAAATATTTGGAACAATAGGGTGGCTGATTCAATTCTTGGAAACCACAGTGTTCAATAGCAGTTTTTGCAGCAATAGAAGTGTGCACTGGCGCATCGCTGAACAACAATCTTATGCCTTATGACAGCTTTCCTGGACGTTTCGCTTTATGACATCCTTTAATATGTACATCAATACTGACCATTAACCATAGTGTTTTTCTATTTGAACTTAACAAGTAGAATTCCTTGATACCACCAAAAAAGTGTTGAATTTTTTTTTCGAGCTTTATTCATTTGTCTTTTTTGGGCCGTGGTGATCCCATGATCCCGAACAGCACCATTCCATCGAGATCCTTTTTGACGAAGGATCACAGTACTAATTAGTAGTTTCGTTGTCTGTTACAATCAACTCGATTATCTCTTTTACTTCCCTATCATAGAACATTGAAAATTGAAACATTCTACCTGTTTTTGCCTTTGGACAACACTTAACTTGGAGAAACTTCGAGTATGAGCAACCATCTAGCACTTACCTTATTTATGCCAGGATAGTCGTATAGATAAAGAACTGTGGCTTTGGAAAGCCCACACCTTGCTGTTAAATCTTATAACACTTGCTCTTACACTAATGCAACTGTTTCTAGAGTGATTAACTGGTGGTCTGCCTTGACGTGAATCATATTTAATCGATGATCTACCTAAATGTTACTATTTGGTCCAATCTTTCATTGTAGAATATGATGAAGACAATTTTCTATAGAAATTACTTGTTACTTTTTTTTAAAATTCAATTATCACAAATGCTACATCGATTCCACACTGCTTCCAAAAAATACAACATGTTTATCTCCATCAGCAAGACTTAATGCATGACTCTAGCTAGAGAGCAAGCTGGATGCAGTGTGGCGATCGACGATTGAACAAGTAACAAAATTTAAATACTTGGGTGCTAGCATAATGTGCAATAATGACCTCTATGGCGAAGTGCTTGAACAATCACATAAGGCCGCAGCTATTTCCGGATGTTTAAAGAACACTATCTGGAAAAACAAGCATTTGAACATCCAAAGCAAGGTGAGGATATACAAGACCTGTGTCCGCCTCATAATGACATACAGCATAGAGTCCAGAGCCGACACTGTCAGAACCAAAAATCTCCTTCGAACTAGCGAAATGAAGGTACTCAGGAGTATCGCTGGCAAAACCCTTCGTGATAGAGTACGTAACACAGAAATCCAAAGGATGTGCGCAGTTGAAGATATTGTCAGATGGGGACGACATAGAAGAAGGTTCTGGAACGAACACGTATCCAGAATGGCGGAACCAAGAGCCGTAAGAATGGCCAGGGACAGTATCTCCCAAGCAAGCAGACCTCCAGGACGACCTCCCAAAAGATGGAAAGACAGCTGGCAGTCGACGTCGCAAGAGGCAAACAATGATGCAGGACCATAACAGGCCAACAGGCCTAAAATAAGGTAAAGAAGAAGAAGAATTATCACGCGATATTAAATTTTTAACATTGTAATTTGTTTAGTCAAATACTGTTGATTCCACGTTATATAACGGTATAACCCTACCAGTTTCAAGGTTTTTACCTCATCATCAAGGGAATACAAACTAGATTTAAAGTGGAATAAACAGCGTTTGATTAAACTATTGTAATTATAATGTTATTTAACATCCACAGTTTTAATACCTTAACTTTAAATTGTATACAATTTGAACATTTCAGAATATAACGAAACAACATGTCTTCTATCGGTCGACACTCTAGCTGACTCACTTCTAAGGATAAAGGTATCACATTTAACTGTAACACCGCCTTACCATTTGGTGGACGTGGCATCTCTCCATACACGATCTTACTTGTTCAGGCCGGAAACTGTCCGAGCTTAGCTTACATGGGATAAATAATATTTACGTTTATGTAATAAATAATTGTTAATTGCCAATAAAATTAAATAAATAATAAATACAGATGTTTAGTTGAGCACTTTCCAACATTTTTGAAATCTAAGCTACTCGTATTTACTGGTTTACTGCTTTTTCTATTTTAACTAAAGCATTTTTTTTTGTAATTTGTCCTACCCTTATAATACCCCCTTGAGAGAGATTCTCTTGTATTTTAAAGTATTATTTCAATTTATATGTTTCAAGTCTTCCACTGTGGATTGAATTTATTTGTTTGTTTACTCTGCCTGTTATACTTTAGATTGGTATGTTAATAAATCACAATTTAATCTTTAATTGTAATCTTTTTTATAGAAGATAATGTTAAGTTATCTTTTGTCTTTCTACGAGTATTATTACTTTATTATGTCAAACAAACTTTAGTGCTGTTAATTTCATCAATAAATAAATTAATTTATAGTATTTAATACTTTAAAATTATAAAATAACTCCTCTATAATTCATATGCAAAGACTTGGAAATGAGTTTTGCATCAATTTAGATATTTTTAATATAAGTATATATATAGTATTCGCCAGAATATCACAACGATATTAAGAAATAGCTACTAACTTTATACTCTCCTTTATTAATATAAATAACCTAGCATAAACAAAACATTAACGACAATATTTTGCCTCCGGAGTTGAGTAACCCAGCATCAACATGTGGAAGGTTTCGATTCTACAAGTGAGCTCACATGTTTTCTATATCTCAAAATCTATCCATAAAATTCCCTAAAAATCCGATTGTTCTTGTTCGATGTAAGCGTTGTTCCACTAAAAACAAATCTAAGTTCTTTACCACTATAAAATAAGTCTTCGACAATTACGTAAGTCTACATGGTAAAATTTGGTAATATTTTGTGATATACATGCATATATTGAACTTAAATATATGTATATATTAACATTAAATAATTTTAAACAATGACTTTGTTATTAATTATATCTACTACTTTTTGTATCTTCATGTTAGTTTAAGACAAAGTTTTGTATTTTTGTCGATAATTTTAAGTACTCGTATAACGTGTCATATGTTCATTTGTACTCGTATATAAAGACACTGTCGTGTCGTTAACTAAATAAATAAATCAATTAAGTTCAATTAATATGTAGATTGACAAATTACTCAAAACAATAATTAGTTAAGGGGTAAAAACAGCAGAGGGGTTAGTAAAATTGTCTTTAGAATCTGAAGCGCTCTCAGATTATTTAATTTCTGAATCATATACTTTCCCTTTTGAAGAATAATATGCTTTTCAGCTGCTTTAATGAATGACAGACGAGTTAAAATTAGAAGGAAAAATTTAACAAATTAATATTTTAAAAGACACTCATGTTTTTAATAATTTCACTCCAGACCCATATTCGATATATTCATTATGTCGTCGTGTGCGTCTTCCTTACTAAATCTAACTCATCTGAAATTTACGTTTTGAATTCTTGTTTAAGGAATGTTATCTGGTATAATTGAATCACATTTTTTTTATAACGACGTGACAATATAGTGATGTCTCATAATTTTTACTTATAAATTTTAAATTTTGATTTAATTTTTTTTAAAACTAAATAACATATATGACGTTAGTCGAGGGGAGTAAACGTGACCATGCACTTATATCAAATAATGTTTCTTATTGCCCGCTTAAATATTATAATCTTTTAATTAATACTGACATTTTTAATATTAAATAATCGAAATCACAATGTAAAAAGTAAACAATTTAGTACACATTAGCTCGTCATAGTTGACGCTCACAAACCTTCTGTTTTCATTGTAACATTTATACAATATATTTTCATAAACCAGTATATAATGTATTGAAAAAAATCTTGCCTTTTGAGTTCGTTTTGAAAGCACTTTGGGGTTTTCAAACGAAAATAATAACAACCCTTAAGCGGTATAACATAAAAGAGAATTCAAAAACTAATTATGACTGTCAGCTACATGATTACCATGCTTGTTTAGCACACAAGTCACAAGTTGGAGGTCTGTTTTTATTTTATTGTTATTTGCGCTCATTAGCTTTAACGTAAATTCTTGGAGCATTCTTGGAAGTCTTTTGTCATATACTTTTTTGTTGTGATCGAAATTAGTACCGTGATAGCGTAAATTCTTGGAGTATTCCCGTAAGCCGTTTCTCATATGTTTTGTTCTATACTTATTGCGAAGAAGTCTTAGTAGTCTGATAAACGTAAATTCTTTGAGCATTCGTAGAAGCATTTTGTCATACGTGTTATATTGTTGTTATTGTCCTAAGTACCATGTTAACGTAAACTGATTTATCTGAGAGATTTTTGAAGTGAAACTTCTATAGGCGCGGTAGGGCTAATAGGCCTAAACGTCACGAAAAGTGAAACGCTTCCCCTTCTCCGACTTAAAAGATAATATTTCAAATTATCTTTAATATTTATTTGTATAATTATACATAAATAAATTTAATAAATAACAATTATTAAATATAAATTTATAATTATTATAATAATAATGTAAATAAATAATTTGATAAATGAACGATAAAGAAATAAATTTATTTATTTATTAAATATAAAATGAAATATTAAATGTTATATTATAATTAAACAATATTTATATTTAGTGTAATTTAATTAAATTTAATTAATAAAATAATATAAAATTTAATTAATAATAATTTATTAATTATAATTAATAAATATAATTGAATAAATATTATATAATAAATATTTATTAAAACTAATAGTTATAATAATAAATAATTATTAATAATAATAATTAAAAATAATTTTTATAAATAATAATTAATAATAACAATAGTAATAATATTAATAAAAATAACAATTTTTAATAATAATAATATTTATTATTAATATTATTTATAATAATAATAATACCAATTAATATTCATAATTAATATTAATAATAAAATTAATATTAATTATTATTTATAATAATATTATTTGTAATCATTAATTAATTAATATTGATAATTAATTTATTATTTGTAACATGAAAATTAATTAATATTAATTAATAATATAATATTAATACTTTAGTTATTAATAAATATTATTAATGAACTCAAATTATAATAAATATTAAAAATTATAAATTATTAATAATTATAATAGTTTATTAATTAATTATTTATTAGCATAATGAATTAATATTTATTAATTATTCATTAATTAATATAATCATTTATAATTAATTAAGAATTAAATAATAATTAATTAATAACAAATAATTATTTTTAATTAATTAATTAAATTTATTTATATTCTATAATTAATATAACCATTTCCTAAAAATACTTTTCTGCCAACCCGATGGATAATATTATACTTTTTGCTATCACCGATGTTTCGTTTTTATGGCGTACTTCAATTTGTACATTGATTTTCTGAAAAATATTTCTGAATCAAAATAATTAAAAAAATCATTCTTAAGTGAAACTTAAGTGAGGCAAATTTTACAACTCGTTCATTTATCATCTCGTCAAATTTAAAAAAAATAAATGAATTATTTTATTGTAATTTGTTTTATCAAACACTGAAATTACAATGTCTTTAAACCTCTACAATGGTAATGCCTTAACTATAAATAATATACAAAAAATAAAATACACGAATTATTTTATCTCAGCTTCGTGTAAGCTTTGTCAACTCGGAGCTTGTCGAGCAAACAAAAAATAAATTCTTCAAGATATCTAAATACTCGTACCTTCGAAAGCTCATTGGGGTAATGAATGTAAATCAATTAACAATAATGAAATCACATTAATTTGAATGTCAACGAAGCTTTATTCTAAAGAACAATATATATTTAAAAGTATCTATATCATATACTTAAAAAAAAACTCTAATATAAAAAAGTAAAAAATAAATGAATATCTTCAAAATATTTTTTTTTTGACAAATTGATTTAAAGCATAAAGAAGGAAAACACTTATATTTGCATAAAAACAACGCTTACATAGCAACTACGACTCGAGAATTCAATTCTCGGTGTGCTTTTTCTCGGAAGCTTTTTTTTTATATGATTTTTTAATGCATTTTAGAAGTTGCTTAAAATTAAAAATAGGAGCGCTTTTGTGTTAACTAACGTTATATATTTTTTTTAACTTTCACTATTAAAGGCAAAATATACCCCATGCCCTTTACATTAAACTGTGTCGTTTCCAAATAAAAGATAAACGCATTTAGTTTTCACTTATTTATATTGTAGTTTTTTTTAATATACTTGAGAAAAAATATTGCTCTAGACTAAACTTTGTTGACATTCAAATTAATATGAATTCGTTATTGCTAATTGATTTATATCAATTGACCCCATGAGCTTTTCAAGGCATCCATCTTGTTGCATGTTTCTTTGTTTACTCGAGTTCTGAACTGACGAAGCTTACACAAAGCCGAGACACGATATTAAACAATATATTTTGTTATTTAATTTATTTTTCATATTTGACAAGATGATAAATTTATGAGTTGTACAATAAGTGTGTGCAATTTTCCTTAAAAATGAATTTTATATATTTCAGTATATATTCATAATAATAATAATAATAATAAAATGACAATTTATACTTGGGACGGCCAAGGTCTTAGTGAATGTGATGGAATACAAGTAGCCTGAACGAGTAGATTTGTTCTTGCTAAATAATTAGTTGTAAGAATTGTTATCTAGCTATAAGTAGTTTGTAGGTGTTAATTATTTCTAACAATTCATATATTAAGATTGAAAAAATATAAATAAAATGACATATAGGAAAATAAGATTAAGTGATTTCGTAAATAATAACGTATAAATAAGATTAGTTAAGTAATAAATGTGTATATAGGTATTATAGCCTTGACAAATATTACTTTGTTTGATAAAAAAACTCGTATAGCGCCGTTTAGAGAACTTACACTCCTCAAGGCCACTCCAATTTGGGACTCAAGCCCACTATTATACTCGTATAGCGCCGTTTAGAGAGCTTATTCTCTTCAAGGCCACTCCAACTTGGGACTCAAGCCCACTATTATACTCGTATAGCGCTGTTTACAGAGATCACTCATCTCAAGGCCACTCCAACTTAGGATTCAAGCCCTCTATTATTCTCGTATAACGCCGTTTAGAGAATTTACTCTCAAGGCCCCTCCAGCTTGGGACTCAAGCCCACTATTATTAACGGATTATTTTAACTAAATAAATGTATATAATTTGACTGTAAGTACAAGAAAGTGATGACTGTAGTCATTAGATTAGGTACTTTTCCGCATCTGCATATGTTCAGAAAAACATAATTGGTAAGAAAACCTCAAAAAACTTCCTAAGTGAAGATGAACTACAAAGAAAACTTTGTACACCTTTTGATATATGATAGGAACATAAATATGTTACTATCATGTAACATAAATATGTTACTATCATATATAAATGAAAATAACTCTACACTTAAAGTTAAATAACTTTAAGTGTAGAGTTATTTTCATGTACAATCTACATTTTGATAAGCTCTCCTGAAAAGCGTTGTTTTCAAGTGCTTTCTAAAGTTGCATACGCTCCCCATATATCTAACACTAAGAGGCAGACAACTCTACGCCACAGAACCAGTAAAGCTCTGTCAAGGGATATATGGGTGTATCGTCCTAGAATATTAGGAGTAGATGATATTGATCAGCACCAGACACCTCGGATAGATACCCTATGCCAGCATCCATCAGTTAAGTGGACTTCTTAATGGAGAAAGATAATCTGTTCGTAATATGTGGTTCAATTATCTTTTCTTTTATAGCAGTAATTTATATGTTGTTTATAGTTAAGGCATTAACGTTGTGGAGGTTTAAAGACATTGTAATTTATTTTTATCAAACACTGATAATTACATTTTTTTTGTGACGGTATAGCCCTACCGGTTTCAAGGCTTTCACCTAATCTTCAGGGGAGCACAAACAAGACTAAATGCTGTTCGAACGGGTACCGACATACACGCTTCAACGGTTGGGGGCTGAGGGGTGAAGGAGGCATGGGACAATTTCGGCCAAGAGCGGAGAGATTTTTGGGATATAACTGTTTACCAGATGTTCGGATCGATGTACTGACAAGGGAAATACTGCATACGTGAACAAAAGTTCGTGGCGATCTTTTTTCTCTGTCTACTCAAAAATGAACATGGTGGAATGACGCTTATCTATGTAAATATTTGTGCGTACGAAGGTAGGTGATAGGAACATTATTATAATAAAATTATAACTTAAATATCGCCGTTAAGTGAGCAGATATTCTCCAAGTGCACTGACACACTGAGTCGAAGACTGCTATTATTGACAAATTGATAATATTACAAAAAGAACCGGTTGAGTGTTAGGATAGGAAGGTGATGGTAGCTTATCGATAAGATGTACAAATATGAGACTAGTTTTAAAACCTATTTTGGTTATAACGAATTCAGTAATGCTTTGGAAATGTAAATATATTTCTATTAACGTTTATGCTCGTGTATGACAACTTCTTTACCTCCCTTCAATGTTTCGTATGAAGCCCTAGCAACCCCATGCATGCAAGTGCTTGTTTCCCTGTCAAATTAGATTTTAATCTCTTATAAAATTTCAAACTTTAAATAGGGGCGACTTGAGACCGAGATAAGCTCACGGATGCATGAAGCGGGATGACACACGGACACATTTCAGATTCAAAACAACGCTGGAACAACTTTATTCCATAAAGTCCCTGAGCAGTGGAAGTTTTTGGGGTGTCATGTTGTATTTTAAGGTTGCGCAAAATTATTTACAATACAATAATTACAAAGAAAAATGGTTCAAAGTATTAAGAGGTAAATAAAATGATGAATTCAAAGATTGGAGTTAATTTATCTTTTAGCAACCCTTAAGGGGTAATTTGTAAGATGCAAATTTTCCACTTGGGAGTTTTGAATGTAATTCTCGATGCTAACAAAAAAAAAATCAAGTAAAGAATATGGTAACCACGCTCGCATGGTCTAGACGTGTGACGAGTGTTGTTGCCTATCCACGTGCTATAATTTTCCCAACAAATGTGATATCGAACTGTGAGTTACTTTTTCCTACAGCAGTTCTTAACCTGAAGGCTTGATTTCTAGGGTGGAAGACAGTGATGTATCACGGCCACGCTCTTCAATGTTTTCGGATAATCAATTTGGATATGTTGAAATGTATCGTACGAAGAAGGATAAACTTACTAGGAACACTTAAATTTTTACAAAAAAAGTCAACAAAAACTCTCATCAAATAAATACAACTCATATAAAATTTAAAGTTAAGGCGTCAACACTGTGGAGGCTTTAAGACATTGTTATTTGTTAAGTAAAGCACTGTTGATACCGTTCAGCATAACGGTTTAACCTTAGCTGTTTCAAGGTTTTCACCTCATCATTAGGAAAGCATAAACAAGACTCATTGGTTCTAAATGTTCCCCTGATGATGATGTCAAAACCTTGAAACCACCAAGTTTATACCGTTATGTTTAATGGAATAAACAGTATTTTACCAAATAAATTACAGAACTCATTTTAAATAAATAATTGGATGGTTTTCAATTCAAATACAAATAAGAAGAAACCTGTATATAACGTAAAATATAACAAAATGTATAAAACAAACAAAAGTTAATATTGAAAATCACAAGATTCAAATGCTGTGTATAACATAAAGCATAACGAAATGTATTAAAGAAACAATAGTTAATATTGACAATCACAAGATTAAAATGCTGTATTATTTAACATAAAGCATAACGAAATGTATTAAAGAAACAATAGTTAATATTGACAATCACAAGATTAAAATGCTGTATATAGCATAAAGCATAACGAAATATGTAAAAGAAACAATAGTTAATATTGACAATCACAAGATTAAAATGCTGTATATAACATAAAGCATAACGAAATGTATAAAAGAAACAATAGTTAATATTGAAAATCACAAGATTAAAATGCTGTATAAAACAAAAAGCATAACGAAATGTATAAAAAGGTACAATAGTTAATATTGACAATCACAAGATTAAAATGCTGTATAAAACAAAAAGCATAACGAAATGTATAAAAGAAACAATAGTTAATATTGAAAATCACAAGATTAAAATGCTGTATAAAACAAAAAGCATAACGAAATGTATAAAAAGGTACAATAGTTAATATTGACAATCACAAGATTAAAATGCTGTATAAAACAAAAAGCATAACGAAATGTATAAAAGAAACAATAGTTAATATTGAAATTCACAATATTCAACCAAACAAAAGAGTGGATATTTTTTTGTTTTTTATTAGTTTGATTTAATTTCTTATAAATCACACACACGTGTACACATTTGATGGAACATGACAGCAGTTAGAATTGCTATGGTAACAACATGGTATCATTTCGCCTGAAGAATTATAGATTCGCCTCATGATGGAAAATAAAGACACGTGTCGCGGTTATTAATGTGTAAGTGGAATAACAAAGTTATTACATACATATATACCATCACTATGTTTCTTTGTCGGGGTAGGTAGCGAGGACAGAATGCCAGAATTTCCTATAATGATACATATCTATCGGTTTTTCTAACTACTCGTACATGCACACTCTCGTAAAACGTCAAGATTTCACTTATTGTTTAAATACATTTTTTTCAAAATCTCATTCACTTGATCCAACTTATCTCTCCCTGGTCTTTCTTTCCTACTCCTTCAGCTCTTATTGGATTGTATAGGTGTTTGGTTAATCTTTCTTCACTCATTTGTTATATAGTATATTGCTTGCCCAGATCATCTCACAGTGTTTTTTCTCCATCTTACTTAAACTTATAATTTCTTTTCCGTATTCTGTCTTTATTTTTCACGTTTACGTTTCACTACCATACATCTTAGTTAGTACCAGCGGTGGCTGGTCTCAAGAAGCGTTCGTGCGCTGAACCGGAGAAATAATTCGCAATAATTAAATTATATATTCGCAAACATGACTTCCAAAAATGTTAAATATTTGTATAGATTAAATATGTACAAGAATACTGACAAATAGTCCAAGTATTTTTATTTAAGTGAAAATTCAAAGAAGAATTTAAAAAAATATTCCTTTCAAATTGACCGGCCAAGTTTGTCCATACTACCGGAGCGATCTCCAATACGCACCGGACGGAAACGCAGATTCATATAGGGCAGATAGAGACATACAGTAAACCGTGAGACAGCGATATTTCATATTCGCTCAGCGTCTCCAGGTGCGTTGAAGCTCAGCGCACCAACGCATCTCGAGACCGGCCGCCGCTGGTTGGTACTTAAATACTGTTGCGGACGATTAAAATCTTAGAAGATTTCGTTAGATATCCGATTCGAATGTACATGTTTTAATACTTCATTAACTTTATTTCCTGTCGCTATATCCCTATCGATTTCTCTCGTAACAAAAATTTTAGTACTTATAAAATATTTTCATAATGAGAATCACAAATTTAAAACCAAAACTTTTGATAAATTAAATATTATTTTCAACAACATTCATGCATACATACCATCACGTTCTTTCCTTGAAGGGATATGCAAAGAGAACTGAGCGCCATTCTTTCCTATCTCGACACATATACTTAGCTTCTTCTACATCCATATACCTTCTCAAACAACTTCTACGATTTCTCTGATTTTCTACGTTTGTTTCTTCAGAATATCATTTACTTGATTCAACCATACTTTCCTTGGTCTAACTCTCACATGCCTTCTACTCACATCTGCACTTTATATATGTATTGTTAGTCTTTCTTCATCTATTCGTAACACGTGTTCTTAACATTTCAACGTCTTCTTTTTCATCTTACTTAACACTTAAGTTCACATTCATCCCTTATCAGTTCATTCCGTATTCTTTCATACATTATTACTCCATGTATTTTTCTCAATTCACGCAATTTATTTGTCAGTGAGATACAGACAAACGCCTAGTTCACTAGGGACACGACAAATGAAAGGCCATGAACCCATTAAAATTGTGTATCCAAATTAAATTACCTGTTGTTTTTTTTTTGCAAATTATGTACGCCATATTTCTTGTCATGTGTAAAATAAATAATATGAAAAAAAAATGCATTAATAGCAATAAAACATACTTAACAAGTTAACATTCTGAGAAACAAATAAATTTAGAGATTAGGGTAAACAAATATTTGTTTTTTTCGTTTTATATAAAGAGAAAATCGCGTGTTATTGTATATTTTAGAAGTCATTATAGGAAATAAAAAAAAAGTAATTTCGATCTTTATCAGCTTTCGTGATTTAATCAGGAATATTAAGAGCATTATAATTAGTAAAGGGTCTTTCAAATTCAGTTTTTTTAATTCTTGGATGAAACACAGATGGCGTCGCAAACTTGCCTGGGTCTTGTGACATTTGAGAAGTGTAATGTATGACATTTATAAAAATGGAGTCGTATACAATACAACAACGCGTTCAAATTGCTGATTTTTTTTGTTATTGTAATCTCCGGAAACGGTGATGTTAATTAGCTATCAAGATCATGTGATCTGATACCGTCGGACTATTTTCTCTGGGATTAGGTGAAAAGCCAGGTCTATAAAAATGACCCCCGATCAATTCCTGGGCTAAAGGACGAAATTATTCGCGTTATTAAGAACCTCAATTATGCCAAAATGTCATCGAAAATTTTGACAAAAGAGTGGACATCTGTGGAGCTACAAGAGGGGGAAATTGGGCGGATTTGGCTTTTTGTGTTTAAATATCATACATTATACTTCAATGACCAATAATAAGTTTTGGCAAATCATAGCAAATTGTGTGTGTAATTCGATAATTAAAAAAAAAATTATTAAAAAATCGCTCATTTGAAAAACCCTTTAGCTATTTTCAAACTTTTAACCCTTTAATTAATTAATTCCGTTGGATTACTAAAAGCCTGGATGTTACAATGTATGACTCTTACTCCGGTAGCTCAGTATAGGTAAAACAAGGCTCAATAAGATCTCAAGATGTCGTGGGAAGAGGTAGGCAGTCGTCAGGGCTTGGGTAGGTATAAATACATAATGAAACACATATTTGCTGTTAATTAGTTATATATTTAATGGCATATTTAGCTATTAAAGAGGGTATCTGAGTTAGAGACATTAAGCTATTGAGGAGATTATCTTAGTCAGAGACATTGAGGTTAAGAATATCTGAGTCAGAAACATTAAGCTATTGAAGAGGTCATCTGAGTCAGAGACATTGAGCTATTGAAGAAAGTATCTGAGTTAGATACATTGAACTATTGAGGAGAGTATCTAAGTCAGACACGTTGAGCTATTGATAAGAATATAATAGTCAGAGACATTGAGTTATTGAAGAGGGTATCTGAGTCAGATATATTTAGCTATTGAGGAGGGTATCTAAGTCAGAGACATTGAGAAAAGAGTATCTAAGTCAAAGACATTGAGAGGACAGTATCTAAGTCAGAGACATTGAGAAGACAGTATCTAAGTCAGAGACATTGAGCTTTTAAGGAGGGCATCTGAGTTAGACATATTTAGCTATGGAGAAGAGTATCAGAGTCAGATGTACGGCTGCGAGACATGGTGCCTATCCGAAAGAGATAGACGAAGACTAGAGGCTTTTGAGATGTGGTCCTATAGAAGACTATTAGGAATTTCCTGGAGAGACCACATCACAAATGAAGAGGTTCTCCAACGAATCGAAGGAGGAAGGCACCTGCTCAGGATCCTGTCCGAAAGGCGTGCAGGATGGATCGGTCATATAATACGACAAGAGGGCCTCTTGCATGCCATAATGGAGGGTATGACCGAGGGGACAAACTCTAGGGGACGCCCACGCCGAGAGTACCTGGAGGACCTGTTGGTGGACGTGCGCTGCTCAACATGTACAGATTTAAAAAGAGCCGCACAGGACAGGGAGGAATGGAGGAGAAGAGTTGAAATTGTTGCAAACCAGTCTTAGGACTGCAACCACGGAGAGAGACCACTTGACTTACAACTTACTAATGCTGCATTTGAAATACGAGTATGATTCCAAAACGCATAATTTTATGAAATATAACTGAAATAATTTGTAGATAACAGTGTATTTTTCGTAGATAGCATTCTATTTTGGTAATTTTATACGCTAATACTCGTAGAATATTATCAATTAAAAATACACTGTCACATATAACAGTGTATTTTTACTTGATAACATTTTATTTGTTTTGCTCTTATAAATGCCAGGTTATCTTTATTTAATATCAATGAATTAAAGTTAAACGATTTCATGTACTCCAGTTGCCTTAGTTTCTTGCGAAATATTTCAATGCAGATAAGCTGTATTTACTTCAATACATAAATGCATCAAGGTACGAGGGTAGTCTCAAAAGTACCCGACCTAATAAAGAAAACACAAAAAATTTGGGAAAAAATATTTTTATAACATAATCTCCTTTCAGCTCGACATACTTTTCCCAGCGATGTTCAATAGCTTCGATACCGTATTTATAGTGAGAACCGTTGAGCGCCTCAAAATAGCCATCAACCACAGAATCCCCCTCTTTATTGTTGGCAAATCTTTTACCACCGAGGCATATTTTCATGTTTGGAAAAAGAAAATAATCCGAGGGGGCTAAATCTGGCAAATAAGGTGCGTGAGGAAGAAATTCGAACTTTAATTCATTGATTTTGACCACCGCGATAACGGATGTGTGAACTGGTGCATTGTCTTGATGAAACAACACTTTCTTTTTCGCCAAATGCGGCCGTTTTTTCTTGATTTCTTCACTCAAACGCTGCAATAAGTTCGCATAATACTCGCAGTTGATTGTTTTTCCTTTTTAAAGATAATCAATGAAAATTATCCCACGCGCATCCCAAAAAACTGATGCCATGACCTTGCCTGCAGATGGAACTCTCTTCGCCTTTTTTGGAGCCGATTCTCCCCTGAGGGTCCATTGTTTTGACTGTTACTTTGTCTCAAGTGTAAAGTGATGGACTCATGTTTCATCCATGGTTATGAATCGATGCAAAAACTCGAATTTATTGTTGTGAAAAATCGCCAAACACTCGATTGAAACCTCTTAACGACGCTGTTTTTGTTCCATTGTGAGCAAACGCGGCACCCATCTTGCGCACAGCTTTTTCATGTCCAAATTTTCAGTCAATATGCGATGTACAGCACTTTTTGAAATGCCTACTATATCTGCTAGCTCGCGCACTTTCAATCGACGGTCATCCAATACCATTTTGTAGATTTTCTTTACAATTTCTGGCGTGGTCACCTCATTTGGTCGACCACTGCGATGTTCGTCTTGGCAGCTCATACGGCCTCGTTTAAACTCTGCCACCCAATATTTTACTATTGTAAACGAAGTAGCAGACTCCCCCAGAGTAGAATCTAGCTCGGCTTTGATATTGGTTGGACTTAGACCTTTCAAATGAAAGTATTGTATCACATAACGATGACCAATTTTTTCCATGTTTACAAATTTACTGAGAGCGTTCACTATTGATGGCTGTCAAACAAATACTAAACAACGTAGCGTCTTAAAACTTGAAAATTACGCTTTATAAGTTTGGTACTTTCTACCATAGTAATTTTTTAAAGCAACAACTGCCATCTATACCTCAGGTTGGGTACTTCTGGGACCACCCTCGTACGTTGATAATTAATAATACGTGTATAATGTGATATAATCGTCTGTCGTTATATGAATATTGGAATTTCACTGGTATTAAATGCAATTAGTTTTCTGTTATAACTTGAACTTTTAACTTCGGCAATGCTTTATTAAGTATTTTTTATGGTCTATTTTATTTTATGGTGTTAAAAATTAGACAATGATGATTAGAATGCTAAACTGAAAAGACAGTGATGATTAGAATGCTAAACTGAAATAGTCAATGATGATTAAGATGCTCAACTGAAATAGACAACGATGATTAGAATGCTAAACTGAAATAAACAATGATGATAAGAATGCTAAACTTAAATAGACAATGATGATTAGAATGCTAAACTGAAATAGACAATGATGATAAGAATGCTAAACTGAAATAGACAATGATTATTAGAATGCTAAACGGAAATAGACAATGATTATTAGAATGCTTAACTAAAAAAGACAACGATGATAAGAATGCTAAACTGAAACAGACAAGGATGATTAGAATGCTAAAATGAAATAGACAATGATGATAAGAATGCTAAACTGAAATGGACAATGATGATTAGAATGCTAAACTGAAATAGACAATGATGATAAGAATGCTAAACTGAAATAGACAATGATTATTAGAATACTAAACTGAAATAGACAATGATAATTATAATGCTAAACTGAAATAGACAATGATGATTAGAATGCTAAACTGAAATAGACAATGATGATTAGAATGCTAAACTGAAATCATCCGAAATGTGTACTTTTCGGAGAATGCTAAGACTTTTCTTGGTTTTATGGTATCTCAAACACTGAGATGCTGTGTCGAACAGGTGTAGAATGAGAGGTCTTAAATACCTTAATATTGCCTAGAAGGGTCATATATTGAGATGACAAATATACTACTAGCTAAAATTAATATTGGTAGACAAAATTGCGAATCGACACGGAATCTGTAGAAAGCACCTGTCATGGTTACACAACATTCGAGAACGGACAGTTATCCAGATAGTTGGGGAGCTGTTTCGATCCGCCAGACAGAAACTTGGTGTTATTATATTGATTCATATCATTGTATAATGTTTTTGATTTTGTGGCGCACATCGTCCTAATTTGGGTGGATTGCCCATTAAAAAAATAATAACGATATCGATAATAATAATAATAATAACAATAATGATAACAACACATATTATTACTCATATTGTAATAATACTAATAATAAAAACAATAAAAAAATAATAGTAGTTACAATAATGACAATAATAATAATTATTATAAAAAATTTAAAATACTACAAATAATAATAAAAAAAAATGATTAAAATTATAATAATAATTAAACCAATAATAATAACAATAATATAAATATTTTTTAATAGTGACAATATAATACTAACCCTTTTAATCTTTTGCATAAAATGTACGAAAAATCCCAAATATTTTTTTGGCAAAAAAAACAGTAGTTTATATTTTATTTTTTTATCTCAGTAAATATTTAGTTTTAAAACCTATTTTTTTTGTACAAACCTCCCTGTAGATTGTAAAATAATAAGTTATTTTTTTATTTCACAAAAAAAATTTTTTTTATTCAACATAAAAAAATTGTATAAAAATTTTGAGGCCGATGATCGCCTCGTGGGATTTTTAGTATACACCAGTCGGGGCCGATAATCAGCCCCGTGGTATTAAAATAGTTACTGTATTGATGATGTTAATAATGATAACGATGATGATGATGATGATACTAACATTAAAAATAATAATAACAATATTTATAATAAGGGGTCGTTTATAATTGTAATAATAATCAAACATTGTAATTTATTTTTATCAAACACTGTTTATTCCACTTTTTTATGACGGTATAACCCTACCGGTTTCAAGGCTTTCACCTCATCTTCAGGGGAGCGCAAACAACAACATAATAATCAAACAATAATATTTTTAATAATAATTATAAAATAAAGTTATATTAATAATAAAACTTTCCTCATACTAATTCTCCTACGCCTCATACATATGTTGAGAAGAAAAAAAATTAAATTGATCTAACATACGAGGAGTGGAAATTTTTTCTACACTAAATTTGATATATGAATTTGCTTTCAATAAAGCCGATGGGGCTCCCATTGAAATAATTTTGAGCAAAGTAATAATTTCCCATCATGCCAATGCCGTACTCGTACTAACAATGTCGATAAATCAATAGATAAAATCAATAAGGAGCTAAGGGCAGCGTGTAGCATTAATCCTGGCTTGCGGGGGGTGGACGTGAATAATTTATCCTAACAAGGGAAGTATAAATCGGCCATTTTAATCAACAAGTGTGCGTTTAATGCTCGCCATCAATCATAACCTAATCCAACAACAGTGGTGGTTCGTGAGCTCTAACCGGTCTATCGGTAATCATTTCCATTTGTTAAATGGTATATTTACTGTACAAGTAGTGAAGACAGAAAGAAAAAGAATCTGAAACCTCCATTTACCCTTCCCTTACGGTGATAAAAATGAAACGCGTGTTCCGGTGTTGGGTAGTGAGTACGCGATAAAAAATTAGCGATTTTAAATCGGAAAAATAAGAACATTCATAGATAATCCCCTTAATTAATTATAATTGAAGTTAAAAATTATAATAATTGAGATTTATTTGCTGAAAACATTAAAAAACCATCTGGCACCGCTCACGGAACGGGCGTAGGTCTAGCCTCGTTGCCAGCTGAACAGCTACTGCAGCGCGGCAGGGTTAGGGGCTAACTCGGGCGTCGCTTACACTTGCGAGGTGGAGACAATTGCGCTCCTCGCTATTCAGTGACGTATGCAAAAGTGAGATGCGAATATAGTGTCGCGCTTCCCGCATACTTTTCACCTATCGTCAAGACCCAAGATCGAGGCACTCACAGCGTTTAAATGTGAATTTGTTTCCGATATTCAGAAAATACTTACGATGTAGTCAATAAACTCTGATTATTATTAATATTATTTTTTAAATCAATGCGTAAATATATTATGGAGGAATACCTAGAATCTTAACCTTGTATTTATTATATTTATAGAGATATTGATGGTTATATGAAGCAACGTGTAGAAGATACCCAACACCGGGAAGGAAATGTTAATAAGTATTAAATACGTTATAAAGAATTCTGTCACTATCAGATCACCAACGTGATGAATATATATGGCAAGGAATGGAACCAACAGCTCGCTTCAAGAGTGTAGTAAAAATGCTACTAACTGTAAGACGTTCCGTTCTTTCTGCAGTATAGTCAATTACTTCACAAGTTAAATATTGAATTAAATTGTTTGAATTTATTGTGAAACGATTCCTGTCTTCTCAGGACTGCTTCTCTTGAAATTGTGCTATCCTGTAATATGTTAAGTTTTGGGATATGAACTCTTAGCTATCATTTCATCTATTTAGATGTATTAATGCGGTATGACTGCTTCCTCATCATAGGATCTGCTTCTTCGAAATTATGACTCCCATCAATTCTTTCATATTTCTACAGGTGTGCGTGGGGAACAACTATTATCGGGTATTTCTTGCATTGCCGTATAGGTAACGCTTCAATTGTTCATCCTTTTCACGTGGCTTTGTCAGTATCTTCTTCAGGTTTTGCACAACCTCACAATCTTATTTTTTTCACATACTTGTTGGAGACGGAAGTTTCTAACTCTATTTCTATGTTTAATGCCCACAATTTATTTGAGAATTTTCTATGCATAAGTTATGATTACACTTTTTGTTTCCTTCATTTTAGTTTATAATTCATTCTTTTAAAGTTTTACTTTCATGGATTAATCTCAAATGTTACAATAATATTTTATTCATCACCGAAGACCAATATGTGGAGAAAATTGTCGTTAATTGGAAGGTATTAAAGATAATAATCTTTGGCGAAAAATCCGTCAAATAATATTACGAAGTGTTAAAACAAATAAATGAAGCATTGTAATTTATTTTTATCAAACACTGTTTATTCCACTTTTTTGTAACGGTATAACCCTACCGGTCTCAAGGTTTTCATCTCGTCTTCAGGGGAGCACAAACAAGACTAAATGCCTTTCGAACTGGTACCGATATACACGTTTCAACGGTTGGGGGCTGAGAGGTGAGGGAGGCATGGGACGATTTCGGCCAAGAGCGGAGAGATTTTTGGGAAATAACTGTTCAACAGATGTTCGGATCGCTGCACTGACTTAGAAATTTCTATGGCCTCTAATCTGTCCAATTTATTTCCGTTACTACTGATATGTAAGAATTTGGCATCATCGATAGAAAAGTATGGTTTTCACGGTGACAATGATTAGCCATTTCAGAATAAATTAGAAGATTTTAATGCCTTAAATATAAACAACAAATGAAGCATGTTAATTGCTTTCTTTTATATTATTTCTATTATATTTAAAACATTTTAAATATTAATTTCCATTTGAGATATTTTGGATCGAATTGTAACTTTCCTCCATGGCCTAATTGGTGAGACACCTGTCTTCTTACTCGGGACTTGCTTCAATTCCCGTTGGAAACTATATTTA
This sequence comes from Odontocerum albicorne, assembly GCA_949825065.1. NCBI lineage: Eukaryota > Metazoa > Arthropoda > Insecta > Trichoptera > Odontoceridae > Odontocerum > Odontocerum albicorne. Next base: position 47,960,558 of record OX463844.1, on the reverse strand, counting down.
TCTAAAAGGTTTCCAGTCTGGTTTTCACTTAAGATCTCTCGAACGTTGTTTTGGTAGGTTCGGCAGGTTACTACATGGTAATAAACCCGCCAGGTTGAACTTAATGTAACAAAGTATAATACATATTTTTTCTATTGTGTTGTTGGAAGAGATTACCAAATAGCAATAAACTCACTTTATTGTACTGTATATAATGGAATATGCTGTATATAACGTTAAATGCAATACTATTCAACAAATCAAACCCGTTGCGCCACTCGCAAAAGGTGGGTCGGGAGGAAAGCTACCCTGGCCGGGTTTAGAAGAGGGGTAGCTAGGGGGGGGCAGCTGGGTCATGTTTTCAGACGATAACACACGGTATGGGTTGAAATTGAGCAAGTCAGATTTTGTCGGCTCATTGTTGACAAAATTGATCAATGTTTTATAAAATTAACTAAACTACTTATCCAATGTTAAAATCGAAATATTTACGCTGAATACAAGCTATTTTGCATGATTTTGAGATTGATGTTACTTGGTGTTGATTCTCGAAAGAAAAAACATTGTTTTTAATAAGGGTTTAAACATAAAGGAATATTTATTGCGGCAAGTACTTCGTCGAGGTCTGTGAGGAAATAGGGTTGAATACTTCAAATTTTAAAGGACTTAATACCCTTTGACCAGGATTAAATGTGGCATCGCTGATGTGGTCGAATCAGTGGATCGAGAATTGGTATCCAGAAAATATCAGTTTAAAGCTATATTTTGATAAAAGTCGACTTTATGTATGTATCGTCTTTAAAGATGAACACGAGCGAACCATTATGTAGGGAATGTTTATACTTGATTTATTATAATGTTTAACGTTAGAATATTATATTTGATTTATTTTAATGTTAAAATCATAACATAATATTATACTTGATTTATTATAATGTTAAAAGCATTATAACATAATATTATACTTGATTTATTCAAATGTTTAACGTTAGAATATTATACTTGATTTATTCTAATTTTAAAAGTATTATAATATTGGGCGTTAACATAAGTTGTGTCCATTTTTTTCAAATTTAAAAATGAGCACAAAAAGTAAAATAAAATGGTTAAGGTTATACGTTATTCGAAAGAAAATTTTCTGCTCTGCAAGATATTGTGTTTGCTTTTACGTTACATATATTATTTTATTTGATTACAAGCCTTCAAAATGGAATGTCAAGTAGACGAAAGTGAGCATTTTTGACCCCTCCTGTTTGCGTTCAATCGAGGGAATAAAGCTGCCAAATCTGCTCGCGATATCAATTGTCGAACGTTGATTTTCGTTGTTTTCACTCAAAACATGTGAAACCTAAGCGCCGAACTTCTGAACTATTCCCATTGATTTAAGATAGCGGTATACAGTCATGTGACTATAATTCATCTGCTTTGGTTTGAAGGGGATTTTCATGAATTATATGGTTTAAGCGGTCCTCATCGAAGTCCACTGGTCGTCCGGAACGCTCCATGTCTTTCAGGTCGAAATAATCGTCTTGAAACGCAAAAACCATCGATGAGCTGTCCTTTCATTCATAGCATCTCCACCGTAATTTCGCAAATATTGTGAGCAGATTTGGCAGCTTTATTCCCTCGATTGAATGCGAACAGAAGAAGGTGTCGAAAATGTTCACTTTCGTCTATTTGACATTCCATTTTGATGGCTTGTAATCAAATAAAATAATATATGTAACGTAAAAGCAAACACAATATCTTGTGGAACAGAAAATTTTCTTTCGAATTGCGTATAACTTTTACTATTTTTTTTACTTTTGGTACTCATTTTTAAATTTCAAAAAAACGGACACAACTTATGTTAACGCCTAATATTACACTTGATTTATTCTTATGTTTAACGATATAATATAATATACTTGATTTATTCTAATGTTAAGCATTATAATATAATGAACATGATTTATTCTAATGTTAAACATTATAATATTATATTATACTTGATTTATTATAATATTAAGCATTATAATATTATATATGATTTATTCTAATATTAAGCATTATAATATTATACTTGATTTATTCTAATGTTAAATCTTCTCTTTTTCTGACAATGTCACAATTGGTTTTTATTTAAATATCACACGCATGAATATCGTTACGCCGTCTCTTTGTTGGAATAGGTAAAGATCAGAGAACACCAGACTTTCCTATCCCACACACTAATGATATACCTAATCATATACCTCCTATAATTTCTCAGATTTCTTACACTTTTTTTTAAACGTACATTTTATCCATCCATACTTTCATGCGTTGTCCCTTACAATCTCGTCCACAACGTAATTTTTTTTTGTTTTTTTTCTTTCATTTATTCGTTTAACGTGCTCAACCCATCTCAGGGGGACTTCTCTATCTTACTCAACATAACAGCCTTAAGTTTACGTTCATCCTCAGTACTTAAGTTACATCATGTATTCTTTTTAGTAGTTATTTGACTGTTTTCAGTCGTGTTTTACGTCCACGTTTAACTCCCATACGTCAAAGATGATACTAAAATACTGCTGTGAACTATAATTTGATTTATGTTAGATTTCAATATGCATGTATTAACTATGTTCAAGTATCACTGAACGAAATACGAAATAGAATAAATATTTGTGTGGGCTCTTGAATGTGGGTTTCTTTTTGTTGTTTTTATTTTTGTTGTTTTGTATTTGTGTTTCTGTATATTTTTGTGTTAATTTTTATTCTTATGATTGTGTGCGGTATATTATGGGATGCACATTTTTGGTTTTATTTTTGTTTCATTTTGGGTTAATTTTTGGTTTTACTTTTGTTTTTATTCTTATGATTGTGCGCGGTATATTATAGGATGAACAGGTTTGGTCTTTCTGGAGTGATGATGTGTGAAGAGTTTGATTCCGCATGATGTTTCCAGTTGTAATTGAGTGTCACTGTTTGTCAGGTTGATGAGAACGTGCAACGGGGTTTTGTTTTTGTGCAATCAAAAATCGGAAAGAAGTATCGATTTATTTTTTCATGCTAAATATCATCAGTGAGATACAGGTAAACGCTTAGTTTACTGGGGATACGACAAATGAAAGACGACAAACCCAGATCCATTAAAATAATGTATGTCTTAGTAAAAATACCTGTTGTTTTTTCGCAAATTATGTTTATTTCTTGTCATGTGTAATAATTAATAATAATAAATAAATAAATATATTATTGTTAGTGCTTGGAAAAATTAGTGTTTTTTTTTTCTCTCTTGTCATTCTGCAGTATTCTTTGCACCACTCTCTCTTTATACTGAGGTCATGCTTTTTAAAACCTTGTGTGTTTTAACGTGATAAACCAGATTTAAGTTGAATCTTGATCCCGTGTTTTAACGTGATCGATACTTTTCCAAAAAAAAAACATGTTAGTGACACTAGTTCCCTAAAATTATTCAATGTTACACTAGAACGTATATTTGGTAAACTGATATGGGACAATATGGGTTTATTTATTATTTATTTATTTATTAAACACTTTTATTGCAAATATAATCTGGCGGGCTTATTGCTATACTGCAACCTTTTTTAACCAACAAGGTAAAGGTTAATTAAACAAGTTACATGGTCGCATAAAACAAACAAATGACTATCCACCCACACGAAATCCGTGAACACATATGTGAACATATGCCTACAAACCCACAAAGACGGACAACCACCAGTACATTTCTTTTCATATGAAGTAAGATATAATCAATTGAAAGAAAAGGAAGAGAGGAAAGGAAAATAAATCAGGAATGAAACATGTTATATTACTGAGTAGAAATTAAGAGTTTTTTCAGTCGCTTCTTAAAGCATACCAAGGACGGAGCGAGTCTAGCATTGGTTTGTAACTGATTCCAGAGTCTCACTGCATGGACAGTAAAGGACGATGTAAAAAAGAAGAGCGGTGAACTGATTGATGAAAAATATCTGATACATTTAAGATTTGCGGACGATATTGTTATAGTCTCACAAACTTCGAATAATCTTCAGCACCAACTGCTGAAGTTGGTAGATCTGGTTTCAAATGAACATATAAAAACCAAATACATGATGAATATCTTTGCGACTCCAAAACCAATAAATGTAGATGGAAAGCAACTGAAACTTGTCCAGAAATATGTGTATTTGTGCCAACTTATTTCCTTTATACGTGGCATATCAGAGAAAATAGCATGAAAGAAAAATTAGTATGGAGCTCTATAAATAACGGTTCGTGAACTATGGTACGCGTACCACAAGTGGCACTACAGTTCTAGTCTGGAGGTTTCAGCTAAAAACTTCAGCAAAATTTACAGCATGTTAAAGTCGAAGATAAAAATCAAGGTTACTGAAAACCCAGGAAAAAGAAGAAAATGCATTGCACCTGGTAAGTGCTTTTGTATAGTTTTCTTAGATTTCTTCCTGAAATTATTTATTTATTTACACCTGACAAGAAATATACATAATTGGCGAAAAAACAACAGGTAATTTAATTCAGACACACAATTTTAATGGATCTGGGTTTGTTGCCTTTCATTTGTCGTGTCCCCAGTAAACTAGGCTTTTGCCTGTATCTCATTAAGGACATATGTTATAGCATGGAAAAATAAATCAATACTTCTTTCAGATTTTTTATTTTATAAAACCCCGCTGCACATTCTCATCAATCTGACAAACAGTGACACTTAATTACATATGTACGAGTACATCACGCAAAATCAAACTCCTCACACTTCATCACTCCAGACAGAACAAAAACATTCACCCCACAATATACCTCACATAATTATAAAAATAAAAACAAAAATATATAAAAATAGGAACATAAAACACCACACTCAAGAGCTCACGCAAACCTTTTCCACAAATCATTCCTCTTGCAAGCCTAAGTACTCAAACTCCTGTAGCAACAACAACCACGCTCTGATCGACTGCCTAAATTGTTTTCCTCCCTTTGCCTTTATTGAATTCGGAACCCTGTTGTATGCCATGGGAGCTATATAGGCATATTGCCTTTGGGCAAAAGATGTTTTAACTCTAGGGATGGTGAACATTTGATCAGTTGCCATGCATGTCATGTGTTTCTGCTGAATCTGCATTTTCCCTTCCTCTCGATGATAGTGCCAGAGAATAGATTATGAAAATAATGTGTATTAAACTTACAGGAGGTATAACCTTATATTTGATTTCTTCCAATTTTGTTGTATATATTAACTTTTTAGACTCAAATTTTTAGGCTTATTAAGAAGTAAAGTAAAGAGGGTAGATACGTGTATCTTTATTACGAAAATTGGTTTACGAAGGGTTTGTGGATAGGGGTAGCTGAGAAAAGTACTGGCGGTACGATATTTTTTATCATGTGGTACGGTTATAAAAAGTTTGTAAACCCCTGAGTAACATTGAAAGTGTGACACACGTGTAAATAATGATGTCTTATCTGTATAATTAAGGTGTACATAATGAGTTGGTTTATATCAAGTAGGTATTACAAATTTGTTGATAAAATATATCAAAAACATATTTTTTATAGATCTTATCGAGGATTTGAGATATAAATGTCAGCATATCTAAGAAGGTGCGGCTGAAATGACGGATTATTAAGTTGAATGATTACTAAGTTTGAAATATTAAACTGGATAAATAAATTTAATAAAAGATGCACTTTGAAATATAAAAAATGATAAATGAAACAGGAAGGCTGAAGAATATTTCAAACTTAATTCATCGGTTTACTTTATTTATTTATTTATTTTAAATTGTTAATGTTGTATTGTGTATTTATTGATTTCATCAAGGGTTCAATGTTACGTAAAATAATATTAATACTTGTCTTACTGTGGTAAAAAATCCGCCAGCCACGGTGCTGGATGCTAAGCGTCCAGTAAAAAAAATATGTTTTAAATTGAAATAATGCAAAGCCTGCTAGGCTATTTTTTTAAATTAGCTATGAAAATCATTTAAATATGTATGAAAACGTCGAATATTCAAAAAAAATATAAGTCCTGGTCATTCGCTATCCATGATTTTTTTTTATAAAACAAAGTAAATTATTGTACAAACATTTGTCAAGGCTTTACCTATAAACAAATTTATTATTTAACTTATCGTAATTATATGTTATAATTTATGAACTTACTTAATCTTATTTTCCTACATATCATTTTATTTTATTTTTTCAATCTTAATATATGAGATCTTAGAAATAATTAACATCTACACACTACTTATAACTAGATAACAATTCTTACACTTATTATTTAACAAAAACAAGTCCCCTCGTTCAGGCTACTTGTATTCCATTCTATTACAGGCTATTCGCTATCCATTAGAGGGTGGCAGGGTTAAAAAAAAGGAATGAGTATTTCATTAATTACAAAAGTTAAAAATAAGTTGTATAATTGCATTCAAACTAAATGAAAAGTTTACAAGTACACAAGTCCAAATTCTTTTAAAAATATAACACTAGAACCGTCTCAAAACAATCAAATATATAATAAAAAAAAATCAATATCTACCATAGCATCGCGAGCTGCTAAAATAAATCCGTCAAATAATACTACGAAGTGTTTAAACAAATAAATGAAGCATGCCAACCATTAGATAAAAAATATAAAACTAGTTGCAGCCCGTGAAATATTCACGTAAGTAAAACAAATTCTTCATTTATGAAAATATATATTCATAAATGTAAAATTTGTTTATATAATAGGTAAAGCGGAAAGTAATGACAATTTTCATTAGGCGTCACGTTGAAACCAGTTTGCCACCAGTTACCGTTGGGTTAATACGTCGTGGTTGGTATCGTTTTGAAGCTCGATTAATATCCTTTCTGTTTTGATGTTTTTTTTTGGTTTTGGTCCAAAGTACAAAACTGCAAAAGCCAGAGATTGAAGAGACAAATTTGCGGTATTTTATGCTGTTTTTATTCGATAAAGGATTGAAGTCAAAATAAGCTACCCAGACCATCTGCGATATTTATAGAGACATCTTGAATCCTCGGAAGTGCCAAAGATGGTTTCAAAAAATTGAAAGTTGTGAAAGGAAATCGAAGGACAAACCAAAAATAGGAAGACCTCTTAAAATCGATGATGACACTTTAAATTCATTAGTGAGGTCCGATCCGCGTAAAACCATCAAGGAATTGTCACAAAATATCGGTTGTCCATGAACAACAGTGAAGAACTATTTGAAAAGGCTCGGAAAACAAAATAGACAAGGAAATTGGGAGCCGCACGAACTTTCTTCAACGGCCATGGAACAACGAATAACAATCTGTTCATCTTCACTCTTCAGATATGAAACTGATCCATTTCTTAGAAAATTTATTACTGGGGATGAGAAGTGGGTCCTTTACACCAATCCGAGGAGAAAAAAAAACAAAAAACATTGGTTTTCGACAAATCAGGTAGCTGTGTCTACCCCTCAGCCGATATTGACTCTTAGATATTTTGGAAGTTGGATATTTTGGAAGTTATTCATTATAAATTACTAAAATCTGGTCAGACTGTTACAGCAGATGTGTATTGTGCCCAAATCGAAAGATTTAAGGCAGAACTGCTTAAAAAATGATCAGTTTTAGTAAATAATCAGAGAAGAATTCTACAACATGATAATGTAAGACCACACGCAGCAAGGATTACGCAGGACAAAATAAGAGAGCTAGATTTAGAAGTTCTGCAGCATCCACCATATTCACCTGATATTGCACCTTTGGATTACCGTCTTTTTAGGTCGATGGAACATTCCCTTCGAGACAAAAAATCTACGAATTTCGAACTAGTCCAAAATCACTTGGAGTCATATTTTACCGAAAAACCGCCAGAATTATACGAATAAGGTATTAAAAAAACTGCCTATTCTGTGGAGGAAGATCATCGGTAACAACGGTAATTATTTAACGGAATAATATTGTAAAGTTTTTGTTTAAATCCATTTTTTGTCGCATCAAAAAAAATTGTCATTACTTTCCGCTTTACCTATTATATCATATATACATCGTCCCCTTTTACACCGGTCCAAAAATTGTTAGCTAGGTATTTAAAATTCGTTCAGAATCGCCACCGAGATTCAAATTTCGAATTACTTTCGGAGAGAATCCAAGTATTCGACAGCCGTACGGGTTTTGGCCTATTTATACTATGATTACTTTCTTTTATATCTATCTTTTAGGTGACTGTTTCTCTCAAACCATTCCAGATATTTGTAAAAACACGTATATAAGAAATTAGAACCGAGAGAAAGAGAAAATAAACATCAAGTGGAGAAAAAAAATTTAATGCTGTGATCAAACAACGTACGCAGCATCAATTATAAGCTTCATTTTGGATTGACAAAGACCCAATAAATTTCACAGAGATAATTCACAAATCGCAATGGACATAAAAATATTTATAACTAGTACATCGTACATCTGTGTTATTTTTTTACAAAAACTATCTAAATTTATCTCTTTTCCCATAAATATATTTATCATATAAATCAATCGAAAATGTGAACATAAAATTAACTTTATAAATAACCATTTATTTAACTGAATTTAATCTTAACTGCGTTCTCGGAGATGAAATACAAAAGTTTGTATATACCTTACTGCTTCAGCCACTGCTCATAAACTGCTGGGCTGAACCCTCCACCACCGATATTCACTGCGGTCTGTTCTATTTTGTTGTATTGTGTTGTATCATACCTTCGTTGTATATCTAAATAGTAAAACCTAGCTAATTGATTGCCTTGCGGCAATCTCTTGCAGATTCAGAAATTTATTAACTGTTTACAAAAGTAGTCGAAGAAATATTTTAATGTGGAAATCTTGAGTGTATCGTTTGTATGTTTCTTGTTGTATTGGTTGTCCGAAAAGTAATTTCGTTAATTATGGCACATATTGCACTAAATGCTTATGGATTCTGGTTTTTGATATTTTTAACATCTCATCAACCTCTCGATTCGTAGAATGCTGGTTACTTTCGATAAAAGCCTTGATTTGGTCGTCATCAGTGGTAATCGTCCATCCAGAGCGAACGCTTTCTTCGAGTGCTGTGTCAGTACTACGGAATGTTCAACCTATATTTGATAAACACCATCGCTTTCTGCTTCGTAACCATACACTGTACATATTTTTTTCAGTTGTTTGGCATTTTTTCTTTTCAGTATGATACTAAAAACAGCATCAACTACCGAAAAACCTGCTTTTATCACGGCCAGTCTTCAAAACGAAACGAAAAAACTGCTCGAGCAACTTGGAATGGCTGAAAAATGTGCTCAATTGTTATTTTTTACAATAATATACATTCAACACGTAGGCAATGAAGTTAACAACAATTTTGCTATAACGACATCTACCTGAGAATTACAAAAAACAACTTTTCACGCAACATACAATATTATTCCAAAAAGTATAGATTTTTAGCGAATTTAACTATTAACAAGTCTTTCTTATGGTGAGCAGCTATAAGCTTTCTCATGGTGAGAAACTATAAGCTTTCTTAAGGTGAGAAGCTTTAAGCTTTCTTATGGTGAGAAGCTATAAGCTATCTTATGGTAAGAACCTAAAAGCTTTCTCATGGTGAGAAACTATAAGCTTTCCTATGGTGAGAAGCTTTAAACTTTCTTATGGTGAGAAGTCATAAGCTTTAAGTTGTATTATAGTATTTCGTAATAAAATAATTAACCAGTCATCTTTCAGTACAATTTATGAATATGGTTAACTGTTAACAAACACCATGGGATAGAATCGGTCATTAGCATTTTTATGAAAGAAATAAAATAAAATTTTATTCTGTAAAACAACATTTTCGACTTGAACAGACATTGTACAAAGCATCTTGTGTGGGTGGATAGCCTTTATATAAATAAAATAAATTTAAAAAATTTAAGATACATAACTGAAATCACGTTGATATTTAAAATATCCAGCTTTTGGGCATTTCAAAGGAATTGTACCAATAAAGCTTTTGGTGAGAAATATCAAACCCTACGAGCATTTGCAGTTTGGACTTGTTGCATGGTTTAAGTGTAAATTTCGTGAATGTGCGTAGTTGTCTCATAACACGCAATTGACCTAGAGAGATGATTGATATAAGCTGTTTGTCTTTTACAGAATTAAAATGTATCAATAATTATATTACCCTGGGAGAAATAAATGGTTTTCGTTAGTATCATCAAGAAAAAACATAAATTCATATTTTGTATCCAGTCTAATTGAATCGTGCGTATTATATATTAGTTTGGGCGGCTTGCCCAGCCCACTTCCACACAAAACTTCGCCCAAACAGTTGGACGCATTAAGTAATCCAGTGGTACCCAATGTGCAGAACTAGGCATGTAAGAAGGCAAAAGGTACGCTGGGTGGAGAACTGGGTAAACAAGCATCGATAACGTGGCAGCAATGCGCAAAAGACAGGATATCTTGGAAGCAACTAGGAGAAGCCAATATCATGCAGTGGATGAATGTAGGCTGATGATAATTTGTAGATTATTCTAGCAAATGTAGCAAAATGCAAACAAAAAATTACGGGCTCCACCAAAGATGCTATGTACATATTATACTCGTATTCCTGAAATTATCTTAAAATTGATACGACAATCGTCAGAAAGTTGTTGAAAATATAAACGTTAAGTATTATTTATACAATAGTTAAGGCATTACCATTGTGGAGGTTTCAAGATATTGTAATTAATTTTATCAAACACTGTTTATTCCACTTTTTGTAACGGTATAACCCTACCGGTTTCAAGGCTTTCACCTCATCATCAGGGAAGCACAAACAATACCGGTTTGTGCTTCGTGAAAGTCATGTTTGTGCTCCCCTGATGATGAGATGAAAGCCTTGAAACCGGTAGGGTTATACCGTTACAAAAAGTGAAATAAACAGTGTTTGATAAAACAAATTACAACGTTAAGTATTATTTAACTTAAATAAATTAAATAATATGGACATATAAAAAAGTCACTATCTATCTCAGGATATATGATATTTTCTGTAAAAAGGTCATTTCAAAATATTCCAAGGGTCGCAGAGCAGCCAGAGGTGGAGGCCCTAGCTTTATTATAGTTTTGTATTTCTTTTAATTGTATACAGTGTAACATGTTGGGTTTATTGCCAAGCGGAAATCTTTTAAAATCAACCAGAAATATGTAAATCAGGCCTTAAATGAAAACCAGTCTAAAACCCTTTAAAAATATCTATCAATGCAAATTGAACCCCCGGATTTGGTTGCAGATGTCTTATCAACTAGGCTAAAGATAATTAGAAAAAAATGTGAATATCTTTTAGTTTATACCAAAAAAATTAATCACTAGCGTGTTCACAATCAATACAAATGTTCTTTTGATACCAATTTATCTGTATGCAATTAACACAGCTGACCCTTATCAGCGCTAGGCAGCGCTCTCTTCCAGCCATTATGTATCCTTCCGGCGCAATAGAACGATAAAATGCTATTAACTGCATAATGGCCTTCGTGCTGCGACTCTAATAGATAATAAATGTCTATACATTTTCATTTCTTGTGTCACTAATGGCCAATGGGAAATCATTATAATTATCTTAAAAAAGTAATGCAAGTTGTTATATATTTTCATAGGGTTCAGCCTTTACTTTGTACAACTCCATACTAGAGTTTTAAATAAATGATAACAGTCATTTCAATAAATATATTATTCTCAGCGATACACGTTTCCACCTCTTCAAGAGGAACAATCCCCGTTTGTTACGACAATAATACACAGGGCTAGTTGATATAATTTCCAAATAGTACCAACAGCGACAATAATGCATAGGGCTAGCTGATATAATTTCCAAATAGTACTAACAGCGACAATAATGCAAAGGGCTAGCTGATATAATTTACAAATAGTACCAAAAGCGACAATAATGCATAGGGCTAGCTGATATAATTTACAAATAGTACCAACAGCGATAATCTTCACCATACCCTTTGCAAATATCGCGAGCAACTTTGGCAGCTTTATTCCCTCGATTGAATGCAAACAGAAGGAGGTGTCGAAAATGCTCACTTTCGTCTACTTGACATCCCATTTTGAAGGGTTGAAATCAAATAAAATAATATATGTAACGTAAAAGCAAACACAATATCTTGTAGAGCAGAAAATTTCCTTTTGAATGACGATAAAATTTACCATTTTGTTTTTCTTTTGGTACTCATTTTTAACACTTGCCTTACTGTGCTAAAAAAATCCGTCAGCCACGGTGCTGGACGCTAAGCGTCCAGTGAAAAATGTATATTTTAAATCAAAATTATGCAAAATCTGCTAGGTTATTTTTTGTTATTAGCAATAAAAATAATTTTATTATGTATTAAAACGTGGAATAATCAAATGAAATATAAGTCCTGGTCACTCGCTATCCATCACAGGGTGGCAAGAGTTAAATTGAAAAAAAAAACGGACACAACTTATGTTAACACCCAATAGAAAACCGACCATGAAAACCAGAATGGTAAATAAGCTAGAAGAAGCATTCAAAATGTGAATTTAACGGAGAATGCTTAAAATTTATTGTTTTTTTTGAACCTACAATACCGAACGAGTGCGTAGATCTAGAAAAAGAGCTATTGGAAAACATTAAATGCCGAAAATTTATATATGGGGGTTTACATTGAGAGTGGTCAGTCAAAAAAGCTGCTATACTAGAAGCTCTAAAGACACAAGGCATTGATAGAGCATACACTCAGTTGTTCAATAACATCTATAAGGATGCAACAGCAAAAATACATCTCCACAAATCCTCGGAAACCTTCCGAATCGGTAAAGGAGTTCGTCAAGGAGACACTATTTCCCCAAAATTATTCACAGCTACACTGGAATACATATTTAAAAAACTAGAATGGGAAAGTAAAGGGCTGGCGATTGATGGAAAATACCTGAGCCATTTGAGATTTGCAGACGATATCGTTATATTCTCACAAAACCCGAATGATCTTCAGCACCAACTGCAAGAATTGGCAGAGGTCAGCAGGGAAGTTGGTTTAAAAATGAATATTTCAAAAACCAAATACATGATGAACGGCTTTGCTACCCCAAAACCAATAAACGTGGATGGAAAACCGCTAGAACTTGTCCAGGAATATGTGTATCTAGGCCAACTTATTTCCTTTGTAGGTGGCATATCGGAGGAAATAGCACGAAGGACCAAACTGGCGTGGAGCTCATTTGGACGTTTGAACAACATCTTCAAAAGTAATCTCCCAATATCCTTGAAGCGAAGGGTCTACAACCAGTGCATTCTTCCAGTACTTACGTATGGCTGCGAGACATGGACGCTCACAGTAAAGAACACGCAAAAGCTCCAGACCGCACAAAGGAGCATGGAGAGATGCATGTTGGGATATACTAAAAGAGACCGTAAACGAAACACCTGGATTCGCAATATAACAAAGGTAGAAGACGTTATAAAGGTGTGCAAAAGAATGAAGTGGCAATGGGCCGGACATGTAGCCAGAATGTCAGACTCCCGATGGACATCCGAAATAATCCAATGGTATCCAAGAGGCATAAAGAGGCCTAGAAGAAGACCGAAGGTACGCTGGATGGACGAAATCAGGAAGCATGGCAGCATCACGTGGCATCGGCGAGCAAAGGACCGAACTATTTGGAGTCAACTTGGGGAGACCTTCATCTAGCAGTGGATCGACCCTGGTTGACAATGATGATGATGATGATGACATTGAGAGGAGAAAAATATCACTTCCTAAAATTAATATTTAGTAGCAAAATCGAGGGTTGACGAGGAATTGGCAGTGATTATTTAAGAGGTAAACCAATCTGGGAAAGTTTGCGCTACGAATAAAAGCTGAGGTGCTCGTTTTCTTAGCGCGAATGTTTACCGTTAGACCACGGCTACCGACATTTTCCAATATCTCACTTCGCATGGCCATCGGATGGGAACATCCTTTCAAATTCACAATTTCCTTAATTTGTTAAAAATATGTATTACACATTTTATAAGAGAAAAATAATAAATGTATTCAAAAATTTTTTCGAATAATAAGTTAAATTATTTTCTTTTAAAAATTAAACGAAAATAAATGTTCTGCTCCAAGTTTTAGTTATGGCGTTTAAAAAAATGTATGTAAATGAAGAGAAATCCAACTCTCTTCTGTAACGAAAAATCGTTGAATATTTAAATAGCCTGATTTCTCCTTCTAGCAATTTATATTTTTTTTAAGGTTGTGTATATTTGTGGGCGTTTAGGTTTTTCAAATTACTGGAAAATTTAGATAATTTATTTGAAACTTTTTATAGCCTTTTAATATTAATGAATCTATTGAAAATGGTTTTGTTGCTCGAATCTTTATATAAATTTTACTATACTAAAAATATTATAGTTAAGTTGAAAATATCAAACGTGGATTGCCACAGGGAGCTATCGGTTTTTACAGTCTAGTGTTTAAATATCCATCAAAAGTGACAAGGAATCAAAACTAAATAAAACTGCAATGTTAAAATTATTATCATGTACAATAAAAATAAGGGAAAATGTTGTAAATATTATTTTTTTTATAAAGGTTACGACCGTTAAAAATTAATACACACTTTCATACCATTATGCCGTTTTCCTACTGAGGAAGTCATATATTACTAGTCTTTCCTATTTTGACAAACATGTTTCATCTTTTTTACATTCATACACCTTCTTCGATTTCTTTTGCTTCTTATTTTTCCTTTTTTCAAAATATTGTTTACGCCTTGTACTCACATTTCCACTGTATATTTTTTTGTTAGTTTTTCTTCTTAATTCATTTGTCATCAAACCATCTATTACATGTACAACAATACGCTAAACCGGGACTCAGAATATACATATTTCACCTCTTTGCATCTATTTCACATGTTCTACATACATACTCGTATACCTTCTCATACACCTTTAGCATCTTGCTTCTTATCGGAATGTGCGCGAGAGTGCGCTCGCGATATGCTTACGTCTCGCTTCTGTGAATGCAGAAACGGTTATTGTCGTATGTAGGTATTCATCTAAATACGAAACTGGTGAGATAGCCGTGGTGCGTTCTCTCTCTCTGGCGTGTGGTGCGGTCACTCGGCCGGCGTCAATGGCCGGCATGTGATCTTCGGACTGTTTACTATAATTTATCGAGGAATCCGAAGGTCGTTTCATCGGTCATTGACCGTATGTATGCGACAATATTCCGCGACGACCACCACACACCTATAGTACTATTTCTATTATGTTTATAGTTAAGGCATTAACATTGTGGAGGTTTAAAGACATTGTAATTTGTTTTATCAATCACTGTTTATTTCACTTTTTGTAACGGTATAACCCTACCGGTTTCAATGTGAAAGGTCAAGATGAGGTGAAAACCTTGAAACCGGTAGAATTATACCGTTACAAAAAGTGGAATAAACAGTGTTTGATAAAACAATTTTTTTTATTATTTTTTATTTATTTATTTTATTATTACACATGACAAGAAATATACATAATTTGCGAAAAAACAACAGGTAATTTAATTTGGACATACATTATTTTAATGGATCTGGGTTTGTCGCCTTTCACTTGTCGTATCCCTAGTAAACTAGGATTTTGCCTGTATCTCACTGAAATTACAAAGTAATATTTCTCTTACCTCTTACGTTTCCTTTTTTCAAAATATCATTGACTTAATCCTACCATACCTTCCTTGGTCTATCTCTTGTACACCTTCCACATCATTTACCTTTAAAATAAATAAATAGTAGATTGAACATGAATATTTAAATGCGATTAGTAAGTAAGCTTATAAAATATTTATATAAAGTGTCCCAAGAAATATATATATAAATCGTGCCGTTCATATGAATTTGCTGCCAAAATTCGTCAAACCATGCATTCCTCAAACGATGCATTTGTTAAACCATACATTCGTCAAACCATGCATTCATCAAACCGTGCATTCGTCAAACCGCGCATTCGTCAAACCGTGCATTCGTCAAACCGTGCATTCGTCAAACCGTGCATTCGTCAAACCGTACATTCGTCAAACCATACATTCGGAGGAATCATGGGAGGAGGAGGATTTTCATTTCCATCCAAGTTTACCAAACAGATTGGAAGGAAAGCGGCCATTGAATCCCCCTGTGCTTCCCAGACCTCCCAATCAATGCACTTTGTATAGACTCTTCAAAGTTAAAGTTTATGACATGAAACCGGTCACAGCTAACGAAAGAGCAATATTTGAAAGATAATGCGTCCAAATATCAAAACAAATCAATCGTGATGTTTGTAATTTCACGTTATCAGCAGTACACGGACCAGGGTGGTCATCAATTTGAGCATTTGATATAATTAAAAAAATCAACGTCTTTATTCTGTAATTTAGAGTTTTAATCTTAGATTAATCTTATTAACACTGTTTCTAATCATTCTAAATTTGTATATAATTTATTGGGACAACCTGTATTACCAGATTTTAATTTAATTGTTGAATAAAGTTTTGTGTCGTAAGTAAAAGGTAGAATGCTGGATAAAGATGTGTCAAAGTAAAAGGTATAATGCAGGATAGAGATAAGTCCCCCAGCATAGTAAGAGGCTGTGTGAATGGGTTGGGAAAGCCTCCAGATAAACCCATAAATGTCTGAGATATATTGTCATGATAACCATGAGAAATATGAGTATGACGGAGCCGGCTTATGTCTCTGTTGCTTACTTCCTCGAGCCAATCTAATGGCGTCGCTCAGGGTGACCTCATGTACCCCTCATTTTGTGAAACATCAATAAATAGATTTTAATATATATTATACACATCACACCATGTCTCAATTGGGTTATGTATTTAGGTTAAATACTCTCTTTGCCTTCTCTACGTCAAAAAACCTAACAAGAATAAAAAGGAAACGCCACTGCATATAATAAAGCAGACATTGGATTTATTTAATGATCTAGTAAAACTTCGAAATGGTATCTGCTTATTTGGACCCATCCAACCTTTCAGAATGCAAGCTGATGGACTTATTGAACGTGTGACCAGTGACGAAATACTTCTTGTTAGGTTAGCTACGAGGTGCGTAGGTCAAGGTTAGTGTTAATGATATTATATACTTTACCAAATTAGGATATTATAGAACAACAATGGTTGCAGAACACGGAATAGTCAACCCCTCAACCACCAATAAAAACAGGAATTTTAGGAGCTGTACACGAAAGCAGAAATTTACGTAAATACTTCATTAATAATATTTACAAGCTTTTCAAAAACGATGTTGCTTGATTAACCATTCCTGTCCTGTGATGTGTAACTAGTACACATTGCTTCTAAACACTTTAATATCTCTATACATATAATAAATACTGGGTTCAGATTTTAGGTACTCCTCCGTAATACATTTACGCATTGACTGAAAAAAATAATATTATTAATAATTAGCACTTATCGGCCACATCAGAATATTTTATGAAAATCGGGAATAAATTCACCAATCACCAAAACAATCAAACGTGTGCCAGTGTGTGACGTAGGTATATTCATTCTAAAACACCATTGTAGGTGAGGAAGCGACGCTATTCACGTCTCACTCGCACTCTTCTTTGGTACATGGGAACGCAAGAAATAAAAGGGTTCAGATTTTTGTATTCCTCCGTAATAAATTTACGAATTGAATGAAAAAAATAATATTAATAATAATTAGCACTTATTGGCCACATCAGAGACATTTTGTGAAAATCGGGAATAAATTCACCAAAACAATTTAAACGTGTGCCAGTGTGTGACGTAGGTATATTCATTCTAAAAAACCCGCTATGGGTGAGGAAGCGACGCTATTCACGTCTCACTCTCACTCTACTTCGGTATATGGTAATAGAATCTCAGTTCACAGTTGTGTTTCTTCTTTCGAAATATAACATACACAGTGTTAGTCCGTCTCAGGTCTCAGAAGCTCTCGGGCATCCATTTGAGGTGGTCGCTTTGCCCGTTTTGTGAACGTCGTCCGATGTTTTTTTTCGTCTTTTCAGCAATTAAATTTCAATTATTATCACTTTTGACTTCAAATTCAAATAATTTAAGCGATTGGCTATGAATTTTCTTATTTTTCCGATTTTAAATCGCTCATTTTTACATGTGTGTTGAATACACAGCACCGGAATGGGCGAATTTTTTAAGCACAGGAAGGGAAAGGTCAATAAAAATGTTTAAAAAATAGTATGGTGACGCTACACATCGAATTAAAGAATCTTACTTACATCTTTTAATATATCCTGAACAACAGTCACAAAAATATTTAAGCTCTCTAGTTTAGTGGAACAAAATCATCTATCAATATAAACAAATGCGTCAGTGTTTTCTACAAACGATCATTTTACTAATCCACCATCAGTATACAATAAAGAGAGAAGCATTAAACAGAGTCAGTGAATGCAAAGACTTGGGCATAGTCTTTGATGTCGTACTCACATTTGTTGACTGTCTCGCGGCTGCTACAAACCACTTATTATAATAAGAATGTCCAAAATGTACAAAACTTGTTCAACTACGAGTATTTAAATATTAGTAAAATAGAATATACATAAGCAGTTGGAACTCGTCCACAGTTCTGATATAATAAGGGTTTGGAACAAAATTTAAAAATTCTCCAGTTATCGATGGTACCAGGGCTGTGGAGTCGCTTAAAAAAAACACGACTCCGACTCCGACTCCGATTCCTATATTTACCAACAATACGACTCCGACTTGTTTTTTAGCGTTCTCTTTTACTAAATTTCGTACACTGCTTCTTTCTAAAGATACTCCGACTTTACGAGCCATTTCTCCGTTCAATTTAATAAACGCTGGACTTGAGAAAAAAGTGATAGGCAAAGAATTTTTATATACCATTTCACTGATGCAGTCCTTAAATTTGTCGGCCGTCATATTTACGGTAACATTATCACTTTTAAAATACTTAGTTACTGGCACTTGATGATTTAAACTACTGTTGTCTTTCTCACAAATGATCTTATATAAGTTTGGGTGATGGCGTTGAATGTGACGCTTCATATTCGATACCCTACTGGGCGATGCGCACTAGATACTTTCCCACCGAAAGCACTGATTTTTACACCACAGATTTGTTTTTCAGGGTCATCCTCAGCTTGACATACAAAAAATTTATCGTCCTCAGTCATCTTAAAATATTTATAAACCGTAGATGTTTTCTTAGATCCCTGATACATCTTGAATAAGGGGGATTGTTCAATTTTTATTTACACTAAAAAAATTAACCTATTATATATGATAATTTAAATAAAAAATTAAATATGTTATTACAAAGGAAACGTACATCTGATCCCTGCTATTGCAAAAATTAATAGAGAAATGGAGAGAATTTTGTTTATGTAACGCAATGATATCAACACGTGGACGTGACCAATGCAGAACGATGACTGGCAAAAAAATGCGCGCAAATTGCGTGCAAACAAAAGGAGAAACAAATGCTCCTTTTCTTTCGACGTGAGAAAGAAGGAGACAAACACATTTTCGTAGACTTTATGCATTAAATGGATCTCGGTGATTCACCATATCGGCGTGACTTGCGCCTGCAAGTTTAATATTCACGCACAATACACATTCATTATAATAATTAAAAAAAAAATGTATTTTAAATTTTAACGAAAAAGTAGTCGGAGTCGCTCGTTTTTTACGACTCCGATCCGACTCCGACTCCGGCCCAAACACCGCGACTCCGCGACTCCAACTCCAACTCCGACTCCGACTTCACAGCCCTGGATGGTACAGAACAAGACATGATTGTCCGAAATATGGACACCATGTCAAACTTCTTACGGGGGGCAATTATAAAAGCCTCGAAATAACAAAGTAAGAGTCTATCTGTTTACGCCAAAACCGGCGTAACGTAAAATCAGCTCAAAGCCACGCGGGCGGAACGTGAGTAGACCAGATGGCCGTCCACGCGCGCCGCGTGTGTATCCCAGTCAGTCGCCATCCACGCGTGTCGGGAGTGAGTCATCGACCCGGACGAGTGTACAGTGCAAGGAAAAGGTGACGAATTCTCACGTAACTCAAGGGTGTATATTATAAGAACTCATTTAAACCCGTTAAACATTATAATAAATGAAGTGTGCAGTATAATAAGTTAAGTGTGGTGTACATGCGTCAACCCTTTTAGCTCGAATCGACTTCCGCGCAAACCCGCAACTAAACCTGTAAGTACCATTCCATTTGTTCCTTTATTTCTATCTAAGGTTTGGCTTTCGCCAAACCATTTGGTCCTTCGATCCACTTCCAGTCCAGGTATACAGTCCATTAAAAATCTTTAGAATATAGTCTCGAATCTCGTATAGCCCGCTTCGTCATAAACATTTTTCTTTTTTTCTTCAAAAAATCCTCAATAAAGTTTATTTTTTCGTCAAGTCCTCAAAAGCAATTTATGTCTATATAATTTCTTTCCAATTCATTAATTGTTTGAATTGAATAGTGAGTTTGCGATTATTTGATAGACAATAGATATTTTGGGAATTAAGGGAAGTTTGCACAGAGTGAATAAAGATTTTATAATTTGTAATATAATTTTTAAAGTTTCCTTTTCGCTTATTTTTTTCAATTCAATTCTCATTGTGCCCATAAATCTGTTTGCACTTTTCTTCTTCTTTTTGTTTTTTCCCTTTGCTTGTTTTTCCCCTTTTTATTACAAAAACAAAAATGCCTTCAAAATCACAAGCCGCAAAATTTCGTGAGAGCCACAGAGCAATAGCACAGTTAAGAGACATTGCGTCTGCCATCGCTTCAGGTGACTTCTCGAAGTACGCCGTTGCTGACTTTGAGGGGCGCTTCGCAAAATTAGATGAGGTCAAGAGTAGGCTGGATGACGTTTATTACGAGATATTGGATTCCACCGATCTCGATGATAAGACGGAGACCCAATATAACGACAATTATCGTGCAGCATGCGATGCTTACACAGATATGCTTGTCGCAAACGCAAGTTTCAGCTCACGACCGACTGCATCGACTTCTCAGCCCTCGACATCATCTGTACCCGCTTCCGTTCTGCCCAAAATTGAGCTTCCCAAATTTTCTTCAAAATTGGAAGATTGGCCGTCATTCATTGCCATTTTTAAGAGCTTGACGGACCAAATCAGCAATCTTACTGATGCAGTGAAGCTCCATTACCTGTTTTCAAGTCTTAGTGGGGAGGCTCTTAGTATGATATCCCACTTAAAGATCACCAATGAGAGCTATGCGGTGGCCTTAGCCATTCTGACTAAGCGCTACGAAAACCGCAGGGTGCTCATTGACCGGTTTGTGGATGTCATATTGGAGCTTCCCACTATCACATCCCGCTCAGATATCCGTCAGCTATTCTTAACTCCTCTCGTTTCAGCTCAATCAGCTCTATTAAATTTAAATCTGCCCATTAAGGATTGCGATTACGTTTTCGTATCCATAGTGGTACGAAAACTGAAAGGTGAACTCCGCTCGTTATTCGAACGTAGGCACGGGTCGGATGAGTGTTTGCCTACTCTTCAAGATTTGGTCACATTTCTTGAAGAACATGCACGTTGTGTTGAAACTGAGAGAGCCAGCACATCTAATCAGCCCATTCTTCTGCCCTCACCACACTTTTATGGCTCAGGCAGACAGTCATCCATCCCGCAGCGTGCTCGTACTCCACATCCGGGTGTCAACATGAGACAGCAGTTTCGGTCCATTCAGTCTCCACAACCTCAACCAGCTTACTCAGCCCATACATCCACCACAACCTCAACGGCCGACCAATTTTATTGCCCTTGGTGCGACACTAGGGGCCACAGATTAATAGCGTGCCAAGAATACAATAATCAGCCCGTTCAAGGTCGTTGGGATTTTATCACAGCATGCCAGCGTTGTCGACGCTGTCTCGGACCTCATTGTGAAAATAAGTGCAAAACTACGAAATCTTGCAAGGAGTGTAACAGTAGCAAGCATCACACTTCCCTTCACCATTCTGGTGCGTCATCTCCGACGCAATCATCAGCCCATCTTCTGCCTCTATCACTCCGAGAGCAGCCTCGACAGCGACCAGCCCATGAATCTCCACAACGCTCTTCACACTCAGGCTATGGGTCTCCACCGCCACCCCGAAGAAATAATCAGCCCCACCCACAACTATGACTACCAACAATCACAGAACACCATGAACATGAACACATTCAACCCACACACACTGATACACTCAACACACAAATCCCACACATCCGACTCCCGCCTTCACCCATAGAATTAGCTCAAATTTCTCCCGCTGTTAATCATAACAGCTCAGCTCAGCCTGAGCCTGAGACACCAAATAGCTCTCCAGTTTTATTACCAACGGTGTCACTAGAAATTGCAGATGTTAATGGACATTTTCACAGAGCAAGAGCACTTCTGGATTGCGGATCCATGGTGACGCTCATAACTCGGCACATGGCTCAAATTCTGCACCTGCCCTTTCAGCGCACATCACTTAAAATTGCGGGAGTTGGAAATCAGCACACACAAAACTCAAAAGCCTCAATCAAAATCGTTTTTAAGCCTACACACAATGACACACCTACGATTACGGCTACAGCTCATATTTTGAAGAATGTTACTGGTTATTTGCCATTAAGCAAAGTTCCACATATAAGTCACATGATGGACAAACCTCAGATCCCCCTAGCTGATGAGAAGTTTAATATACCAGCTCAAGTCGACCTTCTACTCGGCTCTGATGTTCTTGGCCGAGTTTTGGATGGTACTAAGGTCTCTTTGGGGCCCGGCAAGCCTATAGCCTTCGGCACGATCTTTGACTTTGCATTACTGGGACCTATTCAAGACCAAAATACTGCACCGGCATCACACTCAAACCCAACTCAAACTCAACTCAGCCCAAACTCAGCCTATACTCTCGGCTCTCTCAGCTCATGCGCTGAAACCCATACTCTCAGCGCTCTCAGCTCATGCGCCTCAACTCAAGCTCAACTCAGCCCAAAATCGGCCCGTACTCTCGGCTCACAATCAGAAGCATCATCCCAAAATATTCAAAAGGCACTGGAGAAGTTCTGGGAATCAGAAGAACTCGTGCCCCAAAACAATGTCAACTCGCTACCAGATCAGTGTGAAGAAATCTTCCGCACTACCACTACTCGGGATCCCTCAGGGCAATATATGGTCACATTGCCTTTTCTCAATAACGCACCCGAGCTAGGCAACACAAATGCTATTGCCTTACGCAGATTCCTCAACCTGGAGAAGAAACTCCAACAAAACCCATCCCTTCGCTCAAAATACATTGACTTTATGACGGAGTATATTAAATTAGGTCACATGTCACCCTGTCATCCAAGTACCTTTAATCATAAGGCTCACTTTTACATCCCTCACCATGGCATATTCAAGTCTGGTTCAGAAAAGCTCCGCACAGTCTTTGATGGCAGCTGTAAGAGTTCCAATGGTGTCAGTATTAATGACTGCCTTCACACAGGTCCACCTCTGCAGCAAGACATCATTGATATTATCATGACCTTCCGAACTCATGCTGTGGTATTCAGCACTGATATCCGAATGATGTTTAGAAACATTCTTGTTCACCCAGATCACAGACGGTATCAGCTCATACTTTGGAGGTCGTCACCAGATCAGCCCTTACTCACTTATGCCCTTTCCACCGTCACTTATGGTCTCCGGTCTAGCCCCTACCACGCAATCCGCACTCTTCTCCAACTCGCGGAGGATGAAGGTCATAAATACCCAAGAGCAGCTAAGGTCCTTACTAAGTCCATCTTCGTGGATGACATCCTAACGGGTGATGACTCTGTCGTAGAGGCTCAAGCGCTGCAGAGAGAACTGATTGAGTTACTTACCCTAGGAGGTTTTCAGCTCAGCAAGTGGACATCAAACACACCAAAACTTCTTGATGGTTTCCCAGATGATCAGTGTGATCTACCTAAGGACTTTGACATCAGCCCAGATTCTCCCACCATTAAGGTCTTAGGGATACAGTGGATTCCTCAAACTGACGAGTTCACTTACCGCATCACTTTGCCCCCTATGGAAAAGGTCACAAAACGATCTATCCTCAGCACAATAGCCTCACTTTATGACCCAAATGGATGGGTTACCCCTGTCATATTCCGCTCAAAACTCCTTCTCCAGAAATTGTGGACCCTGAACCTTGAATGGGATGAACCCACTCCCAAAGAAGTTCAGATGGAGTGGCAAGACATCTCAAATGATCTTCCTCAGCTCTCAGCTCTACGCCTCCCAAGACATATTTGTCAACACAAGCCCAATTCCGTTTACTCACTGCACGGCTTCGCAGACGCTTCAGAAGCTGGTTATGCTGCCGTCGTTTATCTTCATGAAACCAATGTCGATGGTCATGTAAATGTCCACCTCATTGCTGCGAGGTCCAAGGTCGCCCCGATTAAGAACCGTCTCACTATACCAAAACTTGAACTCTCAGCAGCCCTCCTCTTATCTCAGCTCATGACTAGAGTCTCAACTCAGCTATCAGCCCACATCCAATTAAAACATCACATATGCTGGTCAGATAGCACCATAGTACTGGCTTGGCTCAGCACACCACCACATCGCCTACAAGTATTTGAGGCTAACCGAGTCACAAACATCACCTCCAACTCATGCAACCTGGTGTGGAAGCATGTCCCTTCAGCCCTTAACCCTGCAGATTGTGCTAGCAGAGGAATGTCAGCTCAATCCCTATCTGTACACGATTTATGGTGGTCCACCAGCTGGCTCAAAGAACCGCCAAATACATGGCCCACTATGCCTCCAGCCCTAGGACGCCATGCCTTACCCGGACTTAAGGCCAGGAAGGTAACAGCTCACATAGCAGTGCCGGACCTGAATACTGATCTGCTCACACGTTTCAGCTCATTAGATAAGCTTGTGGGAGTGACAGGCTACATTAAACGTTTCATCGACAACTATCGGAAAACCAAGACTGCACGATGCATTGGTCCCTTGACAGTCTGTGAACGCAAGGAAGCTCTTCTATTTTGGGTTCGTTCTGTACAACAGAATGTATTCGCCCAAGACATCCACCGACTCCAAACTAAGGGGGATTGCACGATCAGACTAAAGCGACTCTCACCATTCGTGAAAGAGAATCTTTTGAGAGTCGGTGGTCGTCTCTCTCACGCTCCACTCAGATACGACGCTCAACACCCGCTCATTCTCCCGAGCTCTAGCCCACTCGTAGATCTCATAATTGATCACTACCACAAAATACACTGCCATCCTGGTGCCGACACACTACATGCACTCTTACGCCAGCAATACTGGATACTATCAGCACGCCGTGTCATCAGGCATCGTGTATACAAATGTATCCGATGTTTTCGTTGTCGCGCTCAGCCCAAGGCTCCATATATGGCCGACCTTCCCACAGATCGAGTTACACCACAGCCGGTGTTCTCTCAAGTCTCTACGGATTTTGCTGGCCCTTTTCTTATTAAATCCAGCACTTTGAGAAGCGCAAGGCTTTTGAAGGCGTACTTTTGTATCTTTGTGTGCCTCTCCACAAAGGCGGTTCACCTGGAGCCAGTCTCCTCACTCAGCACGGACGCGTTTTTCGCAGCACTACAACGGTTTGTCTCCCGTCGCGGTGTGCCTGTTCTCATCCGTTCCGATTGTGGCACAAATTATGTAGGTGCTAGGAATCAGCTCATTGAAGTGCAAAGGTTTCTTTCTTCCAATGATGATAAAATCACCCACAAACTCACTACTCAGCACATCACGTGGTTACTCAACCCACCTTCAGCTCCATCATTTGGCGGTCTCCATGAAACCGCGGTAAAATCCACCAAACAGTTACTTTACCGAATCATAGGTGATCAGCACTTAACATTTGAGGAATTTGCTACACTTTTAACGCGAATCGAGGCTGTCCTTAACTCCAGACCCCTCTGCCCTCTCTCCTCTGATCCCTCAGACTTTGAACCCCTTACAGCTGGCCACTTCCTCACGGGCCGCCCACTAACTGCCTTGCCCGAAACATCCTTCGATGATAGGCCCTTGACTACCCTCAGACGATTTCGGCTCATACAAGCCATCTCTCAGCGATTTTGGTCCCTGTGGACTCAATCCTATCTCCACACCCTTCAAACCCGCTCTAAATGGCTTTCACCATCCTCCCCTCCTCAAATCGGAGAGCTCGTCCTAATAAAGGAGGACAACTTGCCGGCACTGAAATGGCGACTTGGACGCATCACCCGCACCATACCCGGCAAAGATGGAGTGCCACGTGTTGTGGATCTGGATACAACCAGTGGACACTTGAGAAGGCCGGTTTCAAAGCTAGCCCGGTTCCCGTTGGAGGTCCTCCCGGCCCCCCAGGATGTTTACGCCAAAACCGGCGTAACGTAAAATCAGCTCAAAGCCACGCGGGCGGAACGTGAGTAGACCAGATGGCCGTCCACGCGCGCCGCGTGTGTATCCCAGTCAGTCGCCATCCACGCGTGTCGGGAGTGAGTCATCGACCCGGACGAGTGTACAGTGCAAGGAAAAGGTGACGAATTCTCACGTAACTCAAGGGTGTATATTATAAGAACTCATTTAAACCCGTTAAACATTATAATAAATGAAGTGTGCAGTATAATAAGTTAAGTGTGGTGTACATGCGTCAACCCTTTTAGCTCGAATCGACTTCCGCGCAAACCCGCAACTAAACCTGTAAGTACCATTCCATTTGTTCCTTTATTTCTATCTAAGGTTTGGCTTTCGCCAAACCACTATCGCAGTCTTCTTCCTGACACTGTCCCAACTCATTGCCTAGGTAGGCTGTTGGGGTCGGCTCTTCTCGTTCTTAGGTTGTATATTTTTCGGTTCTGGGTGTCGCTTTCATCTAGGCCGTTTCTCTGTAGGATTTTGGAGCATTGAGTCATCCAGGAGTTTTTTAGTCTTCCTCTGGACGGCTGTCGAGGAAGATCAACAGACATTGCCTGATTTACAGTATGGTCTGGTGGTCTCCGTCTTATGTGCCCGTACCATCTCAGCTGTCGCTCTTCCCGCTTACTGTTTATACCCCCAGGCTAACACGAATGCTTGAGCTCTTAATTTTATCTTTTAGTGATACTCCTGCCGACCAATTCGCATTTCTGCTGTTTCAAGTTGCCTAGAGTAGGAGCTGTACATAGTCCAGCATTCTGAGCCATACATAATTGCGGATCTAACGATAGTCTGGTATACCTTTCCTTTCAGTTTTATAGGCATTTATGGGCTAAACAAGACTCCTATTACCGATCTCAATTTAATTATTCTTACTGAAGGTTTTTCAAGGAAATTTTAACTGTCCCGTGACATTTAAATCACTTAGTTTATATGTGCTCGATAAATATAGCCGGGCAAGGAATCACCTTCTGTTCTACATACCAACTAACGGAATGAATATTATGGTTTAATACTCGCGTTGTAAAGCTATCTTTAAGAAACTGTATGACATTTTGGATGTGGGCTATGCATCGATTAGCAGTATGAGAGATATCCAGGTTGATATTCTTTCTTACGAATAAATTAACTATTAATAGACCATCTCTGTGTAACAGAAGAAACCCGTATAAAGTGGCGAGTAAAAAAAACACACCAGAATGGCTTTGACAAGTTTACAAACAAACATTCAAAATTAGACGACAGTACTCTAAAGAAAAATGAGCACTCCATGTGTGGAAATATGACTAATAAAAAATGGTTTTATTTATCGTATTTACTCTCTTACAATTGTATTTTTTACTTTAACAATGGTGGTGCAAATCATTTTAGGGTGGTTAAATTGCATGGATATAAAAAAAACTTTAGAAATTAATGACACAGCTGAAATAAATGTAGTATGGATTATTGCAATTCTATTAATTCTAGTCTAAAAATTTGCAAATGTTTATACTGCAGTCTACCTTTAATGCAGCTGCTAGGCTCATGTATGGTAGTCATAATTTTTTTCACATTAGTCCGTTTAAAATAAAAGCTTAAGTTTCGCAAATGCATTAATTTCAAACATTGATTTTTTTATCACAGTCTCGTAAAAGAGGATCTCGATTGCATCTTTCGTATATACTCGTATGTCTCAGAGATATTCCTTTGAAGGGGGTAGAATTTCAAAGTCTAATAAACACCTTCCTTAACCCTACAATCAAATTACTCGTATATAAATGTATTTTTGAAACCTTTTTAATCTGTCAATCAAAAAGAGATTGAATTCTGAGTTGCAGCATCTTTGAGGAGAGTATAATCTTT
This sequence comes from Odontocerum albicorne, assembly GCA_949825065.1. NCBI lineage: Eukaryota > Metazoa > Arthropoda > Insecta > Trichoptera > Odontoceridae > Odontocerum > Odontocerum albicorne. The sequence goes on along the minus strand of OX463844.1, from coordinate 47,932,362 downwards.
AAAAACCGCTATATAAGATGTAATTTTATTATTCGTCATAAAGGTCGTCTCAAGATCACACAGCACATAGTTGAATTTTCATTGCGTTTATATTTCGAGAATTGTGTAACAAAACACATGGCCACCGCACGAAAATGGGTGTCTTTAAGTAGGTCACAGTATTATTGCGGCATCAGTACTTGAGACCTATACTAACACAGTGTTGCGGCGAACAGGTGGGCGAGAAGCACCCTCAGGGTGCGCTACACGCTCCACGCTCCGCCGTACACAGATCGATACCAAGATAGTGCCATCGCTTCGCCATTGATTGGCCTGATACACACCCTTGCTTGCTCTGTTCGCTGTGTTCTGCGATACACCCCTACCTACCCTCTACAAGTATATGCTCCACGTTGTCTACTCTATTCACCCCTTACGACTCGACATATTTTATGTCTGTCAATTTACCCGGTGTTTTGCCTATGTATATTCACTTACCAATATATATTCTATTTTCGTGTTTCATTTTGTGTAGTTTTTTCTTTGGTATATTCGGAAAAAAATTAGTTTTCATTATTTTTTTAAATTGTTAGTGTTGAGTTGGCGTAAATGAAATAAAACATTTTAATCTCTTAACATCATCTTGAGGATGAAGACAGCGACGCTTGCAAAACGTTGGTGGCCCTCATATGAGACAAATTAATATGGCGACAGTTCTAAAAAAACATTCACTTTTTTCTCTTTTATTTGCACTATTTGTAATATTTTTTTTGTAAACAAATATTTATCTTATCTTCTACCCAGTGGCTCCAGGTTCAAGTCCTAGTATTATTTTTGGCCAATATTCATACTCTCTTCTTGTTTTGACCTTTTGATGACATTCAAAGTTTTTTTCGATCTTGTTATACCCTGAATTAACCAATTGTCATCAATTTCTACATAAAATGGTTCGTTTGTGGAGATTGTTATGCAGCAATAAAATTACCAGGTTTTTCTTTATGCATTAAAAGTGTTATAAATAAAATTAATACAATTACTCAAAACAAATCGTAAATTTGATAACACTACTTAAAACATATATTTACTCAAAACCACTTTCTAGTTTATTAAAAGAAGTCATAACACGGCAACAAGATCGCACAATCATACTGTTTACAGAAAAAACATTAAACAATTTGTTTCAAAATAAGTGAAAAATAACTTAAAAAGTTTACTTTAACCTTAGCAACCAGAGTATAAGAAGATTAATGTAGCTAGATACTATCACGTCATGTCCTTGTTGGGGTTGGCGAAAAGGAAAGACTGCCAGACTTTTCTATAACGACATAAAACTTTATTTATTAAATACTTCATCGTAAAAACAATCTTGAGGGTTTATATAAAGTAAGTTACATGGTTGTAAAAAACATCAATATGATTATTTATCCTTATGACATTTGCTAACATACACGTATACATAATAAAAGTAATAGTGAGATGGTGGAGAGGAAAGGAAAATAAAAATCAGGAATAAAACACGTTATATTACTGACTAGAAATTAAGAGTTTTTTCAGTCGCTTTTTAAAGTATGATAAGGACGAAGCGAGTCTAAGATTGGTTTGTAACTGGTTCCAGAGTATCGCTGCGTGAACAACGATACTCTGGAACGATGTAAAAAAGGAGAGGGGGGAACTGGGAAGGCCAATAAACGATCTTTGTTTGAGCAAAGCGCAAGTCCATTATCAGAAAGACGTTGAAAATGTTCGGCTCTGAAACTTTTGCTTCTGTATACAAAAAAAAGTATTATGATATAGTATTATTAAATTCAAAGACTTTGTTAAAAAAAATGTTGAATCGATTGTTTATTTTTTACATGTTCTAACTTTCTAGAGAATAAGTGAAGAATTCTTATAGTTCTCGAGCATTTCACCCCCAGTATAATTTACTTTAACTAATGAAATGAAAGTCATTGTTGCAATTTGCAAATAATTGCGCGCATAAACTTCTAAGTATAATGAATACCTTATAAAACAAGACAATGCAGGAGCAAGATAAGGCTGTTGCGTGTTTCCACGCGATCTTTTCTTAAGATTGCTTACTGGCAATTATTACCAACCACTAAAAATCTCAATCTGTGAGGTTTATTTTTATTTCGACTGTGATCTACCAATGACGAGGCTTTTGGATTTAATTTTTGTGTTTGATAACATTAAAAAAATAAGGAATAAAAGAAGAAGACGTGCTTACGATAAAAGAAAGGAGCATTGAGTTGAGATAAAAATATATATTACTTTCACAAATGTTCAGTATAAATTGTCCTTTAAAATGTTGAATATTGGGTCCTTACATGTGAAATTGGCGTTTTGTTTGGGAGGAACATAAAGTTGATTTTTTTTTAATATAATATATTTATTTAATCAAAGTATGTACCATTGCTATCTATGCACTTTTGCCATCTCATAGGTAGTTCATCGATCCCTTTACTAAAAAAACCATTCGGACGGGAATCAATAAAATCTTTGAAGTCGGTTTGGACTGCCCCATCGGAGTTGAATTTTTTCCCTTGCAAGAAGTTATCCAAATTTCGAAAAAAATAGTAATCTGTTGGAGCAAGGTCCGGAGAGTACGGTGGATGTCTTAGACATTCCAATTGAAGCTCTTCTAATTTGGTAGCCGTCTGTTGTGCAGTGTGTGGTCTAGCGTTATCATGAAGCAGCAGTGGCCTAGAGCGATTAACCAGCCTCGGTTGTTTAGCAGCTAGCTTTTCCATCATGGTTTGCAGTTGCTGACAATAAACATCTGCCGTAATCGTCTGGCCAGATTTAAGAAAGCTGTAGTGAACGACACCAGCACTAGTCCACCAAACGCTCACAAGTAACTTTTTTGGAGTCAATTTTCGCTTGGGGCATGGTTTGGCTGGTTCGGCAGGGTTCAGCCATTGCGATGAGCGCTTCCGATTATCATACAGGATCCACTTTTCATCACAGGTAATGATTCGATTCAAAATCCCTTCATTATTGTGCCGGTTGAGTAATGCAACGCAGCAGTCAACGCGCGTTTGTTGATTTGCTTCACTCAATTCGTGAGGTACCCACCTTTCAAGCTTTTTCACCTTCCCAATTTGCTTCAAGTGGATTAAAACAGTTTTATCACTAACACCGCAGCCTGCAGCTAACTCGAACGTGGTTTGCGATGGATCCGCTTCCACAATAGCCTTCAATTCTTCATTATCAACTTAGGTCTCCGGCCGTCCACGGGGCTTTTTCTGCAGGTCGAAATTTCCAGAACGAAAACGCTGGAACCAAAAACGCACTGTGTTTTCTTTTGCGGCACCGTCGCCATACACATCATTAATCCTTCGAGCCGTTTCTGCAGCACTGGTGCCACGGTGGAACTCGTACTCGTAAATAACGCGATATTTCAAGTTTTCCATTTTGTAAACTGAGTGACGCAAAGAAAAAAAACAATTGAGGAAAAAACAAATGAATTATAATTTTCAAAACACAAATACTTGAGTAAATAGCTGTATAAATTTGAATTTGAAATTCCTAACCAAAGAGAAGATATTTGAGATCAAAGTTGCCAAAACGGCAAAACGCCGGTTTCGTATGGGGGGACCTAATATATATTATTGCGGTGTTGAGGAGAAACCACTACACTTTATTATCAAGATAGCTACTATGATAAATACAAATGAACAGTGGAACATGTCATGCAATCCAACTGACAACCGGTGGCAACTTGGGTCCGGGATGGGTACTGTAAAATGTGTGACCGGCTTCATGAAAGGAGAGAATCAGGCTACATGTGGAAGATATGCGTCTGGTTTATAAACGCAAACTTTAAAAAAGGAAACTTGAATTGGAGCCCGTTACGTTAGATGATTGCTTCAGCTTGTTAAATTAAATGTCGAAAATGAAATTACTCAGAAATAAATTCAACTGAGTGAAACGCATTGGATACAGACCAGACATTTATTTAACAACGATAAATAATAACACTATATATTTCACAGGGGATACACAAAACAGCTATAGTGAGATTGATGTCATACTATTACCAAAACATACTAGGAAACTAGTAGCATACTAGGAAATCATAAATGAGTTTAACTCCGCCCTTTTTTTTTTAAACCTGGCGAGTTTATTGCCACGTAGCAATCTCTTCCAGCCAACCAGAAATATGTTTTTATAGACCCTAAGTGTTAACCAGGCTGGAATCCTATTTAAAAAAAACCTGGGTTCCAGCGGGGATCGAACACGCAATCTCCGGATCGGCAGACAAGTTTCTTACCACCAAGCCACGGAGGTCGTCCTTATAGGAGCAATGAAATAAACTCCATGCAGGGATATCATGATTAAAAAAGGTAACATGAATGCAAAAAAAAAGATATACCCAAAACGATTATTATCTGAGAAACGTTGTTGGACTCTTGTAATTTGTTTATTCCACTTTTTGTAACGGTATAACCCTACCGGTTTCAAGGTTTTCACCTCACCTCGGCAACCCCAGAGAAAATAGTACAACGGTGTCAGATCACATGATCTTGGTGGCCAATGAACATCACCGTTTCCGAAGATGACAATACATAAAATAATTCAACAATTTGAAAGCGTTGCTGTATTGTACTCGTATACGACTCCATTTTTATAAATGTCATACGTTTCACTTCTAAAATGTTACAATACCCAAGCAAGTTCATGACGCCATCTGTGTTTTATCCAAGAATGAAAAAAAACTGCTCAATTCGAAAGACCCTTAATATCACAAAGTTGAGATATTGTCACGTGAATCAGCTCCAAAAAAAAATTTCACGAAATGACGATGATGATCCAACCGTACATTCGTTGGTGTTTTTTTCTCTCCCATTTGCACTGCACATTTTTTTTAATATTTCTTCTTTCATTTGTTCAACGTGTCCAACCATTTCAGTGTACTCTTCTTCATGTAACTCTACACATCAGTCTTAACTTCACACTCATCTCTAAACACTTCATTCCGTTTATTTCATACATTGTCACCCCGTGCATATTCTTTTAAGTGTAATCATTTCTACAGTATTTATTTAAATCTTTTCAGTCATATTCTATGTTCACGTTTCATTCCCATACATTAAAGATGATAGTAAAATACTGTTTTGAATCTTGTGAGATTTCAATACTGTCCGGTTCGACTGCAGGTTTTTGTGCCTCATTGAGCCTTTTTACTATTACTAGACGCCATTCCATACCATTACTGGGCGAGTTTATTGCCATGTGGCAATCTCTTCCAGCCAACCAGAAAGATGTTTTATAGGCTCTAAGTGAAAACCAGACTAGAATCCTATTTTAAAAAAAATCTGGGTTCCAGCGGGGATCGAACCCGCAACCTCCGGATCGGCAGACAAGTGTCTTACCACCAGGCCGCGGAGGTCGGCCTTCCATTATCTGAGAAAATATTACCTTAATAGCTAAATTATTCAACTTATTTCTTTATTTCAATACCAACCTATATATCTCATTCACTTTACTTTAATACGTTTCTATTCATATGACTTAAAATAAACAGGGTGACATGACTCATTCTAGGTTGACCCCTCTTTAACTATTAAACTACTCACTCTCGACACTGATCACTCTAATACATGCTCTACTTCCAGCATATAATGACGAAATACGTCGTACTTATTTACAATCAACACCATACTATTTTATCATTTTCTATAGCTTTTCCCATGTGTTTTTTCCAAGTTCACAAACGCATAGTAAAGATACTTTTCTTTTGCCATACATATTCTATAGCCATACGTAAAGAACAAAAATCCGACCGATGCACTCGCTTAATGGGCCACACCAAAGTGCTTGGCTAGATGCTAAGCTAGGTGCTACATGACTAATAGACTAGGTGAATTCATGCTTGGCCACACCAAAGTGCTTCGCACAAATTCATTTGACATTTGGGAGTGGTTGACTCAACAAACGATGCCACTCTCAAAACGAACCAATTTCATTACAACTTACCATATTTATTTACTTCCTGTGCAACTTCATTACAAAGTGATTTTATTACAGGTACATTTTTGTGTAATTTGCTCGATGGGTTCCACAAAGGCTCCCTTTTATACACAGCTTTTGTTAAAACTTCCGCCATCTTGTAAAATCACTTGGTGACACAATAAAATTAACAAACACGTCTGTTCGCTAGGAGACTCACTAGGTGACTAATCGTCATGTAGCGGGACGCGAAGCGTGCAGTGGCGTGGCCATTGCTATAGTATACGGTGCGTTGCTTCGCTAGGATTTGTCACCTAGCTCGTATCATAGCTCTAAGCACCAAGCGAGGTGCCTACCTGTGTGGCCGAGGTTTTACACTTAAGAAGGCATGCTGAGCATCGCACACTTCCTTTTCTGTCCTTCTCACATTTTATTTTTGAAATATATATTATTTTTCAATAAGAATAATAGTATACATTTTATTTTTATTTATTATTTATTTATTATTACACATGACAAGAAATATACATAATTTGTGAAAAAACAACAGGTAATTTAATTTCGACATACAATTTTAATTGATCTGGGTTTGTTGCCTTTCATTTGTCGTATCCCCAGTAAACTAGGCTTTTGCCTGTATCTCACTGAGGATATATAGCATGAAAAAATAAATCGATACTTCTTTCCGATTTTTGATTACACAAAAAAAAAACCCCGTTGCACGTTCTCATCAACCTGACAAACAGTGACACTCAATTACAACTGGAAACATAATGCGAAATTATACTCCTCACACATCATCACTCCAGAAAGACCAAAAATAGTCATCCCACAATATACCCCACACAATCATAGATATATGCTTTTAACCGATACGTGATACATGCTTTTAACTGGATCTGGTAACAGATATAGTTATACCCAGAATGTCATATGTGCTGAAAAAGTGCTGAAATAATACATTTAATAATTGAATACAAAATCTGAAACTATAAAATTATACTTAACAGTTTGAGCACTCCAACCCCAGAGGGAAACGTTGCAGCTACTATCCATTAACGCTACCGAGGCCACTTCCTGTGCATTCGCCTCCCTATATTTAAGGCAGTACTAGTTCTGTTGCAGTTCTCCCTTGCAGCGCAACTCAACAGGCTCTTTCTTGTTCTTACCGGAAGAACTCCATTAAATTAACAGTATGAATTAATTAATGGTCGATAATGGAAGACTTCAGTCTGCAGTACGGTACAGGAAAAGGAAATAAATGTAACCTGAGTTTAAATAAAACTAATTGAAAGGAAGATCCAAAGTTAGATACAATATATTTTATTTTCTTTGTAAAACTGAGTTTCAATTTAATTATTTCAAAACAATTTTTATTAATGAAAAAAAAAAAGGATACAAAGATAATAGACAATGATCTACTTGCAAAAAATTAAAGTGGATTTCAACTAGATTTAAAAAATCGATTTGTAAAATCCTTTTTATTATTATTAGAACTTATATTTTCGAAAAATATTCCTAGTTAATGCACTTAAAATAATTTGTATAATAAAGAAGTACTCCTGATTAACGTACAAGTATTCATAAACAAAAGTAATATTATGAAAACAATTAAGTAATATTGTACAGTAATGTATAAAAAATAATATGTTATATTAATTGTATAGTCAATTTTGCGGTATTGCGGGAACACATAAAAAAGCCAATGTCCATATAACGATCATTACGCCAATGACCAGGAGAAAGAGTGGACTTAAACATAATTGTATTTTTGTAGAGTACAATAAAAATAATTACTTCAAATGGTTATTGTCTCAGTACACGAATGAAAGTATGTAATTTATTTCATGTATTTAAATAAATTGGGATATTTGAAAAAATTCTTTAACAAAATGACATTTAAATTTATTACAATTTTCATAATAATAACAATTACGAAGAGTAGCGTTTGGTAACAAGGCAAATGGTGTACTTAACGTTTCATACAACAACCGCTTTATATCAAAAGTAGCGAAAATAAATAGATACATACAATAGACTTTCTCAGACTTGTAATGATAGAAAGGGGGTGTCTCCGGGTCTAACATTTGGTATTTATTTTCCCGCATCTTTATTTCTTAAGAAATACATATTGAGAAGAAAATCACAGGAATCTTACCAAGCGAAGATGAACTACAAAGAAAACTTTGTAGATCTTTCGATATGTGACAGTAACATTCAGTTTTAAGTGTAGTAAAGTGTAAGTGTGTAGTTTTCATACATTATTATAAGTTTTGATAAACCTTCCCAAAAAGGGTTGTTTTCAAATACTTCCTAATGCTCTACACCATAGGTCGGCAAAATATGGCCCACGGGCCAAATCCGGCCCGATGCCTATTTTAATCCGGCCCGCGACCTAATCTCATTTTTAATATTTTTCATATCATATGTGTTTGTTTTATTAAATTATTTTAGTTAAATTGTACATGTATCATATAATATTGTTTTATTTAGTACATAGTTAGTTTAAGTTCATTGTAATATTTAGTGAGGTTTGATGGAGTCTATATAACATCCTTTGGAGGTCATCTTCGGATTCTGCGGTGAGTACTGCATCGCCTGCGTAGCATACAATGCTGATTTTTTTATCTCCCAGTCTGTTTCCTATGTCCATGTCTGCAACTTCCTCAATTAGTTTGTCCATTATAAGATTGAAGAGGAATGGTCTTAAGCTATCCCCTTGTCTAATTCCAATCGGAGTAGGGACGGCATTTTTCAGGTTATTCTCTATTTTAATCCTGGTGTAGCTATTGGTATTTAATCCTTGTGTGATTTTTATGAAATTTGAGGGGACATTCTTCTCACTGAGTATTTTTATCACATCTTCTAGTCTAACTCCATCAAACCTCACTAAAATATAGCATGTTGATATCCACGGACAAAACGAAGAGCCTCACAATATCTAGACGTAAACTAGCAGTGAATAGCAAAAAAGTAGAGCAAGTAATGGAGTTTAGGTATCTTGGAGTGAGCATCAGTAGCAATAGAAATCTGTATGATAAAACCTTGAGACCGGTCAATAAGGTG
>OX463844.1:47702377-47923165 GCA_949825065.1 Odontocerum albicorne | reverse complement strand
ATATATATATATATAATATATATATATATATATATATATAATATATATATATATATATATATATATATATATATATATATATATATATATATATATATATATATATATATATATATATATATATTATATATATATATATATATATATATATATATATATATATATATATATATATATATATATTATATATATATATATATATATATATATATATATATTTCCATTCTTCTCTTATACTCATGTTCATTTTCTTTTTCACCTTCATTGAAACTCCTTCATTTTCAAGTCATCGTGCATCTTTTTCGATAAATATAAAATATATAAAATAAACATCTCTTTAAAACAAAACTTTTTCCGCGAGATGCCATTACCGCAAGGGAGTAACTCCTCGTTGGTTCCCGTTTTACTTCTGGTGATTTTAATTACAAAAGAATTTGCTGGAGTAGAGTTGAAAAATTCTGACAATTTGCATAAATTTTGTGAAATCCGCGTAAAAATTAGTGCGATGTGGGTGTGACAGAAAAGGGTAGAACGAAGTATGAACTCACTGTTGACCACGTAGAAAAATAAAGGGAAATGTTTTTATACCTACCTCTTCCCGTTGGAACTATATAAATATAATTTGTTAATAAATAACTTTCTCCTAATTTTTAACGTAACTTTAATCCAACTGTGAGTTTCATGTTTTGTTAAGGGTAGAGGAAAATTAAATACCACGAACGTTCACTTTATGATAAGTAGATGTACATCGATATGTACCTATGAAACCGGATTTTTTGATAGCCATTTATTGTATGAAAATGGTAAAAAATATTTTATTCAAAGTATTGCCCATCGCTAGCTACACATTTTTCCCATCTCTCTGACAATTTGTGAATGCCACGCCAAAATAACTGTTGATCTTTTGAGGCAAACCAATCATCGAGCCATTTTCGTAAGAAGTGCGTGTCCATCGATGCAAATAAGTGATCGGATCGAGCCAAGTCTGGTGAGTAAGCCGCATGCGAAAGTATTTGCCAACTTAACGCATCAATCGTTTCCTTGACCGGTTTTGCTGTGTGCGATGGTGCATTATCATGAAACAAAATCACTTTGTGTTGCCTCTTTTGATATTTTGGTCGTTTTTCACACAATGCTTGGTTCAAATCCATTTTTGTTGTTGGTAGCGTTCACAATTAACGGTTTCGCCAGGTTTTAGCAGCTCATAATAGATAACGCCCTTCTGATCTCACCAAACACAGAGCATTGTCTTCCATTCATAGCGATTTGGCCTTGCAGTCGATGTTGCTGGTTTGCTTGGAGACCCATGAACTTTTACGTTTAGAATTCTCAAAATATATTAATTTTCCATCGCCAGTCACAATTCAATGGAGAAATGATTTTCTTTTGTACCTGGCGAGCAGCATTTCGCAAGTAGTTTTTTTGGTTTTCGTGCTATCTTTCCCAAATTCTGGATCTTTTCCATGGCTTTCAAACGTATGGAGACGGCTTTTTGTGTCACATTTAATTGATCCGCGAGTTGGTAGCGTGCCACATTTAATTGATCCGCGTTTGAGCGTCATCCTCATCCAACAATGCTTGCAATTCGGCATCTTCAAACTTTCTCGGTGGTCTTCCACGTTCTTCATTTCTCATGTCAAAATTGCCACTTTTAAAATTTTTAAACCACTCAAAGCACTGTGGTTTACCAAGAACATGCTCACCGTAAGCTTCGACAAGCATTTGATGCGATTCTGCAGCAGTTTTCTTCAAATGGTAACAGAAAATCAATGCTGTCCGTAAATCGTAGTTTTGTGGCACAAAAACAGACATGTTCATCGCTATGAAAACATATGTAGTTGTATTAAACTTATATTGTTGTGAACTAAAAGTCTTTGACAAATATAAACACAATAGAAAGGCGCCAATGACGCGATTTGACAGTCACTACATTGACAACTAGAGCCATCTATGAGCGAATTCCGGTTTCATAGGTACATACCTGGTATTTGTAAATACTTGAGTTCAAACTCAAAGACATTTGTTAAATGGTATAAATACCATGACAAAAGATTTGAACGAGAAAAATAAGAGAAACTGTAGAACCTGTATGGACTGGCATTGAATGTGTCATACAAATAAGGCCACAGAAGTAGTTCAGCGCTGTCACATATATTTTATATTTGGTTGTGTTTTATAAAGATAGTGTGTTGGTTAATATTATATATTTTTGTATGTCAATTTACTGATAAACACTGTTCGTATATGGTATATGAAATTAAATAAACATTATCAATAAAAGGGCTAATCGATTGAGGGTGAGTTGATCGCATTCATCACTCACAAGGTAGTTGGGGCATAATATGGGGGATCGAAGGATTACTGAAAGGACGAAGAATCGTCAAAAGTAAAGAGGCAGCACTGAAGAGGTTTATATTTCAAAGAGATAAGGGAGGGTTATTAGTACAAAAAGTCTTGTCCCACAACATAAACTCGAGGGGTATTTTTGAATCTCCTTACGCTTACACATCACATATTTTTGGATTTACTTTGGCACAATATAATTATTTGCCAACATATTTTACTTTTAAAATACACATTAAAAATAATATATTGTTTTATCGTACACATATCGATTTAACAAAACATTATTTAAATTTAAAAATATTCAATCAATTTTAATATAGTTCTCATTCCTTTGTAACATTTGAAGTTTTTTTAATTATGATTCATCTCTCAGAAAAATAATTCAACTATAATTTCAATGTGGTGCTACAATTATCTGTTGAGATAAATTTTATTTATAAATAAAATAAACGAAATTTATGCATATTTTTTAAAACACAATAACAATATAAAAAAATAAAAAGATCTTCTTCCAAAATAAACAAACAACTTAAGAGAAAAATTTTATTCAAATATATTTTACTTAAACATACAAGACTTATAAAACTTTTACTTAAACATACAGGACTTATAAAATACAATCTAAAAATATAAAACAGAATCTCTTTCAAGGTAATATAAAAAAAACATATTAAAAAATACTTAAATAGTTAAAATATTGAATTAAATCATCTCGTGCGACTTTTAATAAAATGAGAAGCGTATTCTGCGATGATAATCTAAACTTGAAACCTCGACAACGGTTAGTCAAATGCTACGTTTGGTCAGTGTGATTGCATGGAGTGGAATCATGGACCCTCAAAGTAAGTAGTATGAACCGACTAGAAGCATTCGAAATATTAATGCACTGGATATTGCTACGGATACCCTGGACGGATATGGTCAGCAACACAAGGATTCTTTAAGAGTCAAAGTTGACAGAGAGTTGCTGATTTATATTAAAATCCGAAAGGTGCCCTACTTGGGTCATGTACTAAGAGAAGCAAAGTACAAATTACTGTACCTGATCATCAAAGGCAAAATATAAGGCCGAAGGGGTGTTGGCAGTAGGCAAATCTCTTGGCTCCACAATATACGTGATTGGACTGGCATAAGGGGGGTTGGAGATCTTTTTCGGGCTGCTGGGGACAAATATATCTACTCTCAAGTGATATTCATCAGTCATGTTGGGGGGACCTAACATGACACTGAGAAGAAGAAGAAGACGTTAAAATAGTATAAGATGTGTTGCAATCAAGGTTTTCGATAATAAAAAATGCTGGAGAATAACTCTTCCGAACTCAAAAACATCTACGTTACATTTAAAATATTCACCAAACCTTGTTAAAAGAATAATTATAATATAAAACATTGAAAAAATCTTCAAAGATTAGCAGTTACCACATATTTAACATAAAAAAATAAGTTTTACCAAAAAAAAGACAATTTTTTTCATAAAAAAATATTAGGATATTCCAAGAGGAACCCATCCCTAATCGTCTTTTGATGCAGAAAAACTTCCCCATGACCTAATTTCAAATATGCACGAGGAAAACGACACTTATGTAGAAGCGTGCAACGGAAGAGCTTGCATACATTAGCTACGCTTTCATTAAGCGAAAAAAGAGGAAGCAATTTAAAGTTGCACCCAGTTTGCCTTTCAGAGCCGAAACTAGGTAAAATTCCATCAATGATAAAAAATTCATTACCCGCTTTTCTCGAGTCTTCTGAAATATAGGCAAAAAAAATCAGTTTCAAAAGATTCAATATTCTTTTAAAGCCTTTTTTTTTTGGTTTGTGCAATTCACCCTATTGAGTGATTTGCACCCATTGTATGATTAATCTAACAAATAAAGGATTTTCTTTTTTTTTGTTTAATTTAAATGTTGATTTACTTATGATATGTATTTTTTAGCCTAGGCAGAGAGTACATATCTCCACGCCTTTTTATTCGTACACACAGCTCTCGCTTCATCTATATACATACATCTAGTCATCATGCTATCTTGTTTATCATACTTTTATCCTTTCTCGTTATTAAAATTTCTTCGACTTTCTCCTTCTACTCTTTCTTAGGTCTACATATTCCTCGTTTTCTATTCATTTCATACGTATTTACTAGTTTCTTATATATTGGGTTGATGCAAAAGTTATGACCGGTTTTTACATATACAATTAAACATTTTTTTTTTCGATTTGTATTATTTATTTAATCAATTTTATAATTTCCATCAGTTCTTATTACCTTCTCCTATCTTTCTATCAACTTATTAATACCATTAGTGTAAAATTCCGTGGATTTTGATGCGAAAAATGTAGTAAGGGATGTTTTTACCTGCTCTATTGTATCAAATTTTTTATCATTTTAAAATTTTTGCAGTGATCGGAATAAATAAAAATCGGAAGGAGCAAGATCTGGAAAATACGGTGGATGCTTGATAACATCCCAATTCAACTCATTTAGCTTGTGTTGGGTCATCATAGCCACATGTGGTCGCGCGTTGTCGTGATGAAACACTACCCCTTTTCTGTTTACCAATTCTGGTCTATCCTTTTGAAGGGCGATGTTCAATTTGGATAAATGCTGATAATATCGTTCTGCTGTAATTGTCTGATTGCGTTCCAAGAGTTCAAAATACACAATACCCTTACAATACCACCAAACACAAAGCATGACTTTTTTTTTATGGATTTCGGCCTTCGAAGTTGTAAATGGGGCTTGTCCAGGTATAGCCCAATGTCTTTTTCTTGACATTTTGAAAAAATACAAGGGCTCTTCACTGTACTCTGGCCAGGTCAAAACTGAAAAAAAAGTAGTGGGAAAGCATCCTTTATACAGTGGAATCATTTAAAAGAAGATACTATTCATCATTTCTTACCTGGGAATTTTTTTACCTGGGATCATAAAAAACGGTCATAACTTTTGCATCAACCCAATATATCGTAACTTATTATCTCAATATGGTAATAAATCTTGAGATGACTTTCTTTATACAACTTTATTTTTTCTTAATTTATTTTAGTTCACATTTGATACGGGTTGAACCCAAAAACATCAAATAACAAGATAAAAATAAATTATAAAGTCTTAATATAGCATAATGACAACAGGAACAACGTTACTCATGCTTCCATGTGAAGTGACTCAGGGAAGCATGAGTAACGTTGTTCATTATACCTACAAAGTTTGTTAAGGAATTCAATCCACAATTTATCTCCCAAAACGTGGGAAATCATTAAACGAGGTCATTCCATGTGCGATTGGTGATGCTCTTAAGAGCTCAGTTTGTGAATACGTACTTAGTAGCGATACTCGTACGGAACAAGCGGTAGTGTGGTCAACACGTTCAACGACATACCGCGAGTTCCGTTCCTACTCCAGAGTTTATAAAAACCCGAAATCTGGATTACTAGAAACGAAGATAATATTGCCCCCCGGACACGCTCTTCAATATGAACAAAATCTTTATTCGTATATAGTTAGAGGAATCATGCGCAGCTAAAAAAATGTGCATAGATCTCTTTTAACCAGGGCTGTGGAGTCGCTTAAAAAAAAACACGACTCCGACTCCGATTCCTATATTTACCAACAATACGACTCCAACTCCACAACTCCGACTCCACGACTCCGACTCCACAACTCCGACTCTACAGCTCCGACTCAAAAAAGCTCAATTTTAGCAGGTTGTTTCCTACCTTTGCATATAGCCATTTTTTTCATGTTATAGGGATAAAAATAAAACAAGATCAAACTTTAATAATTATTTATTAGAATTTATTCTTAAAAACAACATTACTTCTATTAAATCTGTATTCGTAGAGGCTCTCAAATCAGAATTGAGAATTTTAAGAGCGGAAAATAACCGCTCTACGGATACTTGGGTTGGGGGTAATGCTGTAACGATCAATGCTGAATCTTTTACGATTTCTAGATACCGTTGTATTGCCATTTCAACATTTAACTTAAAAGTTCGGTCAATTTTTTCCATTATTTTCAATGCATCATAAAGTTCAATTTTAAATTTTGAAATAGAGTCTCCTTCATCTATATTGGGACTGTGATTCAAACGAGGACGTTTTAGTTTATCTTGTTCATTGAGATATTTTTCAAAATCGTCTTCAGATTCAGCGGTGTCGGATGAAGATGATGATACTTCGTGTACGCTGCCTGCTGTCGTCTCTTTTTCTAGTCGAAGGCCTTTCATACGAACGGTTAATTCAAACATAGCGTTTTTCGCTCTATTTATTTGTTCTTCCGTCAATATGGATCGAACCATGGGGTTAACATAGATCCCAGCCAACAGAATTTTCTTTCGACGTGAGAAAGAAGGAGACAAACACATTTTCGTAGACATGCATTAAATGGATCTCGGTGATTCACCATATTGGCGCGACTTGCGCCTGCAAGTTTAATATTCGTGCATAATACACATTGATTATAATAATTAAAAAAAAATGTATTTTAAATTTTAACGAAAAATTAGTCGGAGTCGCTCGTTTTTTACGACTCCTACTCCGACTCCGACTCCGGCCCAAACACCGCGACTCCGCGATTCCGACTCCAACTCCGACTCCACAGCCCTGCTTTTAACACTAAAAAAACATAAAATTCAGCCAAGGGCTGCATTCTTTGAATTCTTTCAACTATCCAAGAATTATACTCTTGATGGTCCCAAATGATTGAGCCGCACCCTAATCTACTCCGAACCAATAACTTATAAAGATATCTCACAACAGCGCCACAATCAAATGCCCTTCAGACTTATCACAGATCCTTGAACTTTATTGGAAGATAAACACATATGTAGTCTCGATATGATAACCGAATATATATTTAATATTAAACTTGATTTTAAGGTACTTGACAGTGTTGCCACGCACGATGCGTTGATAATTGATTTAGTATCTTAGCCACTGCAGGGTCTCAGCTCTTGAAATAGTCACGAGCTTATATTTAGAGATGTTGAAGGCCAGTATATTGGTCTCACTCCCTTCCGGATATCATTAAAATATATCTGGTTTTTATAATATTTATCCTTGATTCGATATTTTTTATGCCCATTAAACATTATAATACCAGATATTGTACATCAAGTGCGCATTTATATTGTTTCTATTCTGCTCTCCTCACCCTTTTCAATGTTGGCACTAGCACATGTGTCACTT
Source organism: Odontocerum albicorne (assembly GCA_949825065.1). NCBI lineage: Eukaryota > Metazoa > Arthropoda > Insecta > Trichoptera > Odontoceridae > Odontocerum > Odontocerum albicorne. Next base: position 47,915,635 of record OX463844.1, on the reverse strand, counting down.
TTGTCACCATGCACATCATTTTAGAACACTGTTTATATTTGCTCCATTCTTCTTTTTATGTTAGATACGTAATTATCATTTTAAGGCTTGTATCTATTAACTAAGCAACTTGAACTAACGCCTCCATTCTCGAAGGACATGCCTTTGACGAGGCTTTGAGCACATTTCTAGTAACCAAAGAGACATTTTGGAGAGGTTTGTGGTTGATGATGCACAAGAGGAAAGATCCCAATGAGTTAGACTGATCAAGTGAATGATGTGACTTGACTATCCTTAACAACTGCCCTTTGAGTCGTAGCTTTGAGTACCAAAATTGATGGAGAAGAGGCTATCGTGGGAGTCACAATGCTCAGCCATGAGCTACATGACTGGATGATGATGATGATAAGATGAAAATCTGAATCGATCCAGAAGAGTGAGAATTTTGTGATAGAGTTATTTGCATTGCTGATTCTGGATTGTCTCCTCTAAGGCCTCGGCCACACAGGTAGGGGCCTCGCTTGGTGCTTAGAGAAAGCTACGCTGCGAGCTACGTGACTACGCTACGTGACGCTACGCTACGTGACTATTATAGTCACCTGGTATTTTAGTCAAGTAGTACTTAGCGAAGCAATTCGGTGTGGTCTTAGCCTTAGTGTTAGGGATTTAGGTGGCATGTGCAAATTTAGGAAGTATTTAAATACAAACTTTTTTGAAAAGGCCATATTCTTTTGTGAACAATACATATAACAACGCTTAAAGATAAATGTGTTACAACAACACATCGAAAAACCTTCAAAGGTGTCTTCGTAGTTCATCTTTCGTTGGTCAGTTTGTCTAAGATTTATTTTTAACCTGAGAAAGTACGATCACATCACTTCACAACAGAAGGAGCTGAAATTATTAAACATGAGAAATATATGCAAAATTTACATACTGTCACTATTGTATAATATCCTTAAATGTACTGCCCCTTACCCTCTCCTTATATAGTGTCGAAAATATTCAGCATCTTTCTAATCATAGACTGTTATTGTCTTTTCCAGTTCACCGCTTTTATTTTTTAAATCGTCCTTTACTGTTCATACAGCGAGACTCTGAAACCTGTTATAATCCAAAGTTAGAATCACCCCGTCTTTGGCATACTTTAAGAAGCGACTGAAAAAACTCGTAATTTAGAGACCTTCTTGATTTTTATCTCCACTCCAGCTCCCCTTCCTTTTTATCTCCACTCCACCATCCCTTCCTTTTTATCTCCACTCCACCATCCCTTCCTTTTCTTTGATTTACATCTTCCTTTTACTATGTTAATAAATTTTGTAAAGATAAATAATATTTTTTTGCAGCTTAACAATTTTTCTAGTAACTTTTGTCTGGTTGAGTGAAAGAAATTGCGTCATGCCAATAAGCAACCAGATTGTTTAACAATCAAGTGGTAAATAAATAAAGAAGTTTTCTGCAATTTTCTTATCCACGGTGTTTTTTAAACATATTCAGATTCAGGGAAGTACTATATCTAATGGCCGAAGCTACCACTGTCCTATCCTAAACAGATTCTGGGAAGTACTATATCTAATGGCCGCAGCTACCACTGTCCTATCCTAAACATATTCTGGGAAGTACTATATCTAATGGCCGCAGCTACCACTGTCCTATCCTAAACATATTCTGGGAAGTACTATATCTAATGGCCGCAGCTACCACTGTCCTATCCTAAACAGATTCTGGGAAGTACTATATCTAATGGCCGCAGCTACCACTGTCCTATCCTAAACAGATTCTGGGAAGTACTATATCTAATGGCCGCAGCTACCACTGTCTTATCCTAAACATATTCTGGGAAGTACTATATCTAATGGCCGCAGCTACTACTGTCCTATCCTAAACAGATTCTGGGAAGTACTATATCTAATGGCCGCAGCTACCACTGTCCTATCCTAAACAGATTCTGGGAAGTACTATATCTAATGGCCGCAGCTACCACTGTCCTATCCTAAACATATTCTGGGAAGTACTATATCTAATGGCCGCAGCTACCACTGTCCTATCCTTAACAGATTCTGGGAAGTACTATATCTAATGGCCGCAGCTACCACTGTCCTATCCTAAACAGATTCAGGGAAGTTCTATATCTAATGGCCGCAGCTACCACTGTCCTATCCTAAACAGATTCTGGGAAGTACTATACTATATCTAATGGCCGCAGCCACCACTGTCCTATCCTAAACAGATTCTGGGAAGTACTATACTATATCTTATGGCCGCAGCCACCACTTTCCTATCCTAAACACTGTATTGTGTAATATTGTTAATCTGTGAACAAATGAGACTGTGCTCTAAATTGTCCTTATATTATTCTTATTATTGTAATCTATTATTTATAATTTATGCATAAACACTATGGAAGTTTAAAGACATTGAATTTTGTTTTAAAATCAAACACTGTTTATTCCATATTATTAGTCTTGTTTTTTTGATCCCCTGATGATGAGGTAAAAATCTTTAAACCGGTAGGGTTATACCATTATATAGAGTGGAATAAATTGTGTTTGACTAAACATATTGCAATATTCTTTTAACCCTACAACGCGCGATTTTTTTAATTTCAAAAATAAAAATATATTTATGCATTAAATATGTACTGGAACATGGAAAAAATAAAAAATATTTTTTTTTTGTTTTTATATATTTAACATTAAAAAAAAAGAGTATGGTTCATATGTGAATCACTACGCATTTGTAAGTTAATTATATGATATAATAATATAAATGAAATTATATATTTTACTTCACGTATTTTACGCATGTGTACTAAAGAATAAAAGAAAAAAAAATAAGATTACCTTGATCAACAATAATAAAGTAATTTGATTTCAAACTGAAACAAATCACAAAAGTCATATACGCGCAACAAGTCAAACTTCAACTGCCAAATTGACCGGTAAAACAGTTTTCTATTAAACCTTTGTGGTTTTAAAGCATGGAGATTATCGTATCACATTAGTAACAGCGCGTGAGTCGTTGTTTATACCACTCAACACAAAAATATTTTGAAAAACTTTGGTTGATTCATATGTGCATCATTGCGCACTGTATGGGTAACATTTTCATAAAACTTTTCATGACATTCGCACTGATAATTGAGATTTTTATCGTTGATAAAATTATTTATTGAATGTGTTAATTAATCGACTGATTAATTTACTCTAGTTTTCCACGAGCTGAAGTGATATTATTTTAATAACATATTTAAGATTACATCATGAATGTTTTTAATATCATGATCGATTAATATTAAAAATGTTATCCTTAATCTTTTTATCCTTACGATCGGATAATATTTAAGATGTTATCATAAATGTTTTTTCCTTATGATTGATTTATATTTAAAGTGTTATCATAAATAATTTTTCATCATGATTGATGAATATTTAAGGTGTTGTCATGAATGTTTTTATTTTTATTTTTTTATTTGATAGGAAGCTGATAACTATACTTTATCGCTTGGGATAAAGTAAAGCTATCAGCTTCCGCAGATATCTTATATCATGTAGAAAGCAATCGCCTGATAGTGCATGGTTTTATTTTGTGCAAGTTGTTGTAATAAAGCTATGACGCATTACTAACATGTTATGTCCAAAGTAATAAAGCTATCACGCGTTACTAACATGTTATGTCCAAAGTTTCGACGGCAAAAATATCAATGTTTCAAGACTACTGTCTGGTTTAATCAACTGCACCTTTCGATACAGTTTTGTACAGCGCTATAATTGTATTGGTTAAAAGCACCATAAGAATTTATGAGAAACATCATTTTTGCTACAATAAAACACAGATGTAAAATGGTTTAATATTAAAGCCAGTTTAGAATTGAATTCACCATGAATCGAATCTGAGGCGCCCGTTTGCGTATCGTGAATGTTAACCGTTAGACCACGGCCGTCGAACGATATTAATTTTGGCACCTGTTATATATAACATATGATGCAAGAAGTATATAAGTCGTATCCTTGAGATATCACTGTTACTTTGCATGATGTTTCCCCATTAAAAGTTCAACGAATCTGTGGTAACTTAATATGATGAGCTGAACATGTTTTGAAGAGAAAAGTTCCACAAATAAGCAAACTGGTAAAATCATTTACAAGTTTTGGATTACTCTACAAAATATTAGTAAAAAATGACAGATAAAATTATAATTTATCATAATTTCTCAATACAACCTGAGAAATTCTAAAAAACAAAAATCTTCGATAACGAAAAAATGCCATTAATGCTACTAAGTGTATAGAATTTTTCATGATGGCAATTGTGCTGAAAAACATTGGCAATGTAAGGGGGTACATAATTTTTAAAATTTTATGGAATATCGTAAAAACATGTTTGATGGTATGTAAAATTTTACATTCGTCATAAAATTAATATTAAATGAAGAATTTGAAACTATATAGATAGTCAAATCAATAAAAGCAAACATAAATTTGACCAATAAAACACCAAATAATGCAAAAGGTTTCACCTCGATTATTTTTTTTCATTTTGGTCTATAGACCACATATACTTCCAATTAAAAATGACACCATTCTAACTCACATATTAATATTGTAATTTATTTTACCAATCACTGTTTATTCCACTTTATGTAACGGTATAACCCTACCGGTTTCAAGGTTTTCACCTCATCATCAGCGGAGCACAAATAATACTTAATTCATTATATAGGAAACATTTCAATTTACAGTGGTAATAAATTAATAAAGAACAAAGTAACTAATTTATTATTTACAAGATGTAAGTTTACTATAAAGATTTATTAAATAGAAACGATCATAATAACTACAAGAAATAACAACAATAAGTGGTAATATATCAACAACAACAATAAAAACAATGTAGGGTAATAAAACTCCATATAACTTTTGTATTCCTTAGAACAGACAACAAAAATTGATTCAATCATTTGATTTCACTCCTATCACCATAAAATATACAGAAATGTTAATATCAATTTTGTCGGCGGACGCAGTCTAGTGGCAAGTATTCATACTAGGCAAGCGCGCGCCCCAGTTTCGATTCTTGTTGGATCTCGCAGTTCATTAATTTTAGATATAAATATTTGTTCGGAAGACTTTTGTAATGTATTCTCTCTATGCGTCCTAACCATGTCGTGAATACTTACTTTATGTATTTATTTATTTATGCAAGCTGTTGCAAAAAAAAATATTCACCATTTTTTGTCGTGCCGTTTACCTGAACTCGATGCAGAAATTTGTCATACTGCGGATTCGTGAAGGGCTTAAGGATGAGAAGGACACGTATTTTCAGCAAAGTGATCTATCTACCCATTACCATCGTAATGTGAGAGCCTATCTTGATGAAAATTTACTAAACACATGGATTGGGTGTGGAGGTAGCATTGAATACCCACCGTGTCATCTAAATCTCACGCTAATGAACTTTTTTCAATGAAGATTCATCAAGAATAAAGTTAATGTCTGAAAACCTAGAATAATGACTTGGTAATTTATTATTACTACTGCTTTTTGTATCTCCATGCTAGTTTAAGACAAAGTTTTGACAATAATTTTAAGTTTTGACAATAACTTGTCATATGTTCATTTCTATATATGATAAAATACACTGTTGTTTCGTTAATTAAATAAATAAATATCCAAACTATTAAAAAAAAAATACTGTTTTTAAATTGAGAGCAATCATTGAAAAATAATGCAGACAAATAACAAAAAATAATAGTTCTTGAAATTTGTGATGCCACGCTATCAGCAGTGCAGACATAAAAGCTACAATTAGATAGAGCATTTGCTTCAAATGAAAAAAACAAATACGTTTATCTTCTTTAATTTGTAGTTTTAATATTAGATATTGCTTAATAAATACTGAATTTTCAATCATTTGAAATGTGTGTATATTTTTTTTAGACAACTTGTATATGACAATAAATTTTACAAATACTTAATTTGTGAAAAAACAACAGGTAACTAAACGTGGACACACAATTTTAACGTATATGGATTTTTTTTTTCTTTCATTTGTTGTGTCCCCAGTAATCTAGGCTTTCGCTTGTATCTTACTGAGGAAAATTAAACATTATATTTATAACATATGTCTTTAACAAACATTCATACTTTTACCGATATTTCTTTGTCAATGTACTCCTATGATATTATAATACTAGATATTAAAACCAAAACACGTAATTTATTCTGCTGTTATATTTTTCTTACCGCATTTATTCTGCTGTAATCACCATTCCCTTACAATTTTCAGACTTCATTTCCATACATGGTGCTCCTGAGGACTGGGAGCAGGTGGATCGGGAATGCGAGGGGTGGAGAGCCATATGTTCTCGGGCTGGTGGCGTCGCAGTGGCTAGACGTATGAGAAACAGTCTGCACGCTGCGACCACGCGTCAACATGGCCAGACGGCTCAGCAGGGTCCATATGTCGGGAGGGAGTGCCCATCCAGGATCGGGTTGTTCTCTCACAGATGATCACACGATCGACGTGGGAGAACGGTTCCGGACTGACGTTGGAGTGGCGAGGAGATCCTCGACTTCGATGCCCTGCAATAATGATGATGATGGTATAAAGTGATTTGTTAATGCTATCAAGGTTGACACTAGCAAATCTCTTTGCAAATCATTGAATCGTTGAAGAAATGAAATCTTAAAAAAAACACACACAAAATCGTATATTTTAATATTTCTAATAATAAATCTTTGTTTTTGAGGCAAAATTTATGGAATTGTCAAAATTAATTAAAATAATTTTATTCGCATACCAACAGGGAGATTCGGAAACTTTTCCTAGAATAACTTTGAATCTGTTTCGCTCTTTTATAAAGTTCTTAGCTTAAAATTTGCTGCTTTTAATATTCGCAAAAGCAACTGGCAGCAACCACTGGTTCATTGTAAAGTCAAAAGAAACTTGGAACGAATTTGATGTTAGCGAACCAGAAATTATTTTCATTGTAACAAGCTAAACTTCATCAAGCGTGAAATTTTTTTTAACATATTAAAAAAGAAAAATATATAAGAAACTTCTTAGATTTTTTGTGGCCTAGTTGGTAAGACGATCGTCTTGCAATCTAAGGTTTCAAGTTCAAGTCCCTGGAACCCAGATACATTTTTTTGTCAAATTTTCCCTTAAGGCATTTTTAACATTTGTGTGGTTGGATGGAAGAGATTGCTTCATGGTAACAATGAAAGCAATAAGAGTGTTATAAAATATAATACGCTACAAAAAAATCATTTAAATCTAATTCGGATCATTCGTCTTATAAAAATTATAATTTATTCCGAATCCTTAAGTGTATCCCTCTTCAGTGACGAAGTGTATTTTTGTGGTATAACATCAACTTTTTTTTACTTATCAACATTTATAGCGTGAGAGTAAGTTTTTTGTCTCAGAACAGTCACTGAGCCTAGTGAGATAACTTATATATCCCACTGTCTAGTGAAAACAAATATATGTACATTTTAATGAAATAAATCGAAAATCTCTTGGACCTTCTCCTTGAAATTAATCACATAGTTAAAACTGTTAGCTATATTTTTTGTTATATTTTCATTTTATTATATCAATTCTTTGTCATTTTTATTTTTCGCGATAGGAAAGTTTGGCGTTCTGTCCTTTTTGCAACGTATAACAGAGAAACAGCATAGCAGCATATACATGAATTCCTGAAAATCCTGAAATTCCTGACAATGTGGATTACTATTGAATGAAAAAAACTTAGTTTTTTTGACTAACATACACTTGTACTAGTACGAGATCAAACTATGCATATTTTATGGCATTTCATGTAATTACAAGTTTGTTTTCTACAAAAACCGTCTTTTAAAGGGAAAGTAATTTAATGAGTACAAAAACATCTCAAAAGATTAACACCTCTCTTTCTTTTTACAAAGGTAAATCTAAGTTCTGCTTAAGAGGAACTTTCTAAACTTTTTTTAACACCAAAAGAAGCTTTACTTTTCCACAGTCCGCGCTGAAACTTCACGAAAAGGCTAATTTGGATAATTTGTTAAAGCATGTTTTATTATTAAAGTGGCCTCCATTGTCCACTTTACCAAATGGGGGATAAAACCTGACTGGGGAAAAATAGAGAATTCCACGTTTTTGGGGGGAAGGTTTTTTGATAAAACATAAGTAAAAAAAATGTATAAATATATATAGGATGTTCCAATAAGAGCACCAGATTTCAATTGCACATAATTTTTTAAGTGAAACTTCTATAGGCGCGGTAGAGCAAATTAGCCTGAACGTCACAAAAAGTGAAACGCGCAATTCGTTGAAAGCTTGTAACAAAATAAAATAATATATGTAACGTAAAAGCCAACACAATATCTTGTAGAGCAGAAAATTTTCTTTCGAACGACGTGTAACCTTTACCATTTTGTTTTACTTTTGGTGCTAGAAAAAAGTTAGAAAAAGTTTAGAAAGTTTAGTGTTAGAAAAAGTTTAGTGTTAGAAAAAACGGACACAACTTATGTTAATACCAATAAAATTTACTGCAGCTGTCCTGAAAATCATTCTTCGGAATCGCCTCTTCTTGGTCTTCTTGAAAATTTGATTTATTCATGGTCGATTCCTCATAACCGAAAGCTATGATGTTTTTGATCCATCTGGTCAACTCAACTCATGACGATTCTTCACCTACTTTGGGTCTTTAAGAGTGCTGTCATCACAGAGTAGAGAGATACTTTCATATTTGCTGCAGTTTGAGCTTTGATTATTTGCTATTACAGTTTGCTATCACCGTCAAACATTGCATTTAACACTGAGTAAATTGTTTTATTTGTTTGTTTTTTTTATGAGTCAGGTTTCAGCATGTTTTAATCTATAGAAATAAAACGAAAAAAAATCGAGAAAGACCATTTAATGTAACATATTTTTACTAGAAACCGGTTCTTGTTTATCGATTTTGATGTTAGGTGAATAGATGGAAGTTGATAACGAATAGCTGTCGTTTTTTTTAACTATTTGGTTTACGTGCTCACAGTATAAAATTTTGTGGAAAATTCTACATAAAATATTACGCAGACATGTCAGACTTCCTTCAAAAGAGTTTTCTGAAAATATTCAGCGCAGAATCGCTAGCTCGGCACAGGTGACATCTTATCTATCGAACATTTATGACACATTACAAATATACTTTAAATTTTAATACAGGACTGTTTTACATATTTAGAAAAAGAACATTCTTTCGTCTTCCCTTAATCCCTGAACGTCGTAGTTCTCGAATGTTCTGGTATTTAGTGAACGATTTGTCTCGATTATTCTCATTACTGAGTCCATGCAGAATTTGGTGTGGAATAAGTCATTTATTTGATTTGAGAAATCCGTCGTCGTTGTTGCTGTACCTCGTTGTCGAGGATCGCTTTCCAATTTCAATGCTGGAAAGCGAAACTGTGTCGTGGAATTTTCATCTTTTTATCCTTTTTCTCCTCTTTAAGTGTTTGAGTCGTTACGCACCAGCAAACTCACCGATGTACTGGATCCAGTGACACGCATGAAGGGACACAATCAGAGTATATCGGAAAGTTTTTTTTTAAGAATTGATTTCAATAAAGTCATAGATATCTTTATACCCCCAAATACTAGGCGAAAAAAATGCCTGTGTTATTCGAGAAAAGTAGCGAAGCGCGGGGTAAGAAGCGGCGACTTTTTGCACGGAAGTCCAGTGCGTTACCACGCGACCATGCACCTCAATATTGAGATATCCGCTTTGTAGAAGACCGTGCTTTGCTCAGCGACTTTTCACACTTAATTTTTTACAAGCTTTTTTTAGAAAAACGTTTTCAATATCCCAATTCAAGTCTTTTTTCCTTTTAGGTTCTAGAGGATTGACTAATTGGCGCGTCTTGCAGTGAATAATATGAGAAGCGTTAGATGGCAATACCACATATCGAAAATATTCCAAATATTTTGTTTCCTAAGGCCTCGGCCACACAGGTAGGAGCCTCGCTTGGTGCTTAGAGCTACGCTGCGAGTTAAGCGACATTTCCTTGCGAACCAATGCACCGCATACTATCACAATGGCCACACTGCACGCTTTGCACCATGCTTCATGACAATTAGTCACTTAGTGAGTTTCCCAGCGAACAGACGTGTTTTATTGTGTCACCAAGTGATTTTATAAGATGGCGGAAGTTTTAATAACAGCTGTGTATAAAAGAAAGCCTTTGTGGAACCCATCGAGTAAATTATACAAAAATGAACTTGTAATAAAATCACTTTGGAATAAAGTTGCACAGGAAGTAAATAAATATGGTAAGTTGTAATGAAATTGGTTAGTTTTGAGAGTGACATTGTTTGTTGACTCAACCGCTCCCAAATTTCAAATGAATTTGTGCGAAGCACTTTGATGTGGCCAGGCATGAAGTCAGCTAGTCTATTAATCACGTAGCATCTAGCGAAGCACTTTGGTGTGGCCTTATCCTGCGTGTTAATGTTAGAAATATTAGTGATAAATACATTCATAACAATTACACCAGACTGCCTGCAGGCACTGTTCTCAATCACTAACGCAAAAAAGGTTTCCTAGCCGTTATACCTTTAGGAAGGGCCTTAAATAATTTAAACGGGACTGCTTCGGATATTAATAGTTCTCATATCACATTGTCAAAAATAAAAATAAAAAATTCCACGACTACGGACGTCAAAAACCACTCAACTTAGTTAAGTGACTTGTGAATAGTTTAAAATACATAAACTACTTTTTATAATTAAAATTGCCAGTGTAACTGGACGAATCTTGTATTGTAAATGTAAATAAATAACGTCAAAAAATATATGGGTCTTAGTATCCCTGCCTTGCAACGTATATTTTCTAAATTTATCACTTCATAAATAGTTTTTTTGTAACAAAATATAAATGTATTTATTCACTTGACATGGGCTTCCTTAAATATTGTAACGTTCCTGTCAGGCTTTTGAACTTCTGAATATATGACAGATGTTTTGACAACCAGTGAAATTTATCTTTGACGACCTTATTCCAAAATAAAATCGGACAAGCAGTAGCAAAAAATATCGAACCCAAAATCATAATGTTTTGTGATTATTGAAATTATATCAAGACCGAACAATTGATATTTTTCAAGATGAATGTTTTCATTTTATTACACTTTTGTTCGTTTCGTTGTATTACAATAATGTTGTAGTATAATTTCGTTGTGTTACACTTTCGTTGTACTAAATTTTTGTTTATTTTGTTGTATTACATTTACGTTGTACTATATTTTCGTTCGTTTTGTTGTATTACACTTACGTCGTACTACACTTCCGTTTGTTTCGTAGCATTACACTTCCGTTCACAATACAATCTGGTAAGTTAACTGCCAGGCTGTAATCTCTTCCAAAAAAACATTTTTTACACAAAACAACTTGTTAAGACGTCTAAAATTAAAACCAGACTGGTAATCTTTTTTAAAACCAATTGGGTTCCAATGGAAAATGCACTCGCACTCTATTTTACCATCAAGGGTACCTTAAACATCTACCAAATATTGGCTAGCCCCATCATGCTTAATCCCTAATAGGTTGGCAATAGCCATACACATCTACTTAATTATATTATGATATCAACATATATTTTGTGACTTGACCATTAATTTTGTCATTTTTACTTCCGCGTTCAACTTAATCCTTAATCCATTATATATTCACAAAAACACAAGATTTAATTCTTCATACTTCTAACTTTACCTGCTTTTATAATCAATTAGATATCCTTGTCCATTTTATTCACCCATGTCTTCCCGGTCTACCTCTTCGACGCATACTATGCACTTCAGACTTGTATACTTACTTAGTTATTCCTTCGTCAATCATTTTCTGTACATACAAACTATTTTGAAACTCCTATCCACATCTTACCTAAAACATACATTTTATCCGTACATTAATTTCTGATGTTTTGATTCCATCTTCTTTTTATCCATACATTGATTTGTGATATCTTGATTCCATCTACTTTTTATCCATACATTAATTTCTGATGTCTTGATTCCATCTTCTTTTTATCCATACATTAATTTCTGATGTCTTAATTCCATCTTCTTTTTATCCATATATTAATTTCTGATGTTTTAATTCCATCTTCTTTTTATCCATACAATAATATTTGATGTCTTGATTTCATCTTCTTTTTATCCATTCATTAATTTCTGATGTCTTAATTCCATCTTCTTTTTATCTATACAATAATTTCTGATGTCTTGATTCCATCTTCTTTTTATCCATACATTGATTTGTGATATCTTGATTCCATCTACTTTTTATCCATACATTGATTTGTGATATCTTGATTCCATCTACTTTTTATCCATACATTAATTTCTGATGTCTTAATTCCATCTTCTTTTTATCCATTCATTAATTTCTGATGTCTTAATTCCATCTTATTTTTATCCATACATTAATTTCTGATGTCTTAATTCCGTCTTCTTTTTATCTATACAATAATTTCTGAAGTCTTGATTCCATCTTCTTTTTATCCATACATTGATTGGTGATATCTTGATTCCATCTACTTTTTATCCATACATTAATTTCTGATGTTTTAATTCCATCTTCTTTTTATCCCTACATTAATTTCTGATGTCTTAATTCCATCTTCTTTTTATCCATACAATCATTTTTGATGTCTTGATTCCATCTTCTTTTTATCCCTTCATTAGTTTCTGATGTCTTGATTCAATCTTCTTTTTATCTATACATTAATTTCTGATGTCTTGATTCCCTCTTCTTTTTATCCATACATTAGTTTTTGATATCTTGATTCCATCTTTTTTTATACATTACACAGTTTTTTGAAGCATGCACATTTCACAGCATATATCCACATTTCACAGCATATATTATAAGTCCACGTTTCACTTCCACACCTCTAGGTAGGCACTAATACACTATTATGTATTATTATTTTGGCCAATGTTGATATTGCGTAGTTATCGCATATCACATAAAATGATTCGTTTACCTTGTTGTCTATCGTTTCCCTTTTTTTAATGTACCTTTCAACTCGTCCATGTCGATTTAATATACTGCATGTATAACCGAACTCACTAACCAGCTCCAATTTTTCTGAGTTAACCCATATGGAGAAATACATAATATTTTATTTAGTTGTATACATAAATATTATATTTGATACTGTAATAAATATAAAAAAATATTATGTGGGTAGGACCTTTTTCCAAAAACGTATTCAATTGACAGGAGCTTTGGCCCCTACAGTATTTTATCATGATATTTCTAACACGTGTTCGAAGAGAACGACTGGATATCAAATTGGAGGAATTCGTTCTTTTTGAGTGGTTTTAAATTTGTGAAAAAGGTTCGATATATTTTTTTAAGGAATTCCTTTCTAATCCAATCCTTTAATTGAAGAAATATTTCTTCTGATGAAATCGGTGTGACGATTTCGATGGTAGAATTTTGCCAATATTCTTTATATTAGATTTTATTGAATGGATTTTCTTCTTTGGAATTTTTATAAAAAAGGTTTTATAATCTTCGAGTTTCAGTAAAAACTGAAAATTTTAATAATGAACATTTCAAAATTGTACTTTCTGAATAAATTTGAAAACCACCAGCCATAGCGCGATTAAGACCATAAAAATAATTAAATATTTTTTTTGAAAAGTGTTTCAGTTTCAAAAAACAATTAAATACGAGTACTTAATAACTGAATATATTTAACAATATAATGATATTGTTGGTCCATAAAATTTTAAATATGTCTTTTTGTATTGGGGACAAAATGGGATGTTTTGCACGTGTTTTTCAAACCTGTGTCTGACATGGTTTGCTTCAGAAAGAAGCCAACCTTTAAGGTCAATCTTGTATATATCGAATAAATTGATTGTGTCAAATCAATTTAATAGAGTGGTATGTTATGACAGAGCTTTTGGCGTTGCTGGTATCATGAAGTGAAATAACATGCCTCTAAGTATTAGATATATATAGGTGAAGTGTGCAGTCTTAGGAAACACTTGAAGACATTCCTTGAATATTTTAGTATATACCTTCTTTTTTATCTGCATTTTTAGGTATGTGGATTGTCAGCTGTCCTTCTTTGAGAGTTTTTATTAGGTGTATCAGAGATACGAGGGATTATTTCAATGTAATCCTGTTCATGGATTTGTGTCAGAATTTTCATACGTATCTGTTTCATCTCAGATCATTTGCATTTACTTACTTTTTTTATTTTTCTAAATAAAGTTATTTTAGATTATTTATAGATTTTAGATTATTTAAAAAACCTTAACTTTCTTTCAACTTGAAAAACGTAATGCTTTTATTTCAAGGCGTGCTTTTGAGGAATATTAAAAATAATTAATGCAATTTTTTTTTGTCCCAAACCCAAATGGATGGAATTTTAGAAAAAATAAAAGAATTGAAAGATGAGGAATTAAATTTATACATAAAAAGTCCTTAATAAGTTTATACGAAGGTAAATGGTTCCTAAGAAATGATAAGGTAGGGTGGAATTTTTTTTAGACAAACCAAAACTTGATTAGTCCAAATCTTCCTCTACTTATTTTCTTATATTGTAAAATGCAGATACCTGGATACTCAAGACATACAAACGACAAATAATTGTTGCCTTTGAGATGTAGTATTGGAAGTGACTCCAGCGCATAATATAGATTGAAATAAGAACCAATTGATCTGTTGTTGAAGGTCTTGAAGTTGAGACGCGTATCCTAGACATTTACGATGCTTTGAGCACAGCGCAAGGTAAAGACGACGACAGTCTTGAGCGTTTAATTATGACAGAAAGTGTGAATGGCAGAAGGAGTAGAGCCAAGGACCTATCCGATGAAGAAACTAGAGGAATTAAAAAGTGGGGTACTCATATCAGGAGGCGCTACAAATGACAAGGTATCACTGACACTGAATAAATATGTAAGTTAACACTTGCCTTACTGTGCTAAAAAAATCCCGACATTTATTTCTGTTGATATTTATAAATGTTTTTATTTCGTAATGACATCATTCAAATTATAGAAGTTTTGTTGAAGAATACATAAAGTATGAAGACCCTGCAATCAGTATATTTGGAGAAATTAAATAAAATATAAGTCCTGGTCACTCGCTATCCATCACAGGGCGGCAAGTGTTAACCATGGTAATTATGAATTGAGGAAACGACTGAGTAGAAGTTAATTTGTAAAAGAAAATAGGCCTTTACGTTTTTCAGTTTGATAGCACCACCATCTACAATATTAAAGAGGACAAAACTTTCCCATCCAACGCGATCTACACAAGAAGGTCAAAATATTTTTTTATATTTTATGAGCGTAACGTCACATATTGACAAAGAAGAAACTACTCAAAGGGACCAGTCGTGAAAGACGATACACCTAAGTGAAAAAATAATAGGAGTAACGATAGACTTAAGGGCCGATGTCACGGGATAAAAAAATAACACACAGTGAAGTAAATATGCCAATAAAGTGGTTAAAAGTCTGGAGCTCACATTTTCATGAAAGTTGTCAGCACTTTCATGAAAAAACTTTAACTACAGAAAAACTACCCTTTGACACGACTAGACCGGAGTAGCTAATCGGTTCAAAGATGTAACGCTGAAAGACAGAGTAGAAATCTCCTTGAAAATGAATAACTTGATTATTATTGATTTACACAAAGTATCATCTGCGAATTAATTCAGATGGTCGCTAATATTACAAGACGAAGAGTTGTATTGAAGTTTAAAGATTTGCCATTGAATTACCCACGGCCAGAGAATCATTTACATCTCGATAATGTATAATTTATGTAATAATAAACGTATTTAAATAAAATTGTTTCTGTTACATAACAAAACGCAGAGATATGCTTCATGTCAACAATTGAAATAACTGGAAGGAAACGGCAAAAGGATTTCCTGGCAGGCACTATTCCCTCGTGAAGCAGTCCCATCAACAATGGGTGGGACGTCATAATTTACAATTGAAATTGGGTGAGTACAATGCAAAGCAGAGATGCAATGGATATAGTAGATGCTAATTTATAGCGGCCATAACTAGTTTTATGGGTGTATCTCTTCAGAGAAGCTTTCACGAGAAAGCTCAGTTATTTTGAATAGCGAGACGTATGTTATGCATATTTAACTAAAAATAAATAAGTGACTGAAAACTCTATTTTAAAATAATGCTTACGAATTAATAAAAAACTATACTTGTAAGCTTTTTTATATGAAGTAATTTGTAAGTTTAGTTTCCAATATATTTTTAATAGTTAAGACGTTAATACTGTTAATGTTTTAAGACACTAATTTATTTAGTCAAACACTGGTTATTCCACTTAGCATAACGGTATAGCCCTACCGGTTTCAAGGTTTTTATCTCATAATCAGGGATCACAAACATAAGTCTTGTTTGTGCTTCTCTGATGATGAAGTGAAATATAAACAGTGTTCTACTAAACAAATTAAATAATTTTTCAATAGTTATATCGTTCTAAGTGCAAATTGTTAAATTTTGAAATAAACTTAAAATTTAAAAAAAATACAAATATCTTTAAAAAAAGATGAGTTTTTACATTTTTGAAGTTAGTTTTGAATAAATATGAATTTTTCGGTTCATACATACTTATAACTAAAAATATCAAGCAATGAGAACTGTACCATCTTGTATTACACTTTTGTTGTATACAGTACAACCTGGCGTGCTTATTACCATGTGACAAACTCTTCCAAGCAATCAGAAAGATATTTAAGATGTCTTGAATAAAACCATACTGGAATCCTTTTTTAGTTCCAACGGGAATCGAAGCAGCAATCCCCGGGCTGGGAGACAAGCGTCTTACTAACTAGACTACGGAGGTCGTCTTACGGCTTATAAATGAAAATTATGTTTCTATGTTACACATTTATTAATTTCCAATATTTGGGTCAAGCTTTCAATATGTATGCCAAATAACAGATTCCACCAAACTTTCAAGAGAAGACTTAATGAGATTACTTTGGATAACAAGACATTTATTGACGACCAGGTGGCTGAAAGGGATTGGATGCAGAAGACTTGGAGAACTCCTCACAACTATTAGCATACAGAATACTTCCCCATCAGCTAACAGGCGGTTCATCTGTATTTTGATTAATTAATAGAACCACAGGAATGTGAACAGTCTTGAAATCGGCAAATAAAATTAAGCTTAAAAAGACCTGGCATTAGAAATATTTTTTGACATTCTTCGATTGAATCAGTCATTGTGAGCTTTATAAACAAATGATGACCTCAGCGTCTTCTTCATGGAATTTTCTACTCCAGTTTTTGATATTTAAAAAGAAAGAATGATAGAAAATTGTAAAAGGAATAATCAATATGATATGGTATATGTACCGGGTAGACCTCCGAAGAGATGGCGTGACAGCTGGAAATCCACGTCACAAGAAGGGGAACAAGCGGAACAAACAGATCATGATATATATGAAGAGGTAGAAGAAGAAGAAGAACCTTAGAACATTGAGAACAAGTGCCAATTGTGAAAAGCTTGTTTACATTTCGGAATTTTGAGTTTAACGTCAGATGGCGATCCTAAAACAGTACTGAAACTCTGTCGAAATATATGTTGTGTGAAATGTTTTTTTGAAAAAAAATCAGATGGTATTAAGTATAAATTAAGTGGTCTTCCAGTCCGAGGAATACCAAATTTATTTTTAAAAGATTCGTTGAAATTTTTTTTTAAAATATGTACGAGTATATAAAATAATATAATTGATAAAATGGAAAAAAATTATCAGTATAGAGTATAATTTTTTTCCCATAATCTTTACAATTTAAATAAATTAATAAAATGAATAAATTTTGAAAGAAATTAAAAAAATTAATGAATTTTTCGATGTTAATATTTATTTGAAGGGATAGCCTTACGTCAATAAATGCGCCAAGTTGTATGGTATATATTATACTCGTAAGTGTAATACAACATAATACATGGTTTGAGTATATTGAACGAAATAATGAAGAAAGACTAACCAAACAAATATAAAGCGGAAATGTGATTGGAAGGCGTTGTAGAAGAAAAATAAGTAAAGGTATGGTTGAATTAAGTGAATTATATCTTAAAATTAGGAAAGGTTAAAAGTCTGACCAATCTAAGAATAGTCGAATGGAAATGTACTTGAATGTAAAAAATGCAAAGGATGTGCGTAGATATAGGAAAGTTTACCGGTCTGTTCTCTCTATCTACCCCAACAGGCAGATGGCGTGATGGTATGTATGGTATATACACAATTACATAAAAAAACATTAAATAATAAACACGTCGCAGGGTAAATATAACCTTCCTTAGAATCGAATATTTGATCATTTGAAAATGTGATATCAGGTTCTCAATTGAACAACACAAGTGTAGGTAAACATAGGAAAGAAGAGATAAGAGAAAGAGAAACCAGTTGGTTGGAAAGGAGAGAAAGATAAACAGACCTCAGGGAATGTGTAAATGTAAACGGTGGAGGGATTCGGGAATCAAGGATCAAAAAATCAACAAAGGAAACGGCAGGTAAGAAAAATTACCTGACGTTATCCTTGAAATTCTTCATTTATATTCTGCGCGATTTGTTTTTCAATGGTCCTTTTCGATGTTGATTTTTTCCTGATCAAAAAAATCATCTCACTCAAAAGGAAAACTTAATATTCAAACGAATTTATCTTAAGTTTTGAATGAAAATTATTTCATGCGAAGCCTTCACCTGATTTTTGCATTTCTGAATTATTTAAATCAACCCTTAAATTGGATATTTTTAAATATACTAATCATTACGCCGTTTCTCTCCTGAGGGTTAGCTGGAAAAACAATACACTAAACTTTGTTATCTGGACACTTGCACACCCATACACCTTATCATGCCCCTCTTTGTGTAACAGGAGAAATCCGTGCAATCCGTGAAAAACGTGCCCATACTATCTCAATCGCCTCTCCTCCATCTTGATGTCTGTAACACCTAGGCTTCCATGAATGCGTGAACTTTTTATTTTGTCTCTTAGGGACACACCAGCTGACCATCTTAGCATGCGCATTTCAGCAGTTTCTAGTTGCCTAGAGTAAGAGTTATACATCGTCCAGCATTCGGATCCATAGAGGAGTGCGGGTCTGACAATCGCTTGAATTGTTATGAATTATTATGTCATATATTTTTAATGCAAACAGTTATTTTTTACGATTTCCAAACATTCCGATTTGGTGGACATATTCTGTTTAATATTACCTCTTCATTTATGCATCTCGTATTTTAAAATCAGGTCCATTTGATCCTACAACGTTTTCTTTAGTCTTCTTCTTCCACGCACTACTTGCACTTCTGACTTCTTCCACGCACAACTTTCACTTCTGACTTGTATACTAGTATTTTATTCACTATCCATTATCTCCACATGTCCTCAAAAACTTAAATCTTCTTTCAATATCTTACTTAAAACATCCCTTTTATCCACGCACTTATTTCTAATGCCTTCAATCCATCTTCTTAAACATAATACATTCACACTTGACAATGTTTTTTAGTGAACGCGTTTCCACTGCATTAATAATACTTTTATCATGATTCTGCCAAATTCAAGTTTCACTGCTATACGTCACGGTGTGTATCAACATTCTATTATCATATATTTTAACATTTTTGCTACTTTTGATATTGTGTGGTTGTTGTATTTTACATTAAATGCTCCATTTACCCTATTTTCTGTCGCTTACATTTTTTCAATGTTCCTTTCAGCTCGTTGATCACACGTGAACATCCTTCCCAGATGTCAGAACTCATCCAACTGCCACAGTTTCTGATACATCGCATACCCACTTTAAACCACACCTTTCTTAAACCATACACTTTAATATTTTTTTATTCATTTTCAAACATTTTACTATACATCTCCCTTATAACTTATAATTCATTTTCAACCTACGAAAATACGATCATATAACTCAGAAGGCAATAAAATTGTTGAATGTTATAAATAGACGCCAAATTGACATACTGTCTCGCCGCCCCCTTTTATCTATCCGAAAATTTTCAGCGTCTTATATCATGGATAGCCTTACGCTCAAACAAAGATTGTCTATTGGCCTTTCCAGTTCACTTTCCAGTTTTTACGTCGTCCTTAACTGTCCATGCAGTGAGACTCTGGAATCAGTTACAAACCATTATAAGACTCGCTCCGTCCTTGGCATGCTTTAAGGAGCGACTGAAAAAAATCTTAATTTCTAGTCAGTAAAATAACGTATTTCATGTCACACCTCTTTCCTATTTTAAAACAATATTAGGTTGTACACATTTCAATATTTAAATTAATTATAAAACATTACCATCATATGAGGTATGACACTCCCGTTCAGGTCAGCCGGTTTCTTAAAGAGGCAAGAACTCTTTAGATCTCTGGGGTTTGTTGGGTTCCTTTGACTCTGAATAACTCTCTCTCAACTCTCGCAGGGACAGGCGACACAATTAAACAAGTATAATTTGGAATGAAACAGTTTATTATATTGTAAAAAAAAGAAAAAAAATATATAAAAAAAACTTGACGAATGTCAAGAAAAAAAGTTTAAAATTGGCAAGAAAAAAATGTGTTGTATTTAGCAAGGGAGATTTCAATAACAATTTGAAATTACTTTACTCGGTGGGTTTTTAGCGTGGCGACGAAATCCAGCATTGAAATTAAAGGAATAATATTCACCCGTAATTAAAGATGGCGTCCTGGGCTTCTGCGATACACGAAGAAAAACTAGTCAGGCTGTCCTCGGTAGAAACACTATTTCTGGACAGACGTCCTAACCGTATCTTATCTGAAGGCACAAGAGAGCTCCTCGTGGAAGTTCGGGCCTTTTATAGGCACTTGCGAGAAAGAGAGGCTACACGTACTCATTCTCACTTAAAATAATAGTTTCGATAGTAACGTCATAGATATGATACTTTACTTTTAAAAGACAATTGAGATCGGTGTCTCTTACAATTCATCAAAAGGGTATATCGTCTAGACAGAATTTATTGCTTCCTTGAGCACTGGATTTTTATGACCCTGTTTTTGTCTTCTCAGTCGTTTACCGATGGTCTTACAATTTCCATATTTACAAAACAGAATTGAATTTATTTTAAACCCTTTTCCTAAACAAACAATGACCATGGAATTCTTTACAATCCGAATGTAGTTTTACAACCCGAGCCGACCACCTGAGTTGGCGGTGCACTATTTCATTTGTATCACCAAAACAAAATTTAATTTATTATAGGCCCCTTTTCCTAAACAAACAATAACCATGGGATTCTTTACAATCCAGGATATAATCTTGTACTCCAAAGCGGTGAGCACTTAAGATAACCTCTTTTTTCTATTGACTTAATCTTAGCGACAGTATTAGAAATATACTAAATTATTTTGCTTCGAGAAACATGTTTCAGGAGCATGAAATGTTGCGAATTTAGTATTGGGGAGGTGAACTATGTAATTTATCAAATACAGTCCTGACATTCATTTCTGATTTTTCATTTCCTTTCCTCCCCACCATCCCTTAATTTTCTTTTGATTGATGATATCTCCCTTTATATGAAAAAATATTGTTCGGGTGATTGTCCGTATTTGTGGGGCTCGTGGGCATATGCTCACGTATGTGTTTATGGATTTCGTGAAGATGGATATTCATTTGAATGATTTATGCGACCACGTAACTTGCTTCATTTATTTTCGTCTGGTTGGTTGGAAGATATTGCCACCTGGCAATAAGCCCGCCGAATCGTATTTGCAATAAAAATGTTAAATAAATAAATAAAATAACTTAGAACAGAAATGTACAAATATGGACGAGACAATAGCCATATGATGGATAAAATGGCATAGAGTCTTATCTGCCTACCGCAAAAAAAACTTTAATGGATAGTACGTACATTTAACGTAATAAAATATCTTTGATATCTTCATTCTGCATTATTTAATACATTAACCCTTCATAAAGTTTCATTAATGCACGCATTTTGTATAGCATAAAAAAATATATTTACATCGCAGATCTCTCTCAAATTTTATAACGAAAATAATACAGCAAAAAGTTTACCCATAAAGTGGTCAGTTGACGGAAATGCCTGGCTTTGAATTACAATCAGAAATGAAAAGTTCCCCTTTGAAAATATATTTCGTAAACAAAGGATAAAACACTGTTGTAAATAATGCTTGAAACGGAATTACATTGAGTTTGTACAATTCTGTGTCCGTTATTTTCAAATCAGGGGTCCCCCAGTTTAAAGTTTGGCCCCTCTCTCACTGCCTTTAATTTGATAAAAGATACCTCTGTTAGCCATCAGGACAGAAACGAGCCAATCAAGGCTGTGTTTTTGCTTCATTGACTACCTCAGCAATAAAAATGAAATGTTTTAATTAATTTTAAACTTTGAAATCAAGTTTTCTTTTACTCCTGAAAATTAAGCCGAATGTCAAGGTTGTATATTGAACCATTGTAAGCCAATCTCTGCCGGCATTTTGATATAATTAAGAAGAACCTTAATTCGTTCAATCTTAAAGTAGCCCTCGGCAAATTCCGTGATCTGATTGATAAAATCTTTGTCTTCCAACAGAGGTTTCCGGGTACGATTCCTGATGGTTTCGAAATGGTATTTGAGTCTTGATTATGATACCATCTGGCACTTAATATCATGCATCACACTTCATCTAATGTCAAATATTTTATTATCACATACAGTAAAATTTACAAATGTTTCTTTGTAGCACGTCTTCAATTGGTAACATTTTCAGCAACTTTCTAACCAAATGTGTTATTTTAAACATATACAGGGGCAGAAAAGTATCGTATCTTACGTCCATAGCCACCATCTTCCTATCCAACCATGATTTCTTTTATTTTCTACATATATTATATTGGTAGTAATATTTCTAACGACAGTAAAAGTGGGTCGAATCCCTAGTGACAGCGCCCTTGAGGAGAATCTACTCTTCAGCCGGCGCTATATATTGCACATTTTTAAATATCACTACGCCATTTGTTCTTTGGAATAGGCAGAGCAAAGAGAGTGCCAGACTTTCCTCTCGCGACACTTACCTCTTTTTACCTTTTCTACATCCATACACCTTTTCATGCAACGTCTACGAATTCTCTGACTCGTCATATTTCCTGCTTTTAAAATATTACACACTTTATCCGAGCACACTTTCCTTGCTCAAGTTTTCAGCATTTTTTTTTACCAAATATGTGTTTTGAACATATGTAATTGCGAGGAAGTACTTAATCTAAAGGGTCTTTCAAATTGAGCAGTTTTATTAATTCTTGGATAAAACACAGATGGCGTCGCGAACTTGCCTTAGTTTTGTTACATTTGTGAAGCGTAATGTATGAAATTTATAAAAAATGGAGTCGTATACAATACAACAACGCGTTTAAATTGAGAATTATTTATGAATTGTAATCTCCGAGAACGGTGATGTTAATTGGTCACCAAGATCATGTCATCTGACACAGTTGGACTATTTTCCAGGTCTATAAATCCAGGTCTATAAAAAATGTCCTTCAATCAATTCCTGAGTTGAAGGACTTAATTGTTTACGTTATTGGTGAGTTGGATTCTCGAAATATATCCATTTTTCATCGCCAGTCACAATTCAATGGAGAAATGTTTTTATTTGTATCTGGCGAGTAGCATTTCGCAAGTGATTTTTCGGTTTTCCTGCAGTCTTTCATTCAGTTCATGTGGAACCCATTTTCCCACCTTCTGGATCTTTCCCATGGCTTTCAAACGTATGGAGACGGCTTTTCGTGTCACATTTAATTGATCCGCGAGTTGTTGTTGCATTAAAGTGTCATCCTCATCCAACAATGCTTGCAATTCGGCATCTTCAAACTTTCTTGGTGGTCTTCCACGTTCTTCGTTTCTCACGTCGAAATCGCCACTTTTGAAAATTTTAAACCACTCAAAGCACTGTGATTTACCAAGAACATGCTTACCGTAAGCTTCGACAAGCATTCGATGTGATTTTGCAGCAGTTTTCTTCAAATGGTAACAGAAAATCAATGCTGTCCGCAAATCGTAGTTTCCAGGCACAAAAACAGACATATTCAACGCTATGAAAACATATGTAGTTGTATTAAACTTGTATTGTTGTGAGTTATGTTAAAAGTCTTTGACAAATGTAAACAAAAGAAACAGGTGCCAATGACGTGGTTTGACAGTCACTACATTGACAACTATAGTCATCTATGAGCATATTCCGGTTTAATATTTACAAACCAAGTATATTGGACGGTCCCGTAATCTCGACTAATAACGGTCTCTCTTTTAAGAATAACAAAGATAATTCCATTCTTAACTTGCCTGGATTGTTATCATAATTATGTCACCAGCTATTAATCAAACGGGCGATGGTATATATTTTCATACGAAGTTGCTAACAAAAATACGATTATTTTTAAATTCAAACATTTGAGTGACGCTAATGAGATTGTCATTTCTTCTCAACATACTGAAGTATTCATCAGCTGCTGGTGTGTCCCTAAGAGACAAAATAAATAGCTCACGCATTCGTGGAAGCCTAGGTGTTACAGACATCAACAGTAAGATGGAGGAGAGGCGATTAAGATGGTATGGGCACGTTGGACGCAGAGCACCCGATCACATTGTGAACCAGGCAATATCCATAGATCTTCCTCGAATAACAACCAGAGGAAGACCAAAAAATTCATGGGTGGTGCAAAAAGATAACCTGATGCAGAGGCACGGCCTGGGGGACGTAGTCCGGGACAGAAGAGCATACAACCTGAGGACGAGGAGAGCTGACCCCAACAGTCTTCGCAGACAGTGAGTTGGGATGGAGCCAGGGAGAAGATACTGAAGTATTCATTACGCATACGATGACGAACTGTAAATCATGGGTTTATTTCAGTAGTTGTCCGTTCT
Source organism: Odontocerum albicorne (assembly GCA_949825065.1). Taxonomy (NCBI): domain Eukaryota; kingdom Metazoa; phylum Arthropoda; class Insecta; order Trichoptera; family Odontoceridae; genus Odontocerum; species Odontocerum albicorne. The sequence goes on along the minus strand of OX463844.1, from coordinate 47,890,725 downwards.
AAGGCTCATCTATTGGAGCCGAGGGTAGTGTTATATCCCGGCCACGCTTCTCAATTTGTTTGCATCATCAATTCAGTTACGTTGAATTTGTTAGAATACAAAATTATTTGTATTAATGCGTCATGTACTCGTATCTATTTGAGTGTGCTCATTTCTGTTTGTGGCATGTTGCTTTTATGTTTTTTTTATTTTTTTTTTTGTTATTATAATTTGTGTAAATTGTAAATCTCATCTACGCGTAAGTGTAAATCTCATCTACGAGGAAGTGTAAATCTTATGTACGAGTAAGTGTAAATCTTATCTACGAATAAGTGTAAGTCTCATCTACGAGTGTATTTAGATTTAATTTTTTTATATTATTTATAGTAGCATGAGTAATTGTCACGTGATAAGCATCAGTTTGGTTTCCTTCAAACAGGATAGGTTGTGATGGGGGAGGGAAATATATTTTTATAAGATTATTAAAGTGTATCTCTTTTAATTTTAAAGTATATCTCTTTATAAACAGGAAAGATTCCAAGAAGGATGTGTGTCGAATAAGTAAAGTATGGCGATTCGTCCTCTCTGCTTACCCCAACAGGGAAATGGCGTGATGGAATTTAATTTTACATAAATTAGTAGAATAAAATCAAGGAATATATTTTTGGATCAAATATATATTTTGAAAGAAGGATATGTTAAATGTCAGATAAAACTAAGGAGCTGTATGAGAAGGTGTTTGGATGTAGAAGAGACAAAAGACGTGTGTCATAATAGGACAATCTGGCGTTTTATTATTTCTGCCTATCCCGATAGGGAAACTGGTTTGTATATCATTTTATCTTAATATTCGAAATGAGTTTCCGGATAACCTGTTATTTTGTATTTTGCCTCGACTGTTTCGATATACTCGTATATTATATCAATGCAAAGATAATCAAAATTGATTTAAACTAGAGTGACGTTTGTTTTGTATAAACATTTCTAACGACATGGCCCTTAAAGTTCCCAGATAATTGATGTAAACGGGACGAGTAATTAAAGGATAAATTGGACCCTAAATTACGCATAGCTTCACATGGAAACTTATCGGCTTAACCGCTTGAATAACTGCTGTTAGATTAAGTTTTATCTTGAGGTTAATTCTAAAATTATTAGGTACTTTGATAATGAATCTTAATACGTTTCAAATACCTATTTTGATGGAATGAATATCAACGTCCGTGACCATGACTAGCTCCGTGGTCTATTTGGTCAGCTGCTTGTCTTCCGACCTAGGCTTTGCAAGTTCAATTCACGTTTAAACCTAATTTAAAAAAAAAATACGAGACTGATTCTCCCTTAAGGACTATTTGGCATAATTCAGGTTGGTTGAAAACATTTGCCGCATGACAATCAATCGGCCAGGTTGTTCTATAAACAATTATAGTTTAGTCAAGGAAAAATGGAAACAAATTTTGGAAAAATATAGAAAACTAATTATTATATGATGAATCAATTTTTAAGAAAAAAAATACTCAAATAATTTTTTTTAAATATTCCTCATCCTTTACTTCCTTGCAACCTTCCTCGTATTTTATTTTCCTTGGATTGGCCTTTTTGTTACTTTTACTTGAAATATATTTTTATTTCATTAGTTTGATACTCAGTCATGTAACCGATTTAGATACAATTACTGGTTTATGAAAAAAATGCTTTCAAGTAATAATTTCACGAGATGTATTTAGACAAACGTATCAAAATAAATAAAGATAATCTAGCTCTTAACCCTGAGAGATCGGCGCACTGCTAAAGCAGTGGAAGAAATTTGTTCTACCCTTGTATTCTAAATGAATATCATTCACTATTATCTAAATGAATATCGCACTAGATAGACAATTATATTTTTTTCTCGTAGCGCTCTCAGGGTTAAAAAGGAACGAATGACAATTTAAATATTTTTTTACAAACTTGTACATATAAACGTGACAAAATAAAAGATAAAGATTTATGTATTGTACAAAAGTATTAAAGTAAATACTTTAGTAGTGCAAAAGTATTAAAGTAAATACCAAACTACCCACATTTCAACAACATTGTATATTTTAACTTCCAAGTTTATTGGTTACCAATAAGCTTCGAAGTTGATAACCAATAAGCTCTGAATATGCGAATTTGTAACATTTTTGAAACGTCGTCACTTGGAGCCAAAAAGCTTCGAAGTTGATAACCAACAAGCTCTGAATATGCGAATTTGTAACATTTTTGAAACGTCGTCACTTGAAGCCAAAAAAGCTTCGAAGTTGATAACCAACAAGCTGTGAATATGCGAATTTGTAACATTTTTGAAACATCGTCACTTGGAGCCAAAAATAGCGCGATTTATGTTAATATCTAAAAGACCTTTGACTATTTATAATTCAAACAAAAGTTAGCACTTCTATTAAGGCAAAGTGGGAACGGTTTATTGTGATTAAGAGATAAATATTAAAAGCAGTTTTTAAACAATGGAATGAATTTGTAAGAAAATATTAACCTTATTAAATAATATCAGATGATATGACAGATGATATGACATTTAATTGTTATCAAATTGATACGGTTATAATATATAAAAAAAGATTACATTAGTCGAAAATTAAATGTTCATTAGTCATAAATTACCATTTTGTCAAGCTCCTTAACTTATTCAGTATGACATTTGTTTTCAAGACCTGAAGTTGTGAAACCCAGTTTTTTTTAAGTGGTCTAGGCTGGTTTTCACGTAAGGCTTGTTTAAACACCTTTCTGGATGATAAGAAGAGATTCCTATGGTACTCGTAAGTTTGAATGTATTTAGCAGTTATGTAAAACAATACAATTTTGGATTCACTCTTTATGAAAACGATCGTTTTGTATTTATTTATATTTTCTACGAATATTGTTCTATCGTGACTTGAGTTTCAAGCTCTTTTACTGATCTTTTCATCAGGCTAACCTTTTAACTGACAATTCACTTAAAATAGCAGCTGGAAAGGTGAGTCATGTCAGTTACATTATACGAGTACTAGTGCAGTCATCCCCAATGGGGGCAAAAATGCCTTATTGTAATTTTTTAGGTCCTTAAGATGAATTCATTTTTAGGGAGTTGATAGAGCTTAAAGGGGGTTATTGTAATATTTAACATTGAGATAATTGTTGAGCTTATTTGTAAACTTCATTATTCGAACTGTTCAAATTCTGTACATAAAATAAAATATATGGTTAGCAGCTATATGTATGGCATTGTATACGTACGGGATGAAAATTAGTTGATAAAAATAAGAAATCAAATATATAGTTTCATTTCATGAAAAATAAATTAAAAAGCTAGTATTATTTAAAAGGTTTTTTTTATACTCTCGCCACTCTGCAAGGACTAAAAAAATCTAACGTTTTACTAGGAGGGTTTTAATTTTATCTTAAGATGTTTCGAGGGGGCGTTGGTCTAAAAATGGTTGTCAAACCCCGTTTTAGTGGATATACAGTATTTAGTAAATATAGCTTAAGTAAAAATAAATAAGAAATGGGATGTAATTTCTTCTAAGCTCTTAATTCAGTTTTTCTAACGAGCTGAACTCTGAAAAGACAAAGTTACTTAATCTAAAGTAATATATATATATATAATGTTCAAATTTTCCTTCCATGTCTTGCATGAATATTAACCTCGAAGGCTCTCAAATCATTTTCCACTGGAGACAAATGATAATGGTATTATAACATGCTCTGCCGAAGATAGTCGTTTTATGGCCATATTTTTTAAAACTATATTTGGTTTATTAAAACAATAATTTGTCAGAAAAAATTTACATAAAAATCTTCAAACGCAGCTTCACAAAAAATAAAAAATAATAACACATTTTATAATTGAAAAGAAAATTAAAAGTTACCCTAGAACTGACAAGTGTAGCAACAGCTACACAAGAGGTGACAAGTGTAGCAAAAGTTACACAACAGGTGACAAGTGTAGCAAAAGTTAAACTTGAGGTGACAAGTGTAGCAAAAGTTTATTTAAAATATACAATAATATAATGAGAGAAATTAACGTAACATACTCGTACATGAAAAGAATACAATATCTCTCAAAGATTTAAACAATAATATCGAAAATTTTACAATAGACTAACAATTTTCCCTTGAAGGAGTTCAGCAACATATGAAAAGTGAGGTGATATGCGGTTCGGCAGTGCGATTTCTTTATCTACGCGCATTTACAAAGCCAGGTTGTTTCTGCATAGAGATTGAAAAAACAATACGTGAGTGCGTTGCTTCAGATATGTTAATTACCAGGAATGTACAAACCAAAATTATCTATAACGGATGGATTTATCAGATAACCCCTGAGCCGGCAAACAAAGTGAATATCCAATCGTGAGAATCTTACACTCCCTATTCTAGTCTCATGAAGACAGAAGATGAAGGCAGAGTACAAGTAAGTTAACTTTTCAACCTTTTTATTAGTATTCTCCCTCTATTATGACGGAAATGAAGGCTGATCTTATTAATTAGTTTCACTTAAAGGAATATGGTTTCATCTATGTTAATGTTCAAATCTAACAGGATAACTGTGCCCTTAACCCTTCCCTTACGGTGATAAAAATAATACGCGTGCTCCGGTGATGGGTAGTGAGCACGCAATAAAAAATTAGCTATTTAAATCGAAAAAATAAGAACATTCATAGATAATCCCCTTAATTAATTATAATTGAAGTTAAAAATTATAATAATTGAGATTTATTTGCTGAAAACATTAAAAAACCATCTGGCAACGCTCACGGAACGGGCGTACGTCTAACCTATTTGCAAGCTTAGAAGCTACTAGGGGCGCGGAACGTCAGTCGCATACCCCGGCGCTTACGCTTATGCTTGCGACGTTGAGACAATTGAGCTCCTCGTAATTCAGTCTAGTATGCAAGAGTGAGATGCGAATATAGTGTCGCGCTTCCCGCATACTATTCAACTATCGTCAAGATGAGGCACTCGCAGCGTTTAAATGCGAATTTGTTTTCGATCTTTACAAAACACCTCGATGCAGTCGATAAATTCTGATTATTATTTATAATATTTTTTAAATCAATGCGTAAATATATTATGGAGGAATACCTGAAATCTTAACCTTGTATTTATTATATTTATTGAGATATTGATGGTTATTAGAAGCAGCGTGTAGAAGATACCCAACACAGGGAAGGAAAGGTTAAGGTAGAGTACAAAGTATTAAAGCTGTTGTATCTACTGTCGATCATAATCAGAACATCTGCATATCCAAAATCTTTGAAAAACACAACTGAATGATTTGAATTTATTTATAAGGATACAATTTTTTTTTAAAGTTCCTAGTCTCTTTTACTTGCGAACCTAGCTCAACATATGATGTGATGGTTTTTATTACATCACGTTTATTTTTGGATCACCTATTTTTAGTGGCTCTTCAAGAGGCAAAATATGTTCAAAGCTTTTTAATACGACTTGCCCTCGCAGCATTAAACTACTCCTTCAGCTCGAAGTGGATATTTATGAAAAGTAAAAGACAAGGAGTTTTATAGCCCCAGACATGATTTCTAAAGGGCAAAAAAAACAAGGGGCACTCAAACTTTTTGCTTTTGAGTGTTAATAGCTCTTACGGTTTAATCATATATTATTTATTTATAATTAAATTTTGTATTAAAGTAAGAGAGTTGATGGCATGAAACTATTTCTTTTATATGCAAAACTTTCTTTCCAACGAGGATTCCAATCTCGACTTACGTGTGCGAATTTTGTGTTTATTTATTTTTAATTCTTTAAGTATACTGCAAACATGTTTGAATTGATAATTCGGGCATTTTTAAAAGGGTAGTCAGAATATTGTAAATTATTTCAATTTTAGTGTTATTTATACAATAATATATTTCCTCGAACCAGATAATATCAAAATCGGCCAAGATATCGGTATTTAAGTACAAAGTTTGACATACGGGTGTAAAAAAGTGTTAAATAATTGCTGTAAAAATACGTGAACTCAGATGAATACATGAAGTGACAATGTATGATATGCTAATGTTGTGAGTATGATGAAGAAGAGCATTTTAAGATTGTTTGGATATGTGGCACAAATGAGGGAAGAAATAATAACAAAACAAATACACAGCGCACATGAGGGGGGAAGGCGTCGTAGAGGAAAATCAAGAAGAGTATAGTTGAATCAAATGTATGTCATTTTGCAATAAGAATATATAAAAAAGTTTGAGAAATCGTAGGGGCTGTATGAAAAGGTGTATGGATGTAGAAAAGACTCTTAATTTGTTTCGCGATAAGAACGTCAACGATTTTATGGTATGTTTGAATATATGTGTTTCTATAACTTGTTTTAATGTAAGTTTTACACAATTTCAATAATTTTCATCAAATTGAAATAACGTATTAATTTATACATGTGTTTAGCTCATAAATTTGTTCATTTTACGAATACAAGAAATCTTAAATATGTAAGGAACGTGAAAATTAACCAATTCATAGAGTTGGTGACAAATTTCTCTGACTTTCAATGATCCAACCATACCTTTCTTGGTTTTCCTCTACGACACCTACCACTGACGCTTGTACTAATATATTTGTTGTGTTTATATTTCTTTAATCATTCGTTCTATAATATATTCTTAAACCACATTAGATAATTCATCTTCATCTTAATTCATACACCACCCTTAAGTTCACATTTATATCAAATTCCGTTCACTTTGTAACCCTATGAATTTTCAGTGCACACATTTTTTCAGCATGTATTCTCGACTTTTCAGTCTTTTCCGTAGCCATGTTGAACTTCCATACATCAAAGATGATACTAGAACACTGTTGTGGACTATCATCCTGTGAGATACAAGCTAAAGCCTAGTTTACTGAGGACACGACAAATGAAAGGCAACAAACCCAGATCAATTAAAATTGTGTGTCTGAATTAAATTACCTGTTGTTTTTATCGCAAATTATGTATATTTCTTGTCATATGTAAAATAAATAAAAAAAATAAAAAATGAACAGATTTTGATACTGTCCAGATCGAGGCCTGGTTTGTGATACTGACATTTAAAAAACGTTGCAATTTTTATCTTTCATCTAAATATGAAAACTATAACGTTTTCGAAACATCGGTATTATAAGCCGAACACGCTGAAATACATTATGCAACTAATGCAGAGAACAACGAAATCCTGAAAACACAGCTTCTCAACTGAATGTACACCTGACCATAGCAAACGTTGCGTAGCCATGCCAGGCGTCTTCTTCCGATTCCTCGTCGACAATTTTCCTCGCAATATATGAACCAGATATGTAATCGTTCAGCATTGTATGGTATTTAAGAGCTTTTGTTCTATACTTGCTTGGCATAAAAACTTGTTATTTGAAATACCATGATACTAAAAAATTCTTAGCATTCTCCGATAAATCTACATTGCGAATCATTCTTACTTACTTAGCATTCTGATTTTCTAGATCCATGTATTAACTCCATCAAGTAGAATATATCGTACATTCATAGCGGCTAGTCATGCATTTCTAAAGTTTAAGATTCAAGTTATCATTGCAGAAAATGTCATCTTGAGAAATCTTGCATATCAAGTTCAAGTAATAAGGCTTTTAAGATATTTGAACCCAAAAATTCGTCCTGTATCAGCTGATAAATTCAAACTTTAAGTTAAATAACTGATAAATTTTTTAATTTTACAAATTGGTCGAAAACAGTTTTAAAAAAGTATCAAACCCAACTAACTGTATTGGTCCGAAAAATTAAGTAAAATGAGTATGAACTTTGTAAATAAAAAGATTACGAACCCCTGATGTAGAAAAATGATGTAAAGCAGAGAGGCGTGGATGCGGAATGTGTGGCGTGTTTTTATATCATTTCGCATCACGTCCACGTCACGTGCCTAGGCATCTTTATCCGTAGGGGATTATTGATAGTTTTGGAAGCATGTGTCGAGAAAAGTTTCAGCTGAATTTTTATGAAACGAAATTATTGTTACCGATTCAAATATCACATTAAACTATAATTTGTTTTCACTAAGATAAAATGAACAGAGTCTTATTTGTGAAAAATTAGAGATATTTGCTCTCTTTTTTTAATACTCATTATGAAGCCATTTTATTAAGCCTTCTCGTTAGTCTAATTGGTAAGACGCTTGTCTTTCAATCCAGAAGTTGCGGGTTTGATTTCCGTAGGAACCCAGAATTTTAAAAAGGATCACAGTCTAGTTTTCACTTAAGGCATCTTTGAAAAATTTCTACATGGTAATTAATCCGCCAGGTTGTACTGTATACAACGAAATTGTCATACTTTAGTAAGACGTTAGTTGAGATAATTGATGGAATAGTTATAACCGACCAGATAACGAAAAATATGCTGATTATTCTGTTCTGCTTGTGAATAATTTATAGAGCTTCCAAGTGTTAATGAGAGAGTTTTGAAAATTAACATTTTTTATATCCACTTTGCACGTATTTCTCCTGCTACACAAAAAGGGTTTGCTTCTTGAGTTAGCTAATTTTCGTTAGGAAGAATATCAGCCAGGATTCTTCTCATACTGCTAGGCGGTGCTGATAATATATAAATAGTGTTAATCAGTTGTTTCCACGCGTGACTGAGTGTTTAGCCATGATATTCGTCCTGTAAGTTGGTATGTAGAACAGAGGGGGTTTCCTTGCACGGCTATATTTATTAGGTACATATAAACTTAGTGCTTCTAGAATCGCGGGATAGTTAAAGCAACCTTGTAAAACTTTTAGTAGGAATATCACAATGGAATCTTGTCTTCTTGTTTCGAGGCTTCTATAGTTACACACCGTGAGAAGTTCGACATGGTGAGCATATTTTGGGTAATCGCCCTTTGTTCTGTACCATAGAGTTCTGAAGATTTTTTTGTATTTGTTCTATATTGTTTTTATATTTGAGTTGATGAGGAGCCCAAACTGTAGATGCATATTCCAATTTGGTTATTATTATAATTATATAAGTTTCGAAGGATATTGGTACTGTTAAATTATCTTGATATTTTTATTATAAAACCGAGTAGTGTGTAACAATCCGATATCAAACGCGAAACATGGTTAACGAATGTAAGTCCAACATCTAAAGTTACGCCCAAATCTTTAAATTCTGAAACTGGATATAAAAAAAATACAAAAGTTTATCAGTAAATATAAATCTCACCGTGGGTAACTTTTGATGTAAATAATGAAATTATTCAGCAAATCCAACAATTTTAATATCTATGCTGCTGGCTGAATAATTAATGGGACATAATTTCTCAAGTCATCAAAGTTAGAGTGGAGACGGGATGAAGATGTTTCTTCTAAATGCCAGATCTCAGCAACAAGCATCTGTCCTCAGTGATTTCTATATTGTCCTGAGTGAGATACAGGCAAAAGCCTAGTTAACTGGGGACACGACAAATGAAAGGTAAAACACCCAGATTCATTTGAATTATGTGTCCAAATTAAATTACCTGTTGTTTTTTGGCAAATTATGTTTATTTCTTGACATGTGTAAAATAAATAAAAAATCTCAAGATAAGTATGTGAATTTTACATTGTAGTATACTGTTCTTTACTATCTACGATATTGAAGCATGACCACTTACTCAGACCACCACAAACAATCCGCGAACTTTTGAAATGTAGTACTACTAAAAAGTGCTGAGAGTGTCATGAGTAGCCAAAGCTTACAATGATGACCCCTTGAAAATAATAAAAAAAAATAGAGAAGTATTATCCAGCAACAGAAAAAGGACATAAGAGTTATTTGGATTTATAATATAAAGAAAAATATATTATATCATTCAACTGATATTGTACAGAAGTGAAAAAAAAGCATCTACTGGTGAAAATATATATTTTTTTTCAGATCTGCTTCCTTAAAGGTAAAGATACCAGGGTGGTCCCAGAAGTACCCGATCTGACGTATAGATGGCGGTTGTTGCTTTAAAAAATTACTATGGTAGAAAGTACTAAACTTATAAAGCTTAAGTTTCAAGTTTTAAGACGCTACGTTGTTTAGTATTTAATTGGCAGCCATCAATAGTGAACGCTCTCAGTGAATTTGTATACATGAAATTGGTCATCGTTATGTGATACTTTCATTTGAAAGGTCTAAGTCCAACCAATATCAAAGCCGAGCTAGATTCTACTTCGGAGGAATCTGCTCCTTCGTTTACAATAGTAAAATATTGGGTGGTAGAGTTTAAACGAGGCCGTACGAGCCGCCAAGACAAACATCGCAGTGGTCGACCAAATGAGGTGACCACGCCAGAAATGGTAAAGAAAATCTACAAAATGGTATTGGATGACCGTCGATTGAAAGTGCGCAAGCTAGAAGACATGGTAGGCATTTCAAAGTCGTGAGAATGTTTCAATCGAGTGTTTGGCGATGTTTCACAGCAATAAAGCCGAGTTTTTGCGTCAATTCATAACCATGGATGAAACATGGGTCCATCACTTCACACCTGAGATGAAGGAACAGTCAAAACAATGGACTGAAAGGGGAGAATTGGCTCAAAAAAGGCGAAGATAGTTCTATCTGCAGGCAAGGTTATGGCGTCAGTTTTTCATTAAATATGTTCAAAAAGGAAAAAACAATCAACGGCAAGTACGAGTATTATGCAAACTTATTGCACCGTTTGAGTGATGAAATCAAGAAAAAACGGCCGCATTTGGCGCAAAAGAAAGTGTTGTTTCATCAAGACAGTGCACCAGTTTACACGGTGGCCAAAATCAATGAATTAAAGTTCGAATTGCTTACTCACGCACCTTATTCGCCAGAGTTAGCCCCCTCGGATTATTTTCTTTTTCCAAACTTGAAAAAATGGCTCGGTGGTAAAAGATTTGCCAACAATGAAGAGGTGGAATCTGCGGTTGATTGCTGTTTTGAGGCGCTTTACGGTTTTCACTATAAACAGGATATCGAAGCTATTGAACATGGCTGGGAAAAGTGTGTCGAGCTGAAAGGAGACTATGTTGAGAAATAAAAATATTTTTTCCCAAATTTTTTGTGTTTTCTTTGTTAGGTCGGGTACTTTTGGGAATACCCTCGTACAAAGCTACAAATTTGTGAAGAACATTAAAAAAGAAGAAGAATCCTTGTCATAATTGAGTTCCTTTTTTTTTCAACCTTTCTTTGGAATGTTGGCGTGGCCAATGAATTAGGATACTCAAATGTGTCCTTTTATTTGGTTTTGTCGAATCGTTATGATTTTTTATATTTTTTCATTTAATTTTGTAAATATTATAAATAAAACAACAACTACTTTTTAATTTGTTTACTCAAGCGCAGTTTATTTCCCTTTATATAACGGTATAACCCTACGGGTTTCAAGGTTTTCACCTCATCGTCAGGGTATCACAAACAGGACCGTTAATGTGATACCGTTATACTCGTATAAAGTGTTTGACCAAATGAATTACAATTTTTGATATTTTGCTTTAAGAGTTTCAAATCATACTAAATATCTCACTTCAGGACTGTGGACTTAGAGAAGATATGAAAAGTCTAATCTCCAATCACAATAATTTTAATTTGTTTAACACAGTACAATGTTTCAAGAATGTTATGACATTTGTTTGAAAAATATTGATAAAATTCCGAACACCTTTGTTGTTGCTCGAACATTGCCTCATTGTTTTTATTAGATTATAAAGATAATATGTTCTAGACAATATGCCATATATAATGCTGCATTAAATCATGTTATCAGTGAAGCCAGGATTTTTAAATTCGATACAGTGGTTTATCTGTCAGAAATATATATCAAAACAATATTGTATTAAATGCATACGCCACATGGATAAGTAAAAAATTGCAAAATGGGCACAATTGTATTAAATACTTGGTAAGTCCAGAAAGTAAATGTACTGAAAAATTACGTGGTTACCGTAGTACATATGTAAGCTATTTTTCGACATAGTCGCCATTCCTCTCAATGCAGGTGGTGAAGCGGGGTATCAACTTTTTGATGCCTTCCTCGAAGTAGTTTCCCGCCAACCCCTCCATCCACTTCTCCACCTCCTCCGTTACCTCCTCGTCGGTTGAAAACCTTTTTCCATCCATGTGCAGCTTCAAGGAGGTAAAGAGATAGTAATCTGAAGGTGCTAGGTCAGGGGAATGCGCGGGATGGTTCAGGACATCCCATTTTAACGAGGTGAGCAGTTCCTTTGTGGCGTTGGCCGTGTGTGGTCTGGCATTGTCGTGCAGCAGGCAGACTCCCTTTGTCAGCATGCCTCTCTTCTTGTTCTGAATTGCCCTCCGCATTTTTTTAGGGTCTCAGAGTATCTTGCAGAGTTGATGGTCTCCCCTTGAGGCATATATTCAATTAAAATTATGCCTTGACAGTCCCAAAACAATTTCGTCGATTTCGTCAGTTACAATTGAAGGTCTTCCGCTCCTCTGATCATCATGCACAGACGTACAACCGTTTTTAAACTCGCGACACCACTTGTACACACTCGTACGATTCATAGCTTTATCACCATATTCAGTTTTCACCTCATTATAAACCTCAACCGGAGGTTTTCCCTTCCAAACGAGATAACGGATGACGCCCCGTATTTCGCACTTGGCGGGAGATTGGATTTACATTTTTCACGAAACGTGTTGTCGCGTCGACACTTCTCAACGTACTGACTTCGAACCGGTCTCGTTGTGGAGGGGAAGGGTCAGGCTACACGGAAGTGTAGCCAACATGTCGAAAAATAAAATCCATCCGGTCGTGAGAGCCTCAGTACACTTACTTTCTGGATACACCTCGTACAAAGAAAGCGTTATATAATACAATGTTACAAAGAAAAATTACAGATAAATGAAATCAATAAAAAAAACAAAACAATCATAAATCGTTTAATCAAAGTCAAGATAATTAGTTTTGATGGAGGATTGTACGAGTATTTCACATAATTTTAGATGTATTGTAAAATTCACCACCAAATAAAAATTATAAACCTTTGATTTAAAAAAATTAAATATTAGTTTTGAAAGATCGCTTCTTTTCATGAACAACTTTATAAACCAGGCTTATGTATGAAAAACAGGATGTAAGTCAGAAAGGATAAAAATATTTTATTTCTTTTACCTTTCCAATATGGTTAGTGGGTGGCGAATAATAATAACAGATATTGTCGTTGAAATTATTTTTCAGTTTTACGAGTTTTCAAATTAAGTGTTTGAATTTTGAGAGAGAAACGGCTCAAATACTCGTATTATCTCATTTCTGAGCTCACAAATTTTGAATATTAAATCTTCTTTGTATGGTTTGTGAAAATTTCAAGCGTTTTACACCTGTTAAATTCATTACACACTGAATATCTCAATGTATGAATTATTAAATATATGAATCTTAATTCATACATTTTGGTAGGATTGGCATATAATTCTACGAATCAAGTTTATTCTAATAAATACTTGGTTTCCCAAAAGTTATTTTGTATTAAAGGTCAATTTCAAACAAAAATTGCACCGAATATTTGTGACGGTGGTGTCTATGGTTTCAGTATATCAGCCAAGTATTGTGAAAAAAAAACACTCAGTATTCTCTATAAAAGCATTAATTTGGTCGTCATCAGCGGTAATCGGCCTTCCAGAGTGGACTCCATCTTCAAGTGTAGTAGTATTAATCGCACCATAACGTTGTCTTAAATAACATGATTTCTTTATGCATCATCATGATAAATTTTTTTAATCCACTTTGTATGGATTTCTCCTGTTACGCAAAGAGGGTCTGCTTCTAGTTAGTTTATTTGGAAGAAAAAATATCAACCCAGATTCATTTTTATTTCTTATTTATTAACATGTTTTCCTACACGTTCTCTTACAACCAACCAGAAATATGTTTTAATGGGCCATAAGTGAAAACCAGACTGGAACACCATTTAAAAAAATCTGGGTTGCAGCGGGGATTGAACCCGTAACCTCCGGATCAGCAAACAACCGTCTAGCCACCAGGGCACGGAGGTGATCTTCTTATATATCTATAAAGTCATTCAATTAGTTCAAATCTCTGTGACCAATCTTACTAATTTTCCATCTACTGTTGATTCTTTATTACTCTGCTTACTTAAGCAAAGTTTTTAAAGATCCAAGAATGTACGGTTTCATTCTTTTTTTACCTCTATCCTGCCATTTTTGGTAGTTATTCTTAAATAAACTTAATTTGTTTGTCCTCACCCTTCCATAAAAAGAATCGCTACTTTATGACGATCACAAAAAAATATATTTTTTTGACGTCTTTCGAAAATCCACAAAAAAATAATGTTTTAATAACACGTGGTGTTAATAAGACAGGACTGACCGCTGTGGAAATCCATAGAAGAAATTTCTGTCCAGCAGTTGTTAGCACTGATTGAAAAAAGAAAATGTTTACCAACTCCTATTATCTACGAGAAGATTAAAAATTTCATTCAGTTGAAAGTGTCAATTGTTCTTTATAAATTTAATTGAATGCTGAATCTTAAACATTTTCGTGTTTTTATACGGTTAACTTTTTTATGAGAAAAAGGACGAGTTAACACAGTTTTTATCGACGAATTTATTCCAACAAAGTCATCTCCTTTTTCATAATTTACCGAAAATGAAAAGGAAATGAAACATTTTCTTAAGGTTTCTCCCATTTTTTTCTTCTTCTCCTGCGAAATTTCCATTTTAATTTTCCACATTTCGCCCCAGATGAGACAATCTGCTGGCTGGATATCCAGATAATATTCTGTGACATTTGGCTTAGGTTCATTTCACCTTCTTTTCTATCAACACAATTTTAGCAACCAGGGTCTCTCTGAAATCTTCGCCGCTCCAATAAAAAAAAATGTGTTCAACTCGTGTACATTAATCGTACCAAATAATACAATACTAATATAGGTGATGAAGCTAACAAATTAAAAAAACAACAGCATATAAGGCGTTAGAAAGACAAAGAACGGGAATATAAATATAATTTGTGTATGTATAATACCATTAAACTAAATATTATTTTTTGTTTTATCAAATACGGTTTATTCCACTTTTTGTAACGGTATAATCCTACCGGTTTCAAGGCTTTCACCTCATCATCAGGGAGCACAAACAATACTAGTTTTTGCTCCCCTTCCAAGCGCAGTTAATTCTTCTTTATATAACGATATAACCCTACAGGTTTCAAGGTTTTCACCTCATCGTCAGGGGATCACAAACAAGACCGTTAATGTGATATCGTTATATAAAGTGTTTGACCAAATGAATTACAATTTTTGATATTTTGCTTTATGAGTTTCAAATCATACTAAATATCTCACGTCAGGACTGTGGACTTAGAGAAGATAGGAAAAGTCTAATTTCTAATCTAAATATATTTTTTTGTTTTATCAAATACTGTTTATTCCACTTTTTGTAACGGTATAATCCTACCGGTTTCAAGGCTTTCACCTCATCATCAAGGAACACAAACAATACTGGTTTTTGCTCCCCTAATGATGAGGTGAAAGCCTTGAAACCGGTAGGGTTATAGGTACCGTTACAAAAAGCGGAATAAACAGTGCTTGATAAAACAAATTACAATGTCTTTAAACCTACACAACGTTATTGCCTTAACTATAAATAATATATATTATTTCTTGCATCACATATCCTGTAACCTTCGAGTTATCTCAATTCGACATTGAATCCAGAAGAACCTTCTCCGATATTTACTCAATCCCTCTAGACTCAATCCCTCTAGACTCAATCCCTCTAGACTCAATCCCTCTAGACTCAATCCCTCTAGACTCAATCCCTCTAGACTTAATCCATCTAGACTCAATCCCTCTAGACTGGGAACTATGATTCCATTTTATTTACCATATATTAAGTTTTTTTTTATTTCCTTTATAATTTGGTATTCTTGTTGCCCTTGAGAGATATTTCTTTTATTCTATTATAGATAAAATTCGTGGTTAGGGAGCTAGACTAATTTGTGTGCTAGATTAAAATTCTTCGTCTTTAAATATTCATTCCTTTCCTTGAAATGGTGATCTCGGATGGCACTCTATTGAGTCCTTTTCTATATATGATCGTGATAAAAAAACAAGGTTTCATCCCCCGTAACATCTGATGTAGCAATATATTTTCTTTCCTATCTTAGAGCGTTAAAAATTCATTGTAACATTCAACACGTCGTTGGACAGCACTCAAGATAGTCGATCCACAGTTGGATGACGGTCATCCTAAGTTGACTTCAAACAATCTGGTTTTGCGCTCGTTGGTGCCATGTGATGCTGCTATGTTTATTGGATCCATCAAGCGTACTATGGGTCTTTTTTTGGGTATCTTTATGCCTCTTGGATACCACTGGATTATTTCGGATGTACATTAGAAATCTAACATTCTGGTAACGTGCTCCGCACATCGTCACTTCACCCTCTTCCACACCTTTATTACAAATCCAAGAATTTCGTTTATTGTCTCTTTTAGAATATCCCAGCACGTGTCTCTCTATGCTCCTCTGGCGTTCTGTATGATTTTTGCTGTCTACGTAAGTACTGGGAGAATACACTGGTTGCAGGCTTTTTACGTCAAATATTGGGATTACTTTTGAAAATGATGTTCAAACGTACGAATGAGTTTCATGCTTGTTTTGTCCTTCGTTCTACAATATTTTCTCTAATATGCCCCCTACAAAAGAAATACGAGTAAGTTAGTCCAAACACACATATTCTTGGACAAAGTTTCAGCTACGTCCCATATACAATTATCGGTTTTGGGGTAGCATAGCTGTTCATCATACATTTGGTTTTTTATGTGTTCATTTTTAAATCAACTTGTTTACTGACTTCCACCAATTCTTGCAGTTGGTGCTGAATATCATTCTATTTTTATGGGAATATACAACTATCGTCTGCAAATCTTAAATGACTCAGGCTTTTTCCATCCACCAGTCCTTATTATCCCATTTCAGTTTAGTTAAGATGTATTCAAGTGTAGTTGTGAATAATTTTGGGAAAATGGTATCCCCTTGACGAACTCCCTTACCTATTTGGAAGGTTTTGAAGGATTTGTGGAGATGTACGAGTATTTTTTGCTGTTGTAACCTTATAAATGTTATCGAACAACTGAATGTATCCATTTTGATTTTATACCTTCTAGTGTGGCAACTTTTTTGGTTGAGTCAAAGGCGTTTTCATAGTCTATTTAGGTATAGAGCTAGTTCGAATTCTTCGTTTCGCTCTTCAATTTTTCGCAGTACATGAATATAATCCATGGTGCTGAAATCGTTCCTGAATCCTGCTTGTTCTCTTGGATTGTTCGTATCAAAAGTTGTCGAGAGTCAGTTAGTTAATATTTTGTATAGGGTAGGTAGCAAGCTGATTGGACGGTAGTTGTTAAGATCCTCTTTATCGCCTTTCTTATGGAGAAGTATAACATTCCTTTGATTGCGTATTCATACCTTTGATTGCGTATCTGATTTCTCCTGGTAAGATCTTCGGGACATTTTCGTCCTCAGTTGTTTCGAGATCGAAGTTCGTATCAGGTACAGTTACCTTATATATACTCGTATATCGGCACACAGTTCTTCATAACATTCTTTCTCTCTCTTCATACTAAGGTCTCGTTGTCTGGTAAGAGTGTGATTAGAAAGTTGAAGTGAAATTATGTGACGTTTTCCTAGTGACATGGTATGATTAAATTTTTGAGATTTTTCCATTCTCAACCATCCATTGAACCATTTTTAAATTATATTCGCAGATATCGTTGCAAATAATTAGGCATAACGTTTTATTGATCTCTGAGAAAGATGATGGTGTGTTAATTGTGTATATTTCATTTCCCTCCATTTTTTCATTAGATCCATGTTTCCTAAGACGATTTTGATTATTTTTGAGAGTTGTACTTTGACTATCTGTTTTGCGATTTTTGTACTTGATTCTGATGTTTGAGAGCTCCGGTTCTCTGAGGATTTCGAATCAATTTTTAAAATACAGTTGAAATCGATTCTTATTTTTTACAAGACAGCTTTGTTTATTAATATTTTTTTCTTAACCACTTTGAAACGTTTAGTTTTGATCTTAATTTTGGTTCTGACTAGTTAATGATCACTGCATTAATGCACTACATATTTACTAAAAAAGCACGGTATGTGCTGAAATGTATATTAATAATATAACATAAAAATAAATAAAATGCTTACATTTAACGAATGTCTATGGATGATACATTAGTTGATAAGTACGGCTATATTAACGCCACACGCCGTTCAATATCCTTCTTAACTCTCCCATCATCTGAGAATATACTACACAAATAACATAACTTTAGTATGTATATAAAATTATAACTCTACTTTCTTTCATTTCACGATTTGTTTATATTACGAGTGCATGGTTTGCAAACTCAGAAAAGTTGGTATAAGATAAACAACGTTTATATTCTTATGCTAATGTTCTTCTGTACCATTCCAATATATGTTCATTCACATGCATATTCTATTTCATATAAGCCGGTCTCATCTAATTTATCTCCTTTGTTTGGAGCGTTAAAAGTCGTTCAACAAAAAAATCTTTTAAGTCAGTTATTAATAACATTTCCGATGAAACATGACACTAGGAATATCTAAACAGCAATCTCGTTAGGAACCAGGACAATTTCGCTTGAATTAAATAATGCCTTGAGATATAAACATGTACGTATAGCGGGGATTAATGTAATTATTAATGTAATGTATGTATATCGGGAATTAATGTAATTTAAAGAATGATTAAGTCATTATTATACATGTTAAGTTTACCAGAAAAAATAAAGGGAAAGTAGGTAATGTCGGGCCTAGTAATCTGTTGAACATAACAAGCAACTCTGCAACTTCTGAACGACAAACTATCAAGTTGCAACTTGGCGTGTTATACAGAAATTGCCCAAGTTTCAGGGGATAGAGAGATGATGTCATTAGAAACTGGAACTTATAATGTCTCTGTGCAATATTTATGGATTCCATTAACTTACCGATACTAAGACGTGCTTAATAAAAATTTATTACTTAAAATTTACACGCAAATTGTATGTAAAATGTTGACAATTTTCAGTTCGAGGTCACGTTGTTTATTTATATAGTAGCACTTATTTGAGGCATTCATAAAAACTCAATCCTTGAGACGTTATATTTTTTATGACAAAACCGTGGTGTATCATTCATATATTTAATTTTATTAAGAAATGGTATCCTGCGCGGAGTCATGAACTTTTTAAGAGATAATTTTCAGATGTACTCGTATAAGATCAACTCACGATAAGTATCAATCTAGCACCTTTTCTTTTTGCCCGTGACCGGACTCTTGATTTGTATCTTGCCACCCCAGAATGCATTAACCCTATCGGTATGTGCTACCCTAGCTTTTAAAATTATATTCGCCCTTTTTGATATGGATAAAGCAAAATATTCACATATCTTTATAAACTATTGAGATTGTTTGCTTCTATAAACTTCTTTTGTACTATTAGAATGCTAACAACTTAAAAGCTTAGGGAAACTTCTCATCTTGGCATTTAATGGAAAATGCGTACACATCAATGCAAGTATTTTGTATTGTATCTTGGTCTATCAATGACTTTAAATATTATACATGAATGTTGATGTGATTTAGAAAAACATGTTCTCATCCAAAAGCAGATCAAGCACATGCTAGATTACTTTGATGAATGATTTTTTTTAACCTGGCGAGTTTATTGCCATGTGGCAATCTCTTCCAACCAACCAAAAAGCTGTTAAATATGCCCTAAGGGAAAAACAGACTGGAATCCTATTTAACAAAAATCTGGGTTCCAGCGGGGATCGAACCCGCAACCTCCGGATCGGCAGACAAGTGTCTTACCACCAGTATATTGTCAAAATATTATTATGTACTCGTATGTAATGATTCACAAAATAAGTCATGTTCAAACCGTTTAACTGTTAATCTTCTCAATCACTCTGGGAAGTTGATAACATTGTATTTATGAAACTTAGTATTTTTCTTATCTTCCTGTCTCATGATGAGCAAAGCGTGATTCGAAGTATGATAATATTATTTGTAATTTGTTTTTTCAAACACGGTTAATTTCACTTTTTATTGCGGTATAACTCTACCGGTTTCAAGGCTTTCACCTCATCATCAGGGGAGCACAAACAACACTAATAATTATCTGATGATGAGGTAAAAGCCTTGAAACCGGTAGGGTTATACCGTTACATAAAGAGGAATAAACAGTGTTTGATAAAATTAATTACAATATCTTTGTGGCGTTGGTCACGGAATATTGTCGCATACATACGGTCAATGACCGATGAGATTCGCATTCCTCGACAAATTTAAATAGACAGTCCAAAGGACATACGCCGTCCATTCAAGTTCAAAGATTACCCGCCGGCCAGTCATCCCGTAGCGAGCGGGCCGCACTACATACTAGAGAGAGAACGCACCACGCTGTCTCGCCGGTTCCGTAAATAGATTGTTACCTACAATACTACAATTGACCATTTCTGCATGCACAGAAGCGAGATAGAAGCATATCGCGAGCGCACTCCCGCGCCCATTCTGAAATGTTATAAATACCTACGTACTATCAAAATAAACCATTAATTCACTCTCTCTTTCCGCATTGCGATCTAACGTGTTTTATTTATTTATCAACAATCATAATCATCATATAGCAAGAAGGGACATTTCCCTAAATCTTTAAACCTCTACAATGTTATTACGTTAACTATTAACAATATGTATATACTATAATTTTATTTGTATCAGCATTCAATCTGAAAAGTTGGTAACATTGTATTTATGAATATATACCATGTTAAACCTTTGCTCATTATTCTAATAAGAATAAGTGAATAGTTCATTTCCTAATACTCTGAATTCAATAATTAAAAACATATTGTATTTAAGAGTTTACAAACATACTCTACAATTTACTCATCATGAAGGCTTCAGAACTGAAACATTTCTCATGAAAACTAACACGTTCCGATCATTTTCGTTCACATCCAATAAAGTGTTTCGTTGTTTTTCACAGTGAACAGAAAGGAATTTTGCCTTTGGGTAAAAGATGTTCGTGCTCTATCGACTGTGAATATTAGGTCAATTACTATGCGAGCTAACGTGACTTCTTTGAGTTTATATTTTATCTATGCCTTGATAATAGTGACCAAACACAGATTTGAAGATTTTAAAATGTGAAATGTTCGAAATTATGAAATTAGCGTAGATATGGTTTATCCATCAAGAAAGAATGAATAACGAAATATTTCGGAAATAGCCTACACGAGAAGTAAACATACAAGACGTTTGGATAGACATATATGTAACATGGCATAATCAGACCTGAATGAGCCAAAAGGCTTTGTTATAGGAAAATATATATATAATAATGATACAATTAAGAAGAGATCTATTATCTCTGCCTGTCCTAAAAATGATACGGTGAAGATGCTGAAAAAAAGATTCTGAAACAAAGAAATAACAATTAAAATAAATAAAAGACATAAAACAAATTTTGGCTTGTCATCAATATGACTAATCAAAGTTTTTGATAAAGGTTCAATTGACTTAAAATTATTGTTTATTTTATAAAGGTTCTGTAGCGAAGTGCTTATCTTTATAAGTCGTGATGATTTTGATTTGTATTTATTTAAATATAAATACTCAAGAATGCGGATGAAAGCGAAAGTGGACAGCGGGCAATCAATAACAAGTCTTGACAGTTGAATGCACAATAATAATATTTATTTCTCGGCATGCGGGTAATTTATACAAATGAGTGAACCAGTTCGCGATACCTATTCTGTCTTACTCTAGCGCGTGCATTGGCGGGTAGATATTTATTTGTATTCGTAGATGGCTAGACAGGTCGCAAATACTATAAAATAGTAAACATTGTTGTTGTTCCTAGCGTGTGACAATCTGTAAATACTTCATCGGTCATTGACCCTGTATGTTTACTATTTTAGCAATAATTAATTTAATTTAATTATGTTTAACAATTCACTTATTTTATTTTGACAATTGAATATTTATTTAGGTAGGTATCCTTCAGTTCAATTGACTTAAAATTACTGATTTTTTTTTACTGACACCTTTTATTTTCTTCTCGTAAATAAAATTAATTTTATTTTTAAGTAACATCAACGAATAAAAAAAATTTCTTCTTTTTGAACCTTCATTTTGATTTGATTTAATATTCTGCGAATACTTAACAATGAGCCAAGAAAATTAACGAAAAAAAAAAGGTAACCGGAAATGAAGGTTTTGTGTTTTTGCTAACTCGATTTGTGTTTCCTGAAAGACAAATAATTAAGCAGACAGTGAGTGGCTCCGGAAGAGGCCGCGACGAGGCATGGGCTCTGATCTGATAATAGGCCGGTAATCCAATTATTGGATGGAATAAACATATGTGCCCGACATAAACCTTGAGCCACCTGGAAAAGTGACGATTTAAGGCGATTTCAACATTGCCTCATTTTTCGTTTTCACAAAAGCGTATTAATGTCAACTTTGTGTCTGTGGGATGTTTTATTGGAATGCCGAATTATTTATATGTATACACCATACAGATACCTTATTGAGTATTAATATTATTTTTTGTTACATGTTGCTTTTTATGTTTTTTTTTCATCAACAGTTTAACATTTCCCTCCCGGCGCTGAAAAAATCCGCGCGTTCCGGTGTTGTGTATTCAATATACGAGTACATCAATACACATGTAAAAATGACTGATTTAAAATCGAAAAAATAAGAAAATTCTTAACCAATCGCTTAAATTAATTAAATTTAAAGTCAAAAGTGAAAATAATTAAAATTTAATTGCTGAAGACACGAAAAAAACATTGGCCGACGTTCACAAAATACCACCTCAAATAGATGCCCGCGAGCTACTGAAGCGAGCAAACTAAGATTATATTTCTTGCGTTCGCATATACCGAAGTAGAGTGAGAGTGAGACGTGAATAGCGTCACTTCCTCACACATAGCGGTTTTTTAGAATGAATATATCTACGTCACACACTGGCACACGTTTGATTGTATTGGTGAATTTATTCCTGATTTTCACAAAATATCTCTGATGTGGCCGATAAGTGCTAATTATTATTAATATATATTTTTCATTCCATGCGTAAAAGTATTACGGATGAATACCTGAAATCTGAACCCAGTATTTATTATATTTATAGAGATATTTAAGTTTTTAGAAGCAATGCGTACTAGTTACACATCACAGAGAAGGAAGGGTTAATGTATCTTATAAATTACATGGTAGTGTTGGCGGAGAAAGGAGATGAATTGAAAGATCTCAGAATGAATAATATAACATCCAAAGTAATAATGAAAGAAAAGTGTGAAAGGGAATGTAAATATGTTATACGGATGAAAAATTTAATATTGGAACAAGTCGAGGAATTTTACTATTTTGATAGTATTTTCTCAGATGATGAAAATGTTAAGAGGGGAAATTGAAAGGCGTATTGCGATAGGAAACCAAATCAATAGGGTACTAAAACCGGATAGTATCAAAATATGCTAAGATGATAATCTTTTGGATTTTCCCCTTCTTTTGCACAATTTTTTTGGATTTTCCCCTTCAAAAATTGATAATTACGTTCAAGATAAAGAGCCGCGCAGCGAGTAGTCTTTTGATGTTTTCTCATAAATCAATAATTTTGTATAAGAAAACGTACTGAAGATACTGAAGAATTTCAGTTAATGTACTGAAGAATTTCATAATTTATCATTGTTTATGCCGTGCCACCAAAAAAACCTTCCGCGTGCCATAGGTTGCTGACAGCTGCGCTAGATGACTTAAAAGAGGAATTCCTTGTTAGTCAACCAGTAGGTCTACGGTATCTGATACATAACATAGATGTATAAACTTTGTTCATGTCACTGCTTTAGTTATATGTCCCTCTTTGTGTAATAGGAGAAATCCGTGCAAAGAAAAAACAAATGTTGTGTACGAGTATGTATCACATATTAAATATGTTGTGTAACGTGATATATGGATTTTATAGTTCTGCACTGTATTACTATTAAAACTGAACCTTAGGCATTATGAAAATTTATTTTTCTTTTCTCTTTGTTTCAAATTTATGATAATTGTATGTAATAATATTTTTTTGTTTTCTCTGTAGTTATTTGTTCTTGTTTGCATCCCTCTTGTTGGCTATTTTATTGATCCTCATTTTTCCCTTTTTATCTACTTCTTTATCTTATTTTAGGCCTGTTGGCCTGTTATGCTCCTGCATCATTTGCT
Source organism: Odontocerum albicorne (assembly GCA_949825065.1). NCBI lineage: Eukaryota > Metazoa > Arthropoda > Insecta > Trichoptera > Odontoceridae > Odontocerum > Odontocerum albicorne. The sequence continues at coordinate 47,866,509 of OX463844.1, read as the reverse complement.
TCTTGCGACGTTGACTGCCAGCTGTCTTTTCATCTTTTGGGAGGTCTTAATGGAGGTCTTCTTGCTTGGGGGGATACTGTCCCTGGCCATTCTTACGGCTCTTGGTTCCGCCATTTTGGATACGTGTTTGTTCCAGAACCTTCTTCTCTGTCGTCCCCATCTGACAATATCTTCAACTTTGCACGTCCTTTGGATTTCTGTGTTTCATATTCTATCACAAAGGGTTTTGCCAGCGATACTCCTGAGTACCTTCATTTCGCTTCGAAAGAGATTTTTGGTTCTGACGGTGTCGGCTCTGGACTCTATGCTGTATGTCATTATGGGGTGGACACAGGTCTTGTATTATATCGTCACCTTGCTTTGGATGTTCATATGCTTGTTTTTCCAGATAGTGTAACCCTTTTTATAATTTTTTTAAAAAACTATCGCTGTTTTTGGTGGCACGGAACAGCCTTTCAACTGTCTGTTAACATTATACAGGCACCTTCACTGATTCTGCGCCAACTCCCAAAATTGTAAACTGTCGAAATTCATTTAAGAAAATGGTATTTTTATTTTCAATTGATGGCCCTGATAGACAATCTTTAGTCATTTAAGAACTCTCATTCTACACCTGCTTGACGCCGCATCTCGATATTTGAGATATGATGAAACCAAAAAAACTGCGGATTCTCCATTGAATCCACATTTCTAAAGTTTATTTTAAATTCTGGTGTTTATGGTCCATATTCTAGCACCATAGAGTAAAAAAGACTATATTTCACTTAATCATGCGTTTCCGCTATTTAAGATTCAAGTTGTCATTGCAGAAAACTGATTTCCTCGTGAGAAATTCCAAAGTTGCCTTGTCAATTCAGCATGCAACTTTTATATCTGAAAATGACACATCTGGTAAAAGGAACCAAACTTACAGAAGTGGTTTTATTGTTATACTATACAAGTGTTGAGATCTGTTGTTCATTTTGGGATAGGCCGAAAGATTGAAGCGCCACATCTTTTTATGCATGCGCAAAGCTCTTGTCTCGTCGAATTTCATACATCTTGACTTACATGTTTTTTTTACTTCTTATACCACTTACATTTCTATTGAATAAAAAATATTTAAGTATGTATTTCCTTCTAATTATTTTTATAAACATATCAATTAAATCAACATAAATAATTATAACAATCATTCCAATTAATATTTCAGCTTATAATGCAAATTTAATTTATATTTTCGTATCGATTAGTTGATAGTAATACCCTCTTTAGAGCAGGTGGTGAAATTTCCCAGCTCCGGGCTTTTGTTCTCTAAAGGGTTTCCACCCTGACAAATGAAGCCAAATAAATATTTCTCGCTGTGATTACCGATCAAGGGTTTATTGTTCATATTAAAATGTTCTTATAAAAAAATATTCAAGTATTTAACCAAATTGCTTTCGTTTATGAACTACGAAAACTTTTTACCAGGTAGCTACTCGTATATTTCTAATCAAAAACTCAAAAGTAAATCTTTACCATATAGGATAAACCACGGGAGTCACATTTTAACCCAGATTATAAACGACGTTGCATCATACAATTAATGTACGACGCATATGACGTTTACGAGCGGATGCAAAACGTCATACGACGCATATGACGTTTTGCATCCGCTAGGGTGCAAAGTGACTTCCGTGGTTTATCCTCTAGGGTACAGAAATATATTAAGTTATAGTTGCAAATATTATTAAAATTATTATTAATTTGTACAAAATTCATGAATATTATAGTTAAACAAATTAATGCTCAATTATACCAAAAACTATTGATGCTGAATTATAAAGCAAAATGAAGTAACCCTGAATTATAACAAAATGAATTGATGCTGAATTATAACAAAATGAATTGATACTGAAATATAACAAAATGAATTGATGCTGAATTATAACAAAATGAATTGATGCTCAATTATAATAAAAGGGTTGATGCTGAAAAGAAATTTTAAATTACGAATGAAATACGTAACTACTGACTTGAAAATTTTAGTGACGGAGAAAGTCTTACTAATCTTAAGAAATAAAAACGTAACAAAGTTTCTGCGCCCTTAATACATTTTACTACCGATTTGAATGATTTCAAATCTATTTGAATGATTTCAAATATATTTGAATTATTTCAAACTTCCAGAAAACTAGGCGATCAGACCAGTATTCAACCAATATCTGTATAGTAATATAGATCCAAATATAATATAGTTCAATGCTTCTTAAATTCTAGTCATTATATACGGCGTGCATCAAATAGGGTATGTGAAGATGTAACAATACAGAGAAACTATAAGAAAGTCGTGCACAATCACAAATTCATCAACGAGAGCCTCCATGACTGAAATAAAGCACTAGAGATATTAAATTTTATAAGTTTTAGAGAAAGTTCTGTAAAGTGCACATTCAACCTAGCGAGAATTGCGTTCTTATTTATTATTACGCTTAAGTGTTATTGTAAAACGTAACGAACCAAACTTTCGTAAACTTAGATCTTCCTGTATGTTTTTGTTATAACTTTCTTTCTTCTTTTTCAGTGCAATCGATCTTTCATTTGAATTCAAATGATATCGTGAATTGAACTCTTGGAGTGATGCGATCATTTGCGAGCACGGCAATGAACGCGACAGACTGAGAGTGGCTGAAAGACATAAAAAATATTGTGTACCCACAAGCATTGTGAAATTAAACATATTAAAAACGTGTGCTTTCTATTTTCTTTCTTTTCCATTTAACCAGACTGAGCCACAGCAACGCGTGGCCGGGTACAGCTAGTTTAGATAATAATTATTAAATTAGTATGAGCGAATTCCAAATGGACAAAAAATGTTCTTTGAAATACTCAATTTAAATTGATTAAATCGAAAATCAAACAAACTTCCATTTCAAAGAAAATAACAATTCATCTTTCAATTGATAAATCGATCAGATTATCTATTTACGTCACTAACTGATAAGGAAAACTCTTAATTTTTTTCTGTACACGTATTTATTGTCTCGTTTGAATTAGTTTTTTTCAAGGGATAATCTTGTATGTTTGTACGAAGAATCTCTTGAAAAAAGCATTTATATCAAACTTGAAAAGATTATATTTTTAGAAAAAAAAACAAAAATAACATTTTTTATTCTTATTTTAACTAATCTTCGTTTTTATTAAACTATTACATACTAAATACACAAGTAAAAACAACGACCATGGAGGTCGCCGCCTGAAAGTGGCGCACAATTGAATATACAAGAAAGTCAGCCCTATTAGAGTTTTTCATTCGCCCCCATGAATTCTTTACTCTACCAGTGTCGTTCTAATCAGACAGTCTACAGAAGGCAGCAGGGTGAACTGCTGCGGGCTGTACACCAGAGGGATAAAGGGATGGAATTATGCGTTGCATTGTTTTACGTCGAGATGTTTAAGATGCGTGCATACGTGGGATTTATTTTCACCTTCTCTTAGAAAATGGCTGTGACGAGAAGTAAGAAAAATAATTAAAAACTAGGCAATGAAAACAAAACACTTCAAAACCCTAACTTATGGGTTTAAATGTAGGGTCTTCTTCAGATGGTTCTAAGCTGGTTCAGTGTCACAGCGCTCATCACACTATGAGCCAGTTTGTTTATTTACCTTAAATTTTGAAATATGCTCTAAAAGTATTCTCAAATGTGTCTAATATATTTTATGTTAATCGATACTATTCTACGGTATAGTAGTTTGGAAAATTGTACTTTAAAACAAAAGCACATACTTCAGGTTTCCCAATATCAAACACTATAGTTATTAATAAGCTCCCTGTTGAATATGAAGGAGTATTGGGTTCTCAGCATAAGAATCATAAACCTTAAATCCATTATTATAAACATCATAAAGAAACAAATAAAATTCAAAATCAAGAAAGACACATAACACATATGGCAACTGACCTTAGAGTAAGAACATATTTTACTCAAAGGCAATATATCTATCTAGCCCTTATGGTATTTGGTGATAAACTAAATTCAATAAAAGGAAAAAACGTGGGAAAATTTCAGGCAGTGGATCGGAGTGTGGTTGTCATGACAAGAGTTTGAGTATTTGAGCTTAAAGAAGGAATCATTTGCAGATAATATTTGAGTAAACTATTAAATGCTATTTGTTTTAATACGTATATGGAGGACATCGTGAGAAAGGCTTTTTATTTATCCGAAGTATATCAAGAGTTGAATTACTTGGTACGTGCTTAACATATTATCAAGTTTCAACATTTGTCAAGTTAATGAGAATTTACGATAGAGGTAAATACATGTAAGTAATCAATATTTGGTGGAAATAATCAAACTATTTCTTCTTATTTATATATTCTCAGTTAGATAAATTCAAAAGCCTAATTTACTGGAAATACGCCAAATAAAAAGTAAATAATCCATTACCTATAAATGTAGTGTATTTTAAAGAATCTGTTTTTTTTTTTGTTTATTTTATTTTTCATGCAATCGATTTATTAGCAAAAACAGTACTATGTGCATCATAAACCTAATAGCCTGCAGCAACACTTCTTTCAATGCATCTTATCATCTCTTAAAAACATGTTAAAAGCAAAAAGTATTAAAATTGTTCAAGTTTTTTTCGAAACTAAAATTATACCGTTAGGACAAAACAAGGTACGAAGAGGTTAGAAGCAAAAATGTGTGACGAGATAGACTGAAATGGAGATTTGTTTTTTCTGCCTACCCAAATAGTGATTTAGCAAAATGGTGATAAAAATGTTAAAAAAAAAAAAGAGTATAACTTATCTTAAAATTCAAAATATTTCTTCAAACTTAAGATTGGCCCACTAACATTGAAAGCTTTTAAAATTAATTGATATAATATCATATCTCACTAAGTCAAGTTAAGAAAGGAAATTAAAAAATCATGTAGAGTGACTTTTTAATGGCCGATGGATGGCATAAAAATTAAGCCATTCTAGAGTTGAATTCATAAAATTTCTTGTTTTGGTTTCAAATCATCTTTAGCATATGAAAGATCTCCTTAATTGCTACTTTTTACATTTATGTTATTATATTTAAAAGCACAGAAATGCAATTTTCTTAAAAGCTCTCTCTCTACGAAAGAATAAAGCAAGCTTCAAAGCTAAATTCAATTTGCAGAACTTCAGTGAGACTTTGAGAAAAACAAATAAATAAAACTTGTTGAAAAAGGAAAAAAACATACGAATTCAAGAAATAAGGTATATTCTGAGGTAAAAATAAAACAACACAAGGAGGATCTTTAAAACTTAATTAAAAACTTTCCTTCCGTCCTAAGATAAGCCAGGCAATTAAATTTATTTTATATGTAAGAACTTTTTTATTTTAAAAGTCAATGATTTGTCATTGATTGTTTTCCAATTGTAAACTTTAACAAAAAATAAACGATTCAAGATCTATTAGTTTCGGGCCACTGACATTTTTAAGTTTAAAAAAAGGTTATTTATACATAAATATAAAGTTAATGTGTATGGACAGTATAAAGGACCAATCGAACAGGTTGAAGCATTGATTTTCTTATTTATAATATTAAAACAACTTTAAAGGAGAAAAAGAACAATTCAAAAAAAAAATCGCGTTTACGATAAAACTCATTTAAGGGGGAAACGGTTCCCTTTGTTGTACGTTGAATTGAATTCAAACTCTTCAAATTAAATCATTAAGTGCACTATCTCTATTAATCAGTCAAAACTAATAATAGCAAGTTTGTACTTAGTACCAAGAAAGTAGTCTGCTGTCAGTATGAAATGAACCTATTCATCTGGTTCTAAGTGCAGGAAAGCTGCAAAGAGAAATAACCTTATACTCACAATACTCTCGAGTTATATAACTGAAAAAAAAAAAACGAACAGAAATATTTTTTTAAGATCAATTTTCAGATGTGTTTTTACTAAATTGTTGGTTACATAAAATTTTCCTTTTTGGTATATTTTTTTAAATAGGCAATCCACCCAAACTACGATGATTTGTGCCACTACATTTAAGTTATTATATAATTATATGAGCCAATATAGAACAATTAATTTTAACTTATGACAATTCTAGACATTTTTAGCAATTAAGCTCCTAAAATTAAACAATCAATCTATAAGTGGAAAGTTTCACGAAGAACGAAGAAACGCAACATTCATTGGACACTGCAAAATAATGACTTTTAGTAAATCAAACCTGTCTCGTAAAGGACAACCGAAAAATACATGGTCTAAAGTCTCATCGTCCAGGCCACATTCGCAACCGGGATTTTTTTTCAATTCAACAATTGTGTTGATATTCTCAGCATCTCATACTTTTCAAAAAGGTTTAAAAAAAATCATGAATTTTTTTTAACCTTTTTTAGAGAATAATTTTTCCGGTTATAAGGGGTCAAGGGTTTCATCACACCTAAAATATCACGATTGATAAATTGTTTTTTTAAATTCACAATTATTTTTTTAAACAATTTTAATGTTATTAAAAAGTGCCTTTTACAATTTATTTGTTTATTCTTTCGCTGCAGCTAAGACTTGGTAACGTGACATCGACTTACATCCGCATGATTAGTTTAGCATATATACTAATGATGCGCATGTAAGTCGATGTCTTAGAACAGGTAGTGAACCATGGTTAATAACACGGTTGAAATGGACTGTTGTTGTGTATAAATATGTAAAAAATAAATAAAATTAAATAAATATTTCTGTTATGAACATTTTTATATCAATGAAACGACCAACGTGGCGTGGTCTCTAAAAAACCTATCTTCTGACCCAGGGGCCCTGAGCCAGGGCTACGGGTTATATACCAGCTGGTACCTAATTATTTTAATAAGGGCTTTGGTCTGGTTTCATTTTAAGGCCTCCTTAACTTTTTTCTGGTCGGTTTGAAGAGATTGTTACATGGTAATAACAAAAAAAAATTACAAAACGTTCATGTAATTGTGCATTGTTGAAGGTTAACCAAAGAAAAGTATACAAATGAATCTAATTAAATTCTGAAAAATTAAAATTTGATGCAATTTACAAAACAAATGCGAACTTCCTCTTTGTCAACCATAATGTTATCTCAAATTATACAATAGTTGCATTTAAGTTCTTTAAATTCCAAGATGGCCGCAGCAGCAGGACGTCTTACAAACGAATTTAAGTGGAAAAGCGAAGAGAGAAAAAAGAAACGAAAAACTCCTTTTTCTCTTTGCCACGCGAGATTCAATAAAAATTGTTCCGGCTCGAGAGAGATTGCCCGGGGCAGATTTTCAATCAAGATTTTAGCTTTATGCTACCCATTTGTATTGGGAGCATGATTGCTGAAGTTCATTTTCGTTCATCAGAGAGCTTTTAAGTGAAATTACATGGAAAGAGAAAGCAGCCATATCCTCCCCGGTGGAGACTCACAAATAAGATTGATAAATCGATGACTTATTAAAGTAGATAATTATACGCTATAAGATTCCCATCCATTTCCGTTCTGTTACTTAAGTTTCATTTCAATGAAATACTCTTAAAATATCTAAGTTAACTCTAATAATATCAAGATTGTTCAACTACATACAACGAGAAGGAAAATAAGGAAAATCGATCCAATATGACAAGAATTGCGATCGAGCTTTTTGACGTTGCTGATCTCATAGCGTGGAATGGTCAGCTTATTAGTGTAAGAGATATGAGTGGCGTGTGCTGCTTTAATAGATAATTGTAAACAACTCTTCTTTGTGTAAGATATATGGGTGGCGTGTGCAGCTTTAATAGATAATTGTAAACAACTCTTCTTAGTGTAAGATATATGGGTGGCGTGTGCAGCTTTAATAGATAATTGAAAACAGCTCTTCTTAGTGTAAGATATATTATTGCGTGTGCAACTTTAATAGATAATTGTAAACAACTCTTCTTAGTGTAAGATATATGGGTGGCGTGTGCAGCTTTAATAGATAATTATAAACAACTCTTCTTAGTGTAAGATATATTGGTGGCGTGCGCAGCTTTAATAGATAATTGTAAACAACTCTTCTTAGTGTAAGATATATTGGTGGCGTGTGCAGCTTTAATAGATAATTGTAAACAACTCTTCTTAGTGTAAGATATATGGGTGGCGTGTGCAGCTTTAATAGATAATTATAAACAACTCTTCTTAGTGTAAGATATATTGGTGGCGTGCGCAGCTTTAATAGATAATTATAAACAACTCTTCTTAGTGTAAGATATGTTGGTGGTGTGCGCAGCTTTAATAGATAATTGTAAACAACTCTTCTTAGTGTAAGATATATGGGTGGCGTGTGCAGCTTTAATAGATAATTGTAAACAACTCTTCTTAGTGTAAGATATATTATTGGCGTGTGCAGTTTAATAGATAATTGAAAACAACTCTTCTTAGTGTAAGACATATTGGTAGCGTGCGCATCTTTAAGAACTAATTGAAAACAATTATTCTTAGTGTAAGAGATATGGGTGGCGTGTGCAGCTTTTAGAGCTGATTCAAAACAATTCTTATTAGTGTAAGAAATATGGGTGGCGTGTGTAGCTTTTAGAGCTAACGACAATAAAAATATGATTTGTAAAGCACACTTGTATATGTATAACAAACGGGATTCGAACCCGCTACTCCTGGGTTGGGAGATAAGTATCGACGGAGGTCGTGACCCATGGTTGAAATCCATGTTACAAAGAGTGAGATGATTAAACTGTATACTGTTAGTTTGACATGGTTTAACTACTTTGTAGTTTGTATAAAAGTCAATAAATAAAATCAATTTGAATTATGTTTGAAATTATCTTAAAACCTATGTCTAGGCTCAGTAGATTTAAGGTATTGGTAATGCTGTCTCTGTTGTTCGGACAAATGTCCATATTTTATAAGGTAAAATTATTATTAATATATTGGAGCTGGTGATTTGAATCCTCACGGAATGTTTCTTAGTCTGGTTTCAACCTTTATTTATTTATTTATTCTTATGATTGTGTGCGGTATATTGTGGGATGAATATTTTTGGTCTTTCTGGAGTGATGATGTGTGAGGAGTTGAATTTCGCAAGATGTTTCCAGTTGTAATTGAGTGTCACTGTTTGTCAGGTTGATGAGAGCGTGCAACGGGGTTTTGTTTTTTGTGTAATCGAAAATCGGAAAGAAGTATCGATTTATTTTTTTATGCTAAATATCCTCAGTGAGATACAGGCAAAAGCCTAGTTTACAGGGGATACGACAAATGAAATGCAACAAACCCAGATCCATTAAAATTGTATGTCCAAATCAAATAACCTGTTGTTTTTACGCAAACTGTGTATATTTCTTGTCATGTGTAATAAATAATAAATATATAAAATAAAAAAAATAGAAAATAAAACCTCTAGTAAATAGCCTGATAAATAAGAACAGCAATTAATAAAACTACACATACAAACTGTAAGAAGTTATTATCTCATATTAAATACAAATAACAATGTATGATTATCTTTTGCATCTTATTTTTATAATTATTACAATAATACTGATTTATGCGATTTTGACGATAACTGATATGAACGGTAATTGCAAATTGTGAATGAGTCAGTTATTATCCAACGTTCAATATGGAGGCAATGTGTAAGTAAATTATTAATTTTATATTTTTATGAACTTTCCGATTTTTATATGGAATCAAACAAACAATACACAACTTTATCTTAAACTAACATGAAGATACAAAAAGTGCAGTTTATTGGTGGTACACCATTGTTGTAATTTATTAAATTTTTTTGTAATTTAAGACAATCAGCAGTATTATTTATGACTTTGAACATTTTTAAATCATCAGCAAAAAGTAAAATCTCTACATCACGTAGTGTGTCAACTATATCATTAACGAATAAGAGAAATAATGTTGGTCCTAGATGCAATTCTTGCGGTACACCGCTTGTAGCTGTAAAAGGATATGATAGACAACCATTGATTTTGACAGCAAGTATTCTGTTTGTAATGTAGCTTTCGATCCAGTCTAAAAGCGGGCTAACTATTCCTAAAGCTTTTAGTTTACTTAATAGAATATTATGTAATACTTTGTCAAATGCTTTACTGAAATCTGTGTAAATTGAGTCCACTTGTTTTCCATTTGACAACGAATTGAAAATATAGTTTTCATATTCGAGTAGATTAGTCAGTGTGTATCTACCTGAAATAAATCCATGATGTTGAGTGATAATAATATTGCGAATCGAATCAACAATTTTGTCTAGGATAAGACTCTCGAATAATTTAGGAATCGTTGATTGTATATAAATCGGTCTATAATTTGAAACATCGTTTTTGTCCCCTTTCTTGTATATTGGAGTGAGAAAACTTGATTATTATATTTGTGGAAATCGACCTTCCACCAATGATTTATTAAATAGAATTTGTAACGGATATGCTAAAATTGATACACAGTTTTTCAAAAAAATGGGAGGTACATTGTCAGGTCTCGCAGACTTAAATAAGTCAAGTTTATTTATTTTTTTAACTACTTCGTCCAAGGTGACGAAACATGAAGAAAGGTTAACATTATTGGAATATGAAGGTGTGGCATTAGATACATTGGGTGAATCCACTTCATGTACACTTTTAAAGAAGTCCGCAAATAAATTGATAATCCCATCCACAGTGTCAGCAGATTTCTGGTCATAAAACATGCAACTTGGGATGTTTGAGTCATTTTTTCTCAATGAATTCACATAATTCCAGAAACTTTTCAAATTGTTATTGATGTTATTCTCGCTTTGTTTTACTAATTCAAAGAAACGCTTTTTGGAAAGATTTTTACATTTTTGCTAGTTTGTTAAATTTTGCGAAGTCTGATATATTTCTAGATGTTTTTTTTTGTCTTGTGCGCAGTCTTTTTCTTTATTACGAGGTTTATCAACTCTCTGTTGAACCATTTTGGATACTTAGATTGGATTATCATCTTATAGGGAACAATTTTTTTATTAGCTGTGTTAATGTAATGATAAAATAAATGAATATTATCGTCTAGGCTTCTGGAGTTGTGAGCACCCCAATCACACGTGTCTTGATAATTTATTATGTCAGTATAAGGCGCTTGGTGAAAATTATAGTTATATTTTGGAAATTTTGCATTGTCTTCAAAGTCTGTCGTGATACATATATTTAAGGGTGGATGGTGATGATCTATTGGCAATAGTTCATCTTCTGTTAGACTTACTAAAACACTTTTTTCACTTGTAAATATAAGATCTAGGGTTCGATTGTTTTTGTTTGTAATTCTGTTCACTTGATTGACCCCTAAAAAGTTTGCCATATCTTATATGATTGTAGCACTGTCAGATATATTTTGTGATGTAATGTCAGTATTATTTTCATTCCACTTAATACACTGAAGGTTGTAGTCATCGGCTATGACTAGTTTGCAATCAGGGTAGTTTAGACGGATGATCTCTAAATCTTCACTGTGCTTTTTATAAGCGGAACATGGAGAGTTTGGTGGAATATAAAGACACCCAAATATGATTTTTCTTGAGTTGATATACTATATAACACAATTAATATTTGTGCAATATCTTGATTAGTTTAAATCTAAAATTTTTTGGGGTGGCTAGTAGGACTCCGCCACCTCTGGTAATTGGTTTTTTGACTTGTAGTTGGGTTACGGTCAAACCGATGTACTACATGGTTAATGAATCCTTATTCGCCAAAGTGTATACTATCATCGAGCCAGGTTTCGGTAAATATAAATACGTCGTGATTCATGGTGTAGATAGCAGCATTCAATTCGTTTAGTTTAGTTTTGAGTCCACGAAGATTTTGGTAATATCAGATGATGCTTGAGGGTTTTTTGCATGAGTTAGTTGACACTGTAGTAGTTATTTCAGTATATTCAGAAAGTTCAGATGACATTTTAGTTTTATGAAAACTGGTTGTCAATGGTAGGAATCGAGTTAACATATTTTGTGGTAAGCCCTGATTCGCAATTGTTTAGTATATTACTTAGCGATTCACAAATGTCTCTTAGACGTTTAAGTTGCAATGGAGTTAGTTCATTATAGATTTTTATATCTTCTTTCACTTTATGTCGCTGTCGGAGAATTGTCTTAGGGGCGACTGAATCCTTAAATACTTCTTTAATACTATAGCTCTAGCTTTATTTTCTTCGAGTTTACCTAAGCGATAGGTTTTTAAAATATTTCCTTCTACAAATGGTTCAATGAATTTCAATAAATTGGACACCTTATTGACGTCTTCGGTCATTTTATCAACTTGGTTGTTAAGGGTGCTTTTCGGAATATTTCACAAAATTAAATTTTACATTCTTATAGTTTGTTCCTTCATTTCATTGACGGTTTCATAAATGTTTTCAGATACTGCCTGCATGCTCGTCTGAGTCTTCACAATTTCCTTGAATGATCTTAATTCACCTTCCATGTTGGCCATTTTTGTAGCCATTTTACAAATTAATCCCATTAAGTCATTGGTTTTAAAGACTAGTTTACCAATCTGGTATTTGCTGAATTTGTTGATGGGATCCATGAAAATGGATGTTATGGCATTGACACCGGTTTTGGTATTCGTTATGCACTTTTGAGATTCCATTATTATTACACTAAGATAATAATAAAAATTAAAAATTAAAAAAAAAGATCCTCGCTAGAAGTTGGATTGGATGTGATTGTCAGATGGCAACTAACTGACTAAATTCTACTTAGCACTACGTAAATGTAATATAATATAGTAAAGTAACACGATAAAATATAGTAAAACATTGAAAAAGGCTTTACATTCAAGTCGTGATCACACATATTTTCTACACTTTTCGGTAAAGGTTAAGAGTCTGTTCCATTTCAAGTGTCAGCAACACAGATAACACTTCAATCATACGCAGGCTTACTAACACGGGAAGGTATACTCTTAATAGTAGGCGCGTCCAGAAAATAAAGAACGATTGCGCACCACGCCCTGCGCCGATCCCCCACCACCGCTATCATATACGTGCCAGTAATCTCCTTCCCCCGCTTCAGTGCGAGCCGAGTTTTGTCACTGAACGATCGAGCGTCATTGTTCTGTAACCTTTCAAAATGGCTGCGCTCATCGAAAATCCCGCCAAATGTGAAGTGCGTAGTGTCATTCGTTTTCTGAATGCACAAAATAGTGCAATGAAGCGAAGTAGCTATTTCTTTGTATTACAGGATCTACCATAGTTTTGAGTTCATCTAGTAAATATCTGGACAGCAAAATTAACTTCCAGAGGTGACGGAATCCATCTTCGCAAGTGGGATGACACTTTATTGGGATTTTTTTTCTTCTGAAAAGAATTCTGTGATTGTTCTTTCGATCGGTTTTGATGTTCCAGATGCTGGCACGGTGTATGCTTAGTATTTCGAATCGGGTTCGTTTATTAGTAAAATATGCTCTTCTAGGATCGTTTCTTTATACTTTCTTCCTCCTTTTTTTCTGATCCCTAGAGTTTTATCTTTACGGCCATCAAAATACAAGGCTGAAACTTGCGAAACTCTATCTTGTGTCATAATATTTTCTCTTGTTTTCTGTCTTGCATTGCGCAGCTTGTTATTGTCTAAAATTGGAACATCAGACTTGATGTCGTGCAGAACTGCTATGACTGCTGCTGCTCTCTCTAATACTCCATACCTGTCTGAAATTTTCGACAATGTGAGAAAAATGATGGTAGCGGCAGGCCCCTTATGAGAAGTTGGTGTTGTAGTTTTGGAGGTGACAGTGATGTTAGATGCAGTTGAATCAGATAAACTGGGCGTTGAAGAATTAAATGCAGATGTTGTTTTATCATCGAGTGGTTTTTTCTTTGATTCACAGATGGGTTTTTGTCAGGAAAGTTTCTTTTCAGACGATTTTGCAATTGTTTTGTTACGGTTACCTTTGTGTTTCCAATCATCACCTTTCTTGATGTTCGCTGATCAGTTAGGAAGATTTGCTCTAGCACGGGCACTTTACAATCTCTAGGAGAGTTGTATTCATTCATTTCTTTACATTTACATGATGAAATGTCAAACAGCACTTTACTACTAGGATTGAGTTCCTCTAGATTTTTCTTCGCTATCTTAGGGTGAGATTTAAGGATGTGTTTGTACTTTAAATGATAGGATTTCAACGTCTGTGTAACTCGTATTTGTGTGACTGTAGGAATTGAAGCTCTTCTCCATATGTCTTCTATTTTGTTTTTCGTATTTGTTAAGCCATGTCTTGTCCACATGTAAAACTTCATAACTTCTTCGTAAGTAGGCAACACATTGCCTTTAATATCATGAATTTCAACAAGCACAGGACATTTTAATGATTTTCAAGTTCGATTCATAGCGACAACGCGCGCAAGTATCCGAAGCAATATTGACGCGTGAGTCGTTGCGCGCGAGCGCAATTTGGTGCCTCCGCACTCCTCACCTCAACTCATTCACTGTCAAAACAATGGCGTATGATTGGTATTTTGGTATTATTTATGGCAAAAAACTATATTTTGTGCACGAAAATAAAGATAATATCTAAACTTGCAGTAACATTAATACCAGCCAGAAAATAGGATAGAAAACGATTTTTTCGAAACTTTGAGGCTAATCTGGAGACAAAAGATGATTTTTTTTTAAACTTTGAGGCTAATCTGGAGACAAAAGATAATTTTTTTCGAAACTTTGAGGCTAATCTGGAGACAAAAGATGATTCTCAATTTAAATAAAATTTTACACACGTAATTTTGACTAAATTTAGCACCATTGTGTTGCTATTCGGATCGCATCATGCAAAAAAAATCGGCCCGGCCTAACGAACACATCGAGAACTTCAATATCTTAAGTGGAAAATTTTTGGACATCCTCCTTACAGCCCTGACGTGGCACCAAGTAATTTTCATTTATTCCCGAAACTAAAGGAATTTTTTGGTGGAAAATAGTTCGCAAACGATGAAGACCTCAAACAAGAAGTGACGTCTTTGCTCAAATCTTTGTCGGTAGAAGATTATAACATCGGAATTGAAAAATTGGTTCCACGTTACAATAAGTGTCTTGACAGCTATGGCGACTACATTGAAAAATAGCGTAAGGTACTGTGACTTTGTAAATAAAGTTTTGTGTTGATATCTTTCGTTTTTATTTAGTTATGCCAAAACGTTCTTTACTTTATGGACAACCCACGTATCAATATTTTTTCTCACAAATAAATGAAAAAAGTACAACAATAAATAGATGCACTGTAAAGCACACTTTTGCAATAAATTATCACTTTCAAAGCGCTTTTTTTTATAAAAGGTAACGTATAACAACAAACGGGATTCGAACCCACAACCCCTGGTCTAGGAGATAAGTGTCCATGGAGTTCGTGACCCATGGTTGAAATCCATTTAACAAAGAGTGAGATCATTAAATTGTGTATTATTAGTTTGACAGGGTGCATGTACTAAGCAGTTTGTATGATCGTCAATAAATAAAATCGATTTGAATGATGTTTAAAAGTATGTTTAAAATTATGTATAGACTCACTTGATTTAAGGTATTGGTAATACTGTCTCTGTTGTTCGGACAAATGTCCATATTTTATGAGGTTAAATTATAATTATTAAACTATTGGAGCTGGTTATTTGAACCCCCAGGGAATCTTTCAAAGACTGCTACCTCTAGTTAGTGGCCTGATAAATAAGAAGGGCAATGAATAAAACTACACAATCTGTCAGAAGTTGTTATCTCATATTAAATACAGATAATAAAACACTGTTCGGCACCCTTAATTTGATACGAATGAAGATAATTAAAGAAATCCTCATGTACCGGACAGGTACAAAGACTGTACGATAGGTTGTTGGTTGCTGCACAATGCTCGAAGAATTCAGCTCGCGGTTGAAATCGTCAATCACCAAAATATTAATTGGTGGCGATTTATTCCGTTCGCGCTACGCCACTGTCTAGGGGCGGGGCTTGGTCACTGCTCTGGGCGGAGCCTATACGTGGTATCCAAGATGGCCGCTCGAAGTAGCTCCAGTGGTGTAACGGTGACGATGGTTCCGGAGAAGTGAAGATGGTCGAGAGAGATTCCTCTGTAGAAGATCGAAGGAGTTCAGGAGAAGTCAAACACAGTTGTAGATGGTAGAAGCGTAGTATTGAGAAGTAATATTTGGTATAAACCAAGTGATTGATAACTTGTTCGGAGTTTCGGTCCGATGGTAGGACACCTTACTCCTTCATCGGATAAGTTCTGACTGTTTTGATATTTTGGAAATTTTGGATCTTTTTAGGAATCGGGAAAGGATAGGTTTGTGGTAAATGTTTTGATTTTATGGATGATTATGAGAAATTAAAAACGATTTAAATACATAAATAAATGTGATAGTAAATACATAATATTAAATAAGAATATACATTTAGTTGTGTCGTCACACACGGTAATATACTGAATGGGTGAAAAATGATGGTTATGAATAAAATATAGTATGTAAGTGAATATTGCATGTATATATATATATAGGTAATTAAGTGGATAAGGAGACGTGTGTGACTTATATAAATATAAATATATTAAAAATGTAAATAATGTTTATTGAAGGTGGTAAATGTGGTTGCCTAAGGGGGTAAACTGTCTTGCGGAGGAGCTGTCGATGAAGGGGTGTCCAGAGTGACAATCGGTGGATCATTTGGGGGGATGATTACGGTTAAGGAGTGGGGGTTCGGAGGGGCGTTTCGTAATATAGATTTCGGGCGAGTGTGTCTGAATCTGGTGTTTGCGTTGTAGTTATCTAAGGATTTTATGATTGGGTTGGGATGACAGGATACAGAGCTGTAAAACCTCTCGGCCAGAGCGCGCATATGTTCGGGGATGGTATGTAGTTTTATATCCGCGTGGAGTCTAGAGTTACGTACTATGTAGGGTGCTTTTAAGATTATGCGGAGGGCTTTGTTTTGAATGACTTGAATGTGATGTAGAGTTGATTTCTTCGCGTGGCCCCAGACCGGAAGGGCGTAAGTCAGTTGAGGTCTGATGATCGCTTTATAGAGATGGAGTTTAGTGCGCGGGCTCAGTTTGCTGTGTTTGCAGATCAAGGGATATAATGATTTGAGTGTTCCGTGAGCTTTTGATTTAATATTATGGGCGTGTTTGTACCACGAGAGTTTACTATCCAAGGTGAGGCCTAAGTATTTCACGTGTTTCGTCCATGGGACGCTCTGGCCGAAGAGTTTAAGAGTTCTGACGGGTTCGATATATCTGCATGAGAAGCGGACAGCGGTGCTTTTGGTAGGATTTATTTTGATCTTCCATTTGGTGCACCAGTGCTCCAGAATGGGAATGAAGTCTTGCAGTCTATCGTGGGAATCGGGCTCATATTTCGATGAAGAGAGGAAGGCTGTGTCATCAGCGTATTGCGCGGTGATACAATGTGTGCGTGAGAATTGAGGCATATCGCTCGTGTATATGTTATACAGGATAGGGGACAGCAGTGCACTTTGGGGTACTCCTGCCAGAATGGGGCGTGGGGATGAGTTTATGCCGTCTATTTTGACGGAGAAGGAGCAATTTTCGAGGAATGATGCGATGATTTGCACTAGTCTGAGGGGAATACCTGACTTGTGCAGTTTGAATATGAGTCCGTTATGCCAGACTGTGTCGAAGGCTTTCGCCACGTCTAGTGAAAGGAGGGTCGTGAGGCCTTTGGCTCTGAAGGATTTGATTATGTGTTCTACAACGCGAAGAAGCTGATGGCTGGTAGAGTGTAATGGCCTAAATCCGTGTTGCGAATCTGGAATGATGTTGCGAGAGTAAGTTTCTGTCGAGAGACGTTCGAGGATTAATTTCTCGAGCACTTTACCTAGAGTCGGGAGTAGGCTGATCGGTCTGTGATTTTCGGGGATAATTATTTGGTATATTTTAGGGCTCTATATTAACGGAAAGCCGGTCAGAGTAAGCGCCCGCCAGCCGCGAGGTAAAACCACGTTCGGGGCTCGGGGGGCCGCTTAGACTGACCGCCTTTTGGCCTAGTCTCGATGGCTCGGCCGCAACACATTTTCCGCTGCGGTCGCGAGCTCATTCGGATTCAAAGTAACAAATTATTTTAGATATTTATAAGGGTTTACATACAAGCATTTAACATATTTATCAATAAATAGCTCACATTTACATATAATACACAAGAACATTAGAATGACATGATACCTATTTCCATAGATTTATATACAGAATTGAGTTTATATTCTTAAAACAACATTCTACACATTTATACAAGAGTTTATACACTGCTTAAATCTACGAATATTAAGGTGAATTGGCCGACAGATCTACACATCATTGTCTGTCTCATCATGCCACATACACACACAAGGGTGACGGCATACGTCCGATACACTCCCCCCGATGTTGCCTCCGTATAGTCATCCTCGGAGCAACATCTCAATGGGCAAGGACGTGTGCGTTGTCACCTCGCAGAGGTTAATATCCTCCCGGCGTGGTCTCCCGATCTCGTGGTAGGGTGCCAGCCGTGATCGTCGCCTTGTTTATCCGTGTATGTGGTACGCCAAATTCTTGGCAGGTGTGTAGATCTGTCTGCTTGGTGCGCAAGTCAGTCATTGACTTGCGCGATGTCTTGTGCTGGGGGAAGGTGAGGCGTGCATCCTCTGGATGTGATGCGCCCGGCCTCCGTGTATCCCTGGTCCAGTGGTGAGTCGCCTTGTCTTTTTCTTCGCGCTCGGATGTCCCGCCTTCTCATGATGATGCTGTGAAAACAGCCTCGTATACGGGTGATCGCCCCCAATATCGCTTGGGCAATCACACTCGTGTACGAGCCCTCCGGGGTCATCGGGCGGGCGCTTGTCCGTCAGCACACATCTTTCGCCGATTCGTGCGATGTATTGCGCAGCATCCTGCGGAGAGGGGTCGGGCGCGTATCCCTGGCCCTGCGGTAAGTCGCCTTGTCCTCCTGAATGCGCCGCCTCTGACCGCTGGACAACCACCGGTTGGCGATCTGCATGATGGTCCATGCCAGCGTTTTCGCACATTCTTGGCGCTGCGACGACTTCATCCTTTTTGGTGCGATGGATCGACGCGGGTCGTGCATTGTCGTTGCGCCTCGCCGTATCCTGGCACTTCGGCCCGTCTTCGGCGCGCCACTCGTCCTGTGGCGACGCGTTTCCCTCTTTCGGTATTGCACGAGCCAACTTACGCAATGTTGGTTCGCGCCAATAACACCCACAAGTGTCGCTTTCGCTTTAAATGGGCCGCTGTCCGGCGTTAGCCGTAACTTTTCGGCCAGCAACTTCCCAGGCTCGTGCGGTGTATCCGCCACCGAGCCCGGCGGGCAGTGTCGCGCCGCCTCTCCGTTTGCGGACGTCTCGCACTTTCTTGGTGTGGCGACGACGTCATCCTTCTCAGCGTGATGTGTCGATGAGGGTTGCGCGTTTTCTCCGCGCCCCTCTGCATCCGGGCACATCCGCTGATTTTCGTCGCGCCGCTCTTCTTGCGGCAACGCGTTGTCGCCCTTCCCACGTTTTGCGCGACGTTTCTTGGGCATTTGGGCTTTCTTTGCCCGGCATCCTGTGTCCGTTCCCAATGTCTTGAACTTTAGTGCCCCGACAGTGCAATCCTTCATTGTTGCCTGTCCTTCCGTGGGTGAGTGCCTCCCCCCGTGGGTTACCCACCCCAGTGCGGTGCGGGAGGTAATGCATCCATCTGTATGCGCTCGTACCTCTAGCGATACGATTAGGTGCGCGTTGTCTTGGCCGATGATCATTTCTGGCCTGATCTCTCGCACCGGCTCTGGGCTGGCGTATGGGGCTTGAACGAGCTGCCGAGGGGGGTCTAACCTCTTCATTGTATACCCCGATACGCTGTGTGTTACCCCGGTCCACCGTCCTCTCATCTGGACCTTGATCCGTCGCGACGTCTTGTCTGTGGCGCCCATCCGGTTTGGGCCGTCTATCCGCAGGCCACAAACGGGACCTTCAGCGCCAATCCTGTCCGCCACGGTTGCGTCGATCAGGGTCACTGCCGACCCTTCGTCCAGGAGAGCGTGCACCTCCAGTTGCCCTTGCGGTCCTGACACCGTCACGGGTACGACTTTTAACAGTACCGGTGACGGGTCCGATGTGCATATGGTGGCGACTGTATGTGTTGCTGCTGGGCCAGCTCCGGTTCTTTCCTGATGCAGGGTACGGTGGTGCGGTCGTCGGCAACTACCCACGCCGCATCTCTGCTTCCTGCAGTCAACAGCCGGGTGCTTGGAACCTAGGCAGTTGGGGCATACTCCCAACGCCTTCCTGCACTCCCAGCGCTCGTCCACGCTCTCTTCTCGGTAGGCTGGACACGTCGACAGCTTGTGCTCGTCGCGACATAGCGCACATCTTGCGCTATTGCGACCGAGCCTCTCTGTCGACTAGGGCCGCGCGTTGTTTTCCCGTCGGGGTTTCTGCGCTCTCAAAGACGCCTGCATGTCTATTGCTCCGGCATGGGTGGCCGTGTTGCCTATCTCCATCAACCAGGTGGCTAGGTCGTTCACGGTGACTTTCGGTCGTCCGACCCGTGACTGGACCCACACGAACTGGACACTCAAAGGTAACTTGGCCACCATCTCCGTTAGGAGTTGCGGTGACGTGAAGTACTCTCCTTCCACACCTTTGACCGTAGCGACAACGTTGCGGATTGCTATGGCAAACTCCACGATGGCTTCCATGGAGTTACCATCGGTTAGGCGTGGCAGTCGCCGCACTCTGTCCAGCATCGTGGCTACGATCACCTCCGGGTGGCCAAAGCGCATCTCTAAGGTGCGGATTATTTCCCCCACGCTCCTCGGGTCCACCAACAGTGCGGACACCAAATCTCGTGCGCGCTTCTTCAGGGCACGCTGCAGCCGGAGAAGGTTCTCAGCTTCGGCTAGTCCACACAACTCTGTGGACTGGTCATACTGTGCCTTGAAGGCAGGCCACTCGAGGGGTTCCCCAGAGAAAACGGGCAGGTCCTTGGCTCCAGTCTGGCGTGCGATGAGAGCGGTCATCCTTGCACCATCTTCACTGGTGGCGCTTTCCGGCTCCCATTCCCTTGTGAGGATTGGATGAGCTCTCTCATCATCGCTGCCATCTGTGCCATGGGGTCCTGCTGTCTGTCTACCCACTCCTTGGTGAGTCGCCTGGGGTCGGCTGCCGGAACGTCATCGGGGATGTGTTCCGTCGATGGTCCCGGAACGGCTTCAGCCGTTGCAGTCGCTCGTTGCAGCCTTCTCATGAGTGCGGCAACCTTCCGCTTCTCGTCGCGGACCTCCTTCCGTAGCCTCCTGACCGTGTCCTCTGTGTCAGCGCCCGAAGACACCACAGAGTCGGCGACTGAGGTACGGTCGCTCTCAGCTCTTGCTGCCTTAGCGGGAGCCTTTCCGGAACGCAGAGAAGGCATGATCGCGTCAGTGGCTGGTGATGGTGATGATCCTCAGGTGACGGCGATATCCCAAGATTATATATCTTATATCTAAAGATTATATCTTTAGATGGCGATGATCCAGGTTGCTTCTGATGCCGACGATTCTCGAGATTACGCAGCAGATCCGGCTCGAAGGACCACTTTGTACCGGACAGGTACAAAGACTGTACGATAGGTTGTTGGTTGCTGCACAATGCTCGAAGAATTCAGCTCGCGGTTGAAATCGTCAATCACCAAAATATTAATTGGTGGCGATTTATTCCGTTCGCGCTACGCCACTGTCTAGGGGCGGGGCTTGGTCACTGCTCTGGGCGGAGCCTATACGTGGTATCCAAGATGGCCGCTCGAAGTAGCTCCAGTGGTGTAACGGTGACGATGGTTCCGGAGAAGTGAAGATGGTCGAGAGAGATTCCTCTGTAGAAGATCGAAGGAGTTCAGGAGAAGTCAAACACAGTTGTAGATGGTAGAAGCGTAGTATTGAGAAGTAATATTTGGTATATTTTATGGCTTTGTATAAACGGAAAGTCGGTCAGAGTAAGCGCCCACCAGCCGCGAGGTAAAATCACGTTCGGGGCTCGGGGGGCCGCTTAGACTGACCGCTTTTTGGCCTAGTCTCGATGGCTCGGCCGCAACACATTTTCCGCTGCGGTCGCGAGCTCATTCGGATTCAAAGGAACATAAATTATTTTAGATATTTATAAGGGTTTACATACAAGCATTTAACATATTTATCGCTAAATAGCTCACATTTACATATAATACACAAGAACATTAGAATGACATGATACCTATTTCCATAGATTTACATACAGAATTGAGTTTATATTCTTATAACAACATTCTACACATTTATACAAGAGTTTATACACTGCTTAAATCTACGAATATTAAGGTGAATTGGCCGACAGATCTACATATCATTGTCTGTCTCATCATACCACATACACACACAAGGGTGACGGCATACGTCCGATACACCTCATTTCAACGCCATTCCTGTTCATCTTTCCATTGTCTACCATCCGAGGCCTTATCTAATCTTTCCTTACCAGATCATGCGTACCTGCCACGAGAATTTATCTGCATCTACTAAGAGAACAATTATTCCTACAGATGTTTTTGTCATCTCGTAAACCAGCAGAAAGGGGTAGCAGACGCGGTTAGGGTGCGGCAGATGCAGCGAGGGGGCACGGACATTTATTTCATTATTGTTCATTTGGTATTTCATTAATATTGATTGTTGAAGGAAACTGAATATACGGGCTCAATTAGAAAGCCGTAATCATCTGTTCAATCAAACTTTTTTTTAGATTAGATGTTGAAAATGACGTTTTCAATAATATGAGTATCGATTATACATTATTTATAGTGAAGGCATTATCATTGTGAAGGTTTAAAAACACCATAATTAGTTTTATCAAACCCTGTTTATTCCATTTTATGTAACGGTATAATCCTACCGGTTTCAAGGTTTTCACCTCACCATCAGGGGAGCACAAACAAGACTGAATTCTGTTCGAACTGGTACTGACATACTCACTTCTAGCGGTAAAAATTCGGGCTGGGGATTGTGGGTGGAGAGAGGCAGAATACAACTTCAGCGAGCAGCGGCGAGATTCCGGGAACATACATATTTGCCAGATGTTCCCCCCGATGTCATGACTAAGAAATTACCAGAGTTTCTAATCTGTCCAATTTATTTCCGTTACTACTGATATACAAGGACTTGGCATCGTCGCACAGTATTCGGATTTACCAATCTAGAGGGACAAAATTATTTTTCATGTCATTTGACATAGTTATGTTACATTTTAATAACTAGAAGCTTAGAAAATATAAACAAATGGTTTTTAATTTAATAATAGGTTTTTTAATTTATCAAATACACAATAATACATTGAGAATAAGACTAATTTAGAAACGTTAAAAACTTAATACTTACGAGTATAAATTGAAATTGTCAGAACCAAAAATCTCCTTCGAACCAGCGAAATAAAGGTACTCAAGAGTATCGCTGACAAAATCCTTCGTAATAGAGTACGAAGCACAGACATCTGAAGAATGTGCGAAGTTGAAGATATTGTCAGATGGGGACGACAGAGAAGAAGGTTCTGGAACGAACATGTATCCAGAATGGGCCGTAAGAATAGCCAGGTACAGTATTCCCCAAGCAAGCATACCTCCTGGACGACCTCCAAAGAGATGGTA
Source organism: Odontocerum albicorne (assembly GCA_949825065.1). Taxonomy (NCBI): domain Eukaryota; kingdom Metazoa; phylum Arthropoda; class Insecta; order Trichoptera; family Odontoceridae; genus Odontocerum; species Odontocerum albicorne. The sequence goes on along the minus strand of OX463844.1, from coordinate 47,842,952 downwards.
AGACAGCTGGCAGTCGACGTCACAAGAGAGAAACGATGATGCAGGACCATAACAGGCCAACAAACTTAAAAGAAGAGGAAGAAGAAGAATAATATAAATAAATAATTAAAAAAATTGATAAATGAATGAAGATCAATCATCGACTTTATTATCACTAATAGAGCCATACATCCAAGCCAAGTTATCGACATCCGCTCATTAACGTCTGCAAATATCGGAACATACCACCACTTAGTTATAGGGAAAATAATTATGGAGAAACCAAAACACATAAAGAAACCTCCAAAACTGCTATAAAAGTTTAATATCGAGTCATCGAGTCACTTGAAGATGACAGTATAAAATACCTGTACAAAAAAAGAATAAACGAAAAGGTTTCGCAGAACCCTATAAATGATGACGATAATATTGAGCAAGCCTGGACAAAGTTGAAAACAAACATATGGTATATGACGCATCCTCCGAAGCTATAGGCAAAAGGCAAATTAACATTCATGGCAATGCATCGAACATAAAACCATGGTTCTCAAATGAAGTGAAACAACTAGCAAATGAAAAAAGACAAAGTTATTCAACCTATAGAAGCAACCAAACACCGGAGGCATACAGAAGATATAAAGAAGTGAGAAATATAATCAATGCAGACATATGTAAAATTAAGAAGGAATTTTGGATAAAATTTACAAAGGACATGGAACATGATCTATATGGAGTACAGAGAAAAGTCTGGAAAATGCTAAAGAATCAAAAGAAACCTGTTAACGAGTATTCACAGACTAATAAGATAATTGCCGAAACATGGGAGAAATACTTTGAGGAATTATATAGAGATGACGAACTTCGTGAAACCTTGAACCTAGTTGTGACAACACCAGAAATCGTCATAGAAACGGAAATGTCTTGTGCTGTCAATAAATAAAAAAATGGAAAGTCTCCTGGAATAGACAATATCTCCAACGAAATGATGAACTATGCAGGTGAGGACCTAATTATGGAAATTAGGAAATTATTCAATAAAATATTGGTACATTGTGAGACTCCAGTAGAATGGTGCACTAGCATTACAGTACCGATATTTAGGAAAGGAAAAAAGAATAACCCAGAGAATTACCGTGGAATCTCCTTGTTGAGTGCTGTTCTGAAACTGCTGACAAGTATCATTAAAATGAAGTTAGAATAAGGAATAGTTAATAGAGAGGAGCGGTAAGAAGAAAAAGGTCAAACGGATGCAATATTCATCATGAGATAACTAAAGGAGAAATCATTGGAGTTTAATAAACCGATGTTCGTGTGTTTTGTGGACTTGGCTAAGGCTTTTGACAAAGTTCTGCTGGAGGATGTCATTAACATAATGAGAGAGTACGGAGTTCCTGCATCAGTAATCAAAACCATTCAAAGTATTAACAAGAATGGGAAGACACGAATCAAGGCAAACGGAGACCTAACCCATTACAACCGGTATCAAACCGGGAGAGAGTCTAAGGCCATTCCTTTTTCACATTATTATGGATAAAATAATAGAGGAGGTGACTTCTTTGGGCCTGGGTTACAAAATGAGAAATAAATTGATGAGCATAGTGTGTTATGCCGATGACGCTACAATATTAGCAGAATACGAAGATGACCTTTAGAGAATGCTCTACAAATTTCACCTTGCTTCTAAGAAATACAATATGACGATTTTTATCAATAAAACAAAGTGCCTAACAATACCAAAAGAGCCACTCAGATGCAAACTGACCATCGATAACGTACCCATCGAGCAAGTTATGCGATTCACTTACCTAGGTGTATAGTAGAGATCTCCAGCAACAGTGACCTATATAGTGAAGTACGAGCACAAACCAATAAAGCGACAGCTTTGGCTGGCTGCCTGCGGGACACTATATGGAGAAATAAACACGTGCTAACCGAAAGTAAGGTCAGGATACATAAGACACGCATCCGCCCCATTATGACACATGGGACAGAAGCGAGAGTCGATATCAATAGGACAAACCACCTCAGAATGGCAGAAATGAAAACCCTACGCTCCATCGGAGGCAGAACCCTTAGGGATCGGATCAGAAATGAGACGATAAGGTCCGTCTGTGGTGTTGAAGACATAGTGAGGTGAAAAGAATCGCTAATACTGAAAACTCTAACAGCAGGAGATTACCAGGAAGGTCATCGAAAAGGTGGAAGGACAGCTGTACGTCTTCATCCCAGGACAGCCCACCGTTACAAACAGGTCATACGACCTAAACAAAGAAGAAGAAGATAAATGAATGATAAATAAATATATGTATTTATTTATTTAATATAATATTTAATATTATATCAAAGTATAATAATAAATATTTATATTTAATTTAATTTAATTAATTAAATAATATTTAATGAAATGAAATAATTAATTAATTGATATAATATAATTAATAAATAATTAATTTATAATTAATATAAATTACTAATTATTATTATTAAGAATAACAATTATTATTCATAATACAATTGTTATTGCGACAGGATTTTGAGTACTTGGGTTTTTAGGATGAATGACGAGTGGAAGGGATTTATGTAAGCTCGTGAGTGTGGGTTTCTTCTTGTTGTTTTAATTTTGGTTGTTTTTGTATTTGTGTTTCTGTGATTTTTTTTGTTTTAATTTTGTTTTGATTTTGATTTTTATTCTTATGATTGTGTGCGGTATAGTGTGGGATGAATATTTTTGGTATTTCTGGAGTGATGATGTGTGAGCAGTTGAATTTCGCAAGATGTTTCCAGTTGTAGTTGAGTGTCACTGTCAGGTTGATGAGAACGTGCAACGGGGTTTTGTTTTTGTGTAATCAAAAATCAGAAAGAAGTATCGATTTATTTTTCTCATGCTAAATATCCTCAGTGAGATACAAGCAAAAGTCTAGTTTACTGGGGATACGACAAATGAAAGGCAACAAACCCAGATCCATTAAAATTGTATGTCCAAATCAAATTATCTGTTGTTTTTCTCAAATTGTGTATATTTCTTGTCATGTGTAATAATAAATAAATTAATAATAAATAAATTTTATTAATAATACACTGCAAAATGCAATCTTGTTAACTGTGAAGGAATCAGTTATTGACTGTTAAGGAATCAGTTAATTGTTAACTGTGAAGGAATCAGTTATTGACTGTGAAGGAATCAGTTAATTGTTAACTGTGAATGAATCAGTTATTGACTGTGAAGGAATCAGTTAATTGTTGTCAGACCTTTTCCTATTTTTCAGAAACAATAAGATGTACACATTTAAATACATAAATCAATTATAACACATTACCATCTTACCAGGTGTGACGCGCCTGCTCTGTTCAGCCGGCTTCTTAAAGAGGCAAGTACTCTTTAATCTCAGGAGTTCGTAGGGTTATTGACACTCTGAGTAACTCTTTCTCAACTCTTAGCGGGTCAAGGGGCACAATTAAACGAGATATAATTTTAAAAACAAAACAGTTTATTATATTAATAGATTAAATAAAAAAAACTTGAACGTATGTCAAGAAAAAAAGTTTTAGCGGTCAGCGAATCCGTCTGGCAGTGTTCCGTGCGACCAGCGTTGAAGGAACGTCCGTACAGCGCCAAGTCTCCAAAGCGAGGGGAAGCTGCCCGCGAATGCCTCCTCTTTTAAAGCAAGATCGCGAGAAAGAGAGGAGAAATATTTCCATCTCACTTAAAAATACGAGTGCCGCCAATTACAGGCGTGGAACTAAAACGCACGTGGCGAAAATATGTCCAGCACGACGGGATAACTCGCGCCAGGTATAACATTCCAGAGGGAAGCCTTCTCAGAATCATACCTGAGTGTCCCGGATAACAAACGGTGTATTGAAACTTCGGCAGAAGGATTAAGAGGTTTTATTACCTTTTTGTATTTTAAAATATTCCGGTATTTCATGCTATTTTAATCTTTTTGTTTTTAAGGCAAGCACATGGTCATTCCCGATCGACACCACGTGTTACATAAAACATGATATGTCGCGAATTTACAACCTCGAGGACGTGAAGTATGCACTTTATCAAATATAGTCCTCACATTGTTAACTGTGAAGGAATCAGTTATTGACTGTGAAGGAATCAGTTAATTGTTAACTGTGAAGGAATCAGTTATTGACTGCGAAGGAATCAGTTAATTGTTAACTGTGAAGGAATCAGTTATTGACTGTGAAGGAATCAGTTAATTGTTAACTGTGAAGGAATCAGTTATTGATTGTGAAGGAATCAGTTAATTGTTAACTGTGAAGGAATCAGTTATTGACTGTGAAGGAATCAGTTAATTGTTAACTATGAAGGAATCAGTTATTGACTGTGAAGGAATCAGTTAATTGTTAACTGTGAAGGAATCAGTTATTGACAAACGTTCGATATGAAGGCAATGTGCAAGTAAATTATCATTTTTATGAATTTTCCGATTTTAATATGGACTCTTAAACCGAAGAAGTGCGTTTATAAAATGAAGACAATTAAAGAAATCCTAATTTCAACGCCATTCCTGTTCATCTTTCCATTGTCTACCATCCGAGGCCTTATCTAATCTTTCCTTACCAGATCATGCGTACCTGTCACGAGAATTTATCTGCATCTACTAAGAGAACAATTATTCCTACAGATGTTTTTGTCGTCTCGTAAACCGGGGTGGTAGACATGGAGAAAGGGGCAGCAGACGCGGTAAGGGTGCGACAGACGCAACGATGGAGCGCAGACAATTATTTAATTATTTTTCATTTGGTATTTTATTAATATTAATTGTTGGGGGAAACTGAATATACGGGCTCAATAAGAAAGCTTTAATTGTCAATCTAAGTATTACATTTAAATAAGAACAAGTTGATTTTTTTTTTTCATATAAGTTGTTGAAAATCGTGTGTTAACCCTTTAACCTGTTCCCCGCGGGGAGCACAAACGCCTGTGATCTGACGACAATCCAAGTTTCAAATCACAAATACTTAAAAAAAATGACGCAAAACCGGAATAAAAATTGAACTAAATTTAAAAATAATCTTTATTCTAGCGACATCTCTGAAAACCTTATCAAATAATATATTAGTTTATGAGATATTGTTGAATAAACAGAGCGCCGAATTTTTTTGGTTTCTCAATATTTCCAGCATTAACGACCTGTCGCGCGGATCGAGTCCTGCAATGAGTCTCTCTTACGTAAATAAACATTACTAAGTCTCTCTTACGTAAATAAACATTACTAGTGCTATATGCATTTGATTGGGTGAGTGTCATGAAGCATTGATTTGATCGTAGCATTCCTTTGTGTATTTTACGTAATGTTTAGTTTATCTCCTTTATTTAATGAGTCTCCTTAAGAGTAATGACTATTATTTATTATCAGAAAATTACTTAAGTGTCATGTTTACTTGGTGTTGTAATCAAATATCAGTGGTTCTAAACAAAATATGTGTTTAAACTTAGAAATTTAAAAAAGCTGAAATTGTGCCGCGCACAGGATTCGTGGAATTTGATTTTTAACGCGGTGAACAGGTTAACATATGCGACCACCCTTATAGTTAAACTTTTAAGGATTCATTTTCTTAATGAAACGTTTTTAAGTAACACAAATGTCAAATTGGCAAATGTAGTGGACGGGCAGAGGTCTTATTTAAGACGGATCGTCGTGAAGTTAGCTGCATGTTCAGTATCAACGATCTAAACATCCGTTCAATTTATTATCAAATATGTAAATAGGTATTATAAGTAAATCACCATTCAATATATCTCATATAAGAATTGTATTTCCTAATACAACCTGAACTTAGATATTATTACCTAACAATGCATTGGTCACTTTTGCGACCACTGAAATGGGCACAGGTTTCATATGCAACCGCCTCGTTTAAAAAAAAATATTTTTAACACACATTTTCGAAGAAATAAAGTTAATTTGATACACATAATAATGATTTATTCAACAAAAAACTTAATATCTCAAAAATAAAAACTTGCCCTATAAAGGGCTAAATGATATGATAACCGTATTGATTTATGTAATCTTGACGACAGCTAATATCAACGGTAATTGCTGTGAAGGTATCAGTACTTGACAAACGTTCAGTATGAAAGCAATGAGTGAGTGAATTATCATTTTAAAAATTTTGTGAAATTTCCTATTTTTATATGGAATCTTAAACCGAAGAAGTGCGTTTATTAAATAATTTTTTCAATTTCACTTCTATACGTTAAAGTTGGAGATAAAATACTCTTGGGGATCTGTCTGGTTCGAGTGCTGTATCAGTGCCCCATTGACTTTGTTTTATATCGCCTCACGCTATTCAATACATCTCGTAACTTTTTAAATATGTGAAAAAATTCTACCATAATAGCAGTATTCCTTAACTCTCTAAGCAATCTTTCACGAGGTAGACATTTGTCGGATATTGTTTTTTTGTGATTAAATGTCATACATTATACTTCAATGACCAATAAAAAAAATGTTGAAATCAAAGCAAATTGTGAATTTTATTCAAGAATCAAGAATATGAATTAAAAAGCCGCTCAATTTGAAAGACCCTTTATTTGTACCTTAATAGCAGTATTCCTTACCTCTCTTAGCAATCTTTCACGACCTACTGTATGTGAAGGAAATTGTGTAGCTATGAAGTCTCTAGGTTAATAATGGAGAAAGGCACATGTCTTGAGATTTGTCATCGTACGTATATTCAATTCTATGAGATACGGACAAGAATGATTAACCTTATGTCAGATGTTAAAATTGCTGACCAGACTGGGATCATTGAAGTATTTTACAAACATTGAAAATATAATTCACTAATTTTTTTAAAACAAAATAGCCGCTATGTATTTAAATGCAAGTATCATATATCTGCCATAAAGTCATCTCCCAGAGGTAGGCAGATAGGACAGACTCCCCTATCATGACACACATAGCCTTTCCACATCCATACACCATCTCATACAATTTATATGATTTCTCTTATGTTACACTCTTCGTGTCATCTTTCAGAATATCAATAACTTGATCCAACTATAATTTTCTTGGTTTTCTCTCACACGCCTTTTATTCACATTTGCACTATATATCTGTCTTGTTAATCTAATTCATCACTAACCACTTAATTCTGTATTCTGTCACATAATATCACTACATGTATCCGTCTCAAAATCAGGCTCAAATTAATTTAATAGGCTCCTGTTTTACCTTTTCCAGATTCACGTTTCCCTCTCACACAACAAAGTTGGCACCAAAATATTGTACTATTGTGGACTATAATTTCAGTAGATTTTGATACTGTCAACTATATTTGTTTTAGTGCCCCATTTATTTTTTTGCTATCGCTACCACGCCATTAAATATCCCCTCTTAACTCTTCTATTATTTGAAAAAATACTACCCAAATAGCAAAATCCTTGTGCTCTAATATTTCGTTATTCACCCCAATACCCCATTTCTTTTTTCTTTCTCACTCTTCTTTAACCATGCCTGTTATTGTTGTATAATAACGATTGTTATTTTTTCAGACTGCTTCTGGATGATTGTGTTCATCGTGTACATAACGATGTCTGATGCTGATGAATTTTCATGTGTCTGCCCTAGAAATTTAGACCAGGTTTGCGATTCAGAAGGAGTGACACATAGCAACGAATGCACATTTGAATGCAAACAAGAGGCTTACAGAAGACAAAATCGGCATGTCAGCATTATTCATGATGGACCGTGTAACTTCAATGATGATTATTAACTTACGAGAGCAGTACATATCAACTATTATACACAGTAATTCATGAACGTAAATTAAAATAATACAAGTTTTTCTCCTTAATAAAAAAAATATACATTGTACCATTTCTTTCTAAATAAGCAGTCATTATCGTCCCGTAAAATTTTATTAAAATATCCTACAATATGTACAAAACTTTTAATTAATATTGTAATATGTTAAGTCAAACACTGTTTATTCCACTTTATACGAGGCGTATCCATAAAGTAAGTGTACTGAGGCTCTCACGACCGGATGGATTTTATTTTCGACATGTTGGCTACACTTCCGTGTAGCCTGACCCTTCCCCTCCGCAACGAGACCGATTCGAGGTCAGTACGTTGAGAAGTGTCGACGCGACAACACGTTTCGTGAAAAATGTCAAACTAATCTCCCGCCAAGTGCGAAATTTTGTAAAAAGGCAAGAGTTTTTGAGGCGCTGCAAACTCCATGGAGATGAATTTCTCCGCTCCATCGTTACTGGAGATGAAACTTGAGTTGCACATTACACGCCTGAAACCAAAAGGCAGCCTCAACAGTGGCGTCACACTTCTTCACCCTCCGCCAAAAAGTTCAAAACCACAAAGAGGGAAATTATATAATATATAAGAAAGAAATATCGTAGAAGCTGTAGAAGAGGCGAAGAATGCTTGTCGAGAATAAAGAAAGACTGACACTCTATCGCCTTAACCTTCACCAATAGGGAAATGGCATGATAGTATATTCGTATGTATATTCAAAAGAAATTAACGAAATTTTAAACTCCATTTGCAAAGATTTAAAACGTATGTGAAAATATAAACAACCTTGATTTTAAATATGTATATTTAAAGTTCATACTATAAAAGCATGTCTCTTTTTATGAGTCCAAAATTCCTTAAGAAGATAATTAAGTCTTAACTCCTTGTTTTCATTTATTTATGGTTAATTTATTGTTGCTTCCTTCCAACGATTTTCATAACTGCTTTTCAGATTTATACTAATTATTATTTTATGAGGATATATTTAAATCATTGTATTTGAGGGTTTATTTAAGGGTTCTTCAAAGAGCTAAAGTTGATAGAGTTGCTGACTAATTTTAAAATCCGAAAAGTGTCCTATTTGGATCATGTACTAAGAGGAGCAAAGTACAAATTACTGCACCTGATCATCCAAGGCAAAACAGAGGGTCGAAGAGGTGTTGGCAGGAGGCAAATCTCCTGGGTCCGCATTATACGTGATTGGACTGGTATAAGGAGTGTTGGGGATCTTTTTCGAGCTGCCGGGGACAAAAATGCCTACTCTCAGGTGATAGTTAACGTTGGGGGGACCTGACATGATACTAGAAAGAAGAAGAAGATTTGAAAAAAAAATCAACAACCGAGAAACAGTCAAAAAGTTTGAGCATCCGTGGAAACGTATATATATACAGTCTGTCTAACCCGAAAGAAGACTGATGGGAAATGAAATACAAGACGTTGTTTATTTTTAGTTTGCATTATATTTTATTCAAAATACACTCTTTGTGAGTCAATACAATACTGGAAGCTGTTGTAAAATTTTCTGAAGCACTCCTGAAACTCATTCTTCGGAGTTGCCTCCGAAATCGCGGTCGAAGCCTTCTGGATGTCTGAAATCGTATTTAAACGCTTTCTTTTCATCGCCAATTTCAGTTTTGGATATAGCCAGAAGTCGCATGGAGCCAAACCAGGCAAATACGGGGAGCGATCGATACTTTTTTTGGCCAAGAAATTCTGTACAATCTTGCTTTCTTTTGCTGGTGCATTAAAATACCATGCCCTTTGTTTCCGGTATTCGGGTCGAACTCAAAAAATCCTAGCCCGTAAACGATTCAAAACACCCAAGTTCACATTGGCGTTCACCATTTGACCTACTTATGCATAATTCCTTTGGAATCAATGAAAAAATGGCGATCAGAATCTTGATTCGGCTCTTCTACATTTTTTTGGTTTCGGAGATTGTGAACCCTTCCATTTCGAACTCCACCATATTTTATCACCTGTTACAATGCTTGACATGAAGTCTGGATCCATATCAGCCGCTCTTTTTATGTCTTTGCAGTGCTCCACTCTGCAAACTTTTTTATCGTCTGTCAATGTATGACCTTTTGTTTGCCCAAATTCTCCATTAAAATGAGATGGGCAGTAGATTTAGGAATTCTAGTTAACTCTTCGATGGGCCTAGTAAACGCACAACGACCATTTTGAAGTATTTCAGCTACTTTTTGAACATTTTCTTCAATTAGAGCTAGTCCAGTCTGTTGATCATCTTCAATGCTCTCTCTACCATCACGAAATTTTGCAGCCCACTTAAAAACGTTCAACAGTTTGAATCATTTCAAAAGTTTCTGTAGCAATTTTACCCAATTTAAAAAATAATTTAATGTCGACGTGTTGCTTCTTTGTTCCTTTTCCGACCGAGGCTCAGAAAGTATAGTCAATTGTTACGTTATCGCGAATGAACCAGCATTGCCAGCGCTTTGAATGTTTTACGATAGATAGTCGAAATATGTCGCTAGTTAACTCGTTTATTCGTCCACAGATGACGCTGGTGGTTACGCAAAAATAAAATTTGTCACCTTTCCCATTGGATAGACTGTGTGCAATATAAGATTGTCAAATTACTCATTTAAATTAATTATTTGTCGTAGATATTGTTGCATTCTGATTGCAATAGTTGTAACTTTCCCTGAATTGGTTGATAAATACTTAGTTTCAAAATAGCCTTTATACCTTACTAATATTCTATTTGTGGTCCTAAGCCGGGGAGCAGTATTTCATTAAAACGTCTTTCAGTATTCGGTTTATAAGCATTTTTATTATAAGATTTAAATTAAAATAATAAAAAAAAACGAACAAAACAGTGTCAATAAAATAAATGGACTTGTTCTACAAAATTTTAAATAATTTAAAATATTACACAGGTTCCCTCATTGCTGGCCTAGGGGAATAGCACTAAGCTTAAGGGTAAAAAAATATGTATTTAAAAAAAGAAAACATAAAAACGAAAAATGTTTTTCAAGTAAAGTCCGTTATCAAATTAGAAAAAAATAAGAGTTGTAAGTGATTTACTATAGCCAAAAATATCTACACACATATGTACGTTATTTTCCACATAATATAGACACATTAACTTCCACACATATTTTAAACTGTTCCATTAAGGTTATTTTTCCACATAATATAGACACATTGACTTCCACACATATTTGATACAGTTCCATTAAGGTTATTTTTCCACATAATATAGACACATTGACTTCCACACATATTTGATACAGTTCCATTAAGGATATTTTTCCACATAATATAGATACATTGACTTCCACACATATCTGATACAGTTCCATTAAGGTTATTTTTCCACATAATATAGACACATTGAGTTCCACACATATTTGATACAGTTCCATTAAGGCTATTTTTCCACATAATATAGACACATTGACTTCCACACATATTTGATACAGTTCCATTAAGGTTATTTTTCCACATAATATAGACACATTGACTTCCACACATATTTGATACAGTTCCATTAAGGTTATTTTTCCACATAATATAGACACATTAACTTCCACACATATTTGTAATAGTTTCATGAATGTTATTTTTCCACATAATATAGACACATTGACTTCCACACATATTTGATACAGTTCCATTAAGGTTATTTTTTCACATAATATAGATACATTGACTTCCACGCATATTTGATACAGTTCCATTAAGGTTATTTTTTCACATAATATAGACACATTGACTTCCACACATATTTGATACAGTTCCATTAAGGCTATTTTTCCACATAATATAGACACATTGACTTCCACACATATTTGATACAGTTCCATTAAGGTTATTTACCACATAATATAGACGCATTAACTTCCACAGATATTTGATACAGTTCCATTAAGGTTATTTTTCCACATAATATAGACACATTGACTTCCACAGATATTTGATACAGTTCCATTAAGGTTATTTTTCCACATAATATAGACACATTGACTTCCACACATATTTGATACAGTTCCATTAAGGTTATTTTTCCACATAATATAGACACATTGACTTCCACACATATTTGATACAGTTCCATTAAGGTTATTTTTCCACATAATATAGACACATTGACTTCCACAGATATTTGATACCGTTCCATTAAGGATATTTTTCCACATAATATAGACACATTGACTTCCACACATATTTTAAACTGTTCCATTAAGGTTATTTTTCCACATACTCGTAATATAGACACATTGACTTCCACACATATTTGATTCAGTTCCATTAAGGTTATTTTTCCACATAATATAGACACATTGACTTCCACACATATTTGATACAGTTCCATTAAGGTTGATTCCTTCCCAACATACGGTGTAAATATGTCCCCATTCAGCACTATTTACACTGGAGGTTAAAAATCTAAAATTTTTGACGAAAACGTTGTGACGAAAATGGAACTGTGCAAAGAATTTCTCCGGTGGAGACACATCTGAGTGTAAAAAATAGTCGAATACTTATAAAGTGGCTTTAGGTCTGGAGTTTAAACAACCTAGCAAGTTGCCAGTGCTTTCATTCAGGGTTCTTCGAATGCAGCAAATCTATCACTTGATGCTACTAGATTGGAGTAGGTAATCGGTGCGAGGATAAATCAATGTATAGCAATTGTGTATTTCCACTTGATATTAAAAATACAGTTTTGGTTGAAAAAGAACACAGAAAGAATAATATATTTTCTTTACATAGTTTAGTTCTAAGATCAAGTTTAGAATCAACCAAACCACTGATTCTCAAAACATCTACACTGCGGCATCCCTCCATTGCAAATCTTATTTTCAAACTTCTCAATCAAAATTAAACATTTTTGTTACTATTATTTCACTGTCACCGAAGTTCACTGTAACATTTATTTCACTGTCACCGAAGTCCGCCGCCAGTGTGTCGAACTATTCATTAATTTCACTCTTCAGCTATCCATATTTTTTAAATCGTTACGATGCAAGATCTTTTTAAGTTCTTTTCGCTAAGCATTGGCAAAACGATGACCTTAAAATAATTGCCAAAGTATAAAATAACGGTGAATCACTAATTTGCGATTCATACCGTTTTTCTTCTATTAATTATATCGATGCAATATTCTTGTCACTATTTCATTCGCAATATCTGCATTCAGTTTACCTATTGCACTTAATGATAGTTTTCTATTTATTGCAGTCTATTTCAAAACCTTAAAAAATGGTGTTTAGCCGGCAGGATCACGCAGGAGCACGTCTTACATTGAGCGGTGCTGATATGGAGTAAAAAAAAAATAAATACCTCGGAAGTGTCCTAGTGGAAGACCTCGACCCAGAAACCGAAGTCAAGTGCAGAATTGAAACATTTCGTGCGGTTTTCAATAAAATGAGAAGCTTATTCTGCGATGGTAATCTAAACTTAAAACTTCGACAACAGTTAGTCAAATGCTACATTTGATTAGTCTTATTATATGGAATGGAATCATGGACCCTCAAAGTTGGTACTATGAACCGACTGGAAGCATTCGAAATGTGGATACACCAGAGAACGCTACGGATATCCTGGACGGATATCGTCAGCAACACAAGGGTTTTTCAAAGAGCCAAAGTTGATAGAGAGTTGCTGACTTAAATTAAATTCAGAAAGGTGTCCTATTTGGATCATGTACTTAGATGAGAAAAGTATAAATTTCTGCACCTGATCATCCAAGGCAAAATAGAGGGTTAAAGAGGTGTTGGCAGGAGGAAAATCTCCTGGCTCCACAATATACGTGATTGGACTGGTATAAGGAGCGTTGGGGATCTTTTTCGGGCTGTCAGAGACAAAGATGCATACTCTCAGGTGATAGTCAACGTTGAAGAGACCTGATATGACACTAGGAAGAAGAAGATACAATGGTACAACGGTTGTTTTCCACCTGTCAGAAGGAATATATCTAGAGTGTCAGCATGTATTAAAAAAAACATGCATCCATTCAAAAAATCCATCCTCTTCATATGCAACATACTTATGCATGCACTCTCTCCTTTTTTCATATCCTTGATAGCCATTTTCACCCAATATAAGGCAATATGACCTATACCATCCACCACAACGGGGGCACTTGTACATCTTGGATTATTATAATACTCATTTGTCGTAACGCAACAACCTACACTAGAATTTATGGACAACAAAATCAAAACAGTGAATCATAGGGTTATTAGCAATTAACTTATTTCTCTCTATCTTAATTTAGCTTTAAATTCAAACCTTCTGAGAAAGTGATCAGGTATAAAACCATTGTATAAATTAAACCCGTTTGGTTTGACCTCTGGAGATATTGAGATAGGCTTTTGGCTTATAGGCAATAAGGAAGGCAAGTTATAGGCAGTTTGGTTAATAATTTGTTGGCGCCAAAGAACGATAAGGATCCCCAATTATGTTGTAAGGTCGGACCTTAATTGAAAAGAGATGCTGTGTAAAATTTCAATTCGGTTTTAAATTAACAAAATATAAAAAAAACATGCTTTACGAGTTCCAATTATGGCAAATTCAATTGAACTGATATCTTAATTATTATGTTTCAGTAATAACATTGATTATGCGGACGTCTGTAATTAAATATTACAGAGGGACAGTTGGAGAAACTAACGCTCCTTAAAAAAAAATCAGATTTATTTATTTTACACTTTTATTGCAAATACAATCTGGCGGGCTTATTATCAGGTGGCAATATCTTCCAGCCAACCAGACAAAAGTAAATGAAGCAAAGTTACGTGGTCGTATAAATCATTCAAATGAAAATCCATTCCCATGAAATCCATAAACACATACGTGATGCCCACTAACCCCACAAAGACAGATAATAACCCGAACATTACTTTTCATGTAAAGTGAGATATCATCAATCAAAAGGAAAGTAAAGAATAGTGTAGAGGAAAGGAAAAATAAAATCAAGAATGAAACACGTTATTTTACTGACTAGAAATAAAGAGTTTTTTCAGTCGCTTTTTAAATCATGCCAAGGACGGAGCGAGTCTTATATTAGTTTGTAACTGATTCCAGAGTCTCACTGCATGGACAGTAAAGGACGACGTAAAAAAAGAGGAACGGTGAACTGGAAAGGTCAATAGACAATCTATGTTTGAGCGTAGGGCTAATCCATGATTGGAAAGACGCTGAAAATTTTCAGCGAGATTAGAGGGCGTGGCGGGACAGTGGGACAACCAGACGGGACATAACGTATTAAAATTTTGTTAATAACTATCGTTTTTTTGTACTCCATCGACTTTGTTGTCTCTCGCTACAAACCTTCCTTAATCTCTCATAACTCTTCAAGTATCTAAGAAAATACAACCTGAATTATTTGATCAAATTTTTCATTTGTTCACATATACTCGTATATCGCAAATAAAAGAAAATCTTTGAAAAAACGTGAATTAATAAGCTTAATTAATCACAACATGGTACTTTTCCATGGTTTTACAGTCATTCGTACTTCTTCTAAGCCACTCACATATTTTTTTTCCAGACAGTCATTCTCACATTTACCAGGCATGCTGTTGTCTCTATCACTATCAACACTCTCGTACAATTCCTCAAAATATTCTTTCTCCATCTCAAATGAATCCTTCTTTCTTCTGGTAAAATCTTTTTCTTCTTATCCTTCATAACAATCATACCACCCGTTTGATTATTTCCTCGCAATTTTCTTACTTTCTTCCAAAACTTTTTCATATTTCCCCTCCGCATTCATGTTCAACATTTTGCCTTCTTCGTCTCTTAGCGTCTTCTTCTTCTCAACCAATCCTTTTGTTTCAATCTTCTATTTTTTGCACTCTTTTTTTTCTTCATTATAAATAATTACAAATATCTTAAAACAAATAAATATTTAAAAAAACAAAATTCTGATAGCACAATGAGTTTGAGAAAGGATTTTTTAATGTTTTGGGGTATCTTGAAATAACTCTTTAAAGAAAAGATGACGAGAATAGATACCAAGTGATATACAAAAATGGTTGTATCCGAATTCGTATTTCAACGGTGTTGAGAATTAATACTTTGTGGATGGAGGCTGCTGAGAATTTTCATATCTACATTACGAGGCCATAAAGTGCTTTATCATAACTTTATGGATAAGTTTGCTAAGGCGGATGAAAATGCAGTGTTTAACGATCCGGAAAAATAACAATTTGGCTCGTTTATTTCTTACATAAACATGTTTTTGTTAAAAATATATATTCAACCAAACGCGTGCCATTTATTTTTTGATTAAACGAAAACGATATTTGGGTCACACAAAATATAAATTTTAAAGGGACAAAGCACATCAACATGTTTGAGTATACAATAAAAATGCGTTACAATTAATGATTTCTAGCCCTATTTGATGTTTCTGTGAACGGATTACAGCGCAGTATCACAAGATTATGTGAAAATTATTTGCGTCTCGGTCTTCGAGTCAACGCTGGTAAAACAAAATACATGTGCAACGATACATGTCCGGATGGAGGCGCGCTGATGATGATTAACGGCAACCGGATCTCCCAGATGAATAAATTCAGATACTTGGGTGCCACCATCACCTCCAATAGTGATCTCCGGACGGAGCTGCCCATCTGCATCGGAGCTAACGGTGGGGCGTTCAACAACATAGATAGGATTTGGAAGGCAACTGGATTCAGCGTCACAACAAAATGCCGCCTGTTTGACACATGTGTCATCCCGATCCTCCTGTACGGCTGTGAATCTTGGCATCTCACCAAAACTCAGGAGCGCAAGATACTTAGTTTTGAAAAAAGGTGTCTCAGGAGGATATTGGGAATCAGATGGTATGACCACATAACAAATGACGCTGTACGCCGACGCACCCATCAGGGGTCTGTTGTCTCTGTAATTCGGGAGAGGCGATGGTCCGGACTGGGACATGTTCTGAGAATGCTCGATGATAGTTGGCCGAGGAGAGTGCTGTTTTTCTGTGTACTGGGGTCCCGACGGTCTAGAAGACCCTCTCTCACGGTGTACCGTTCCTATGACAAGGAACTCAGAGCGTTAGGAATATCGTGGAGGGAGATTACCAACACTTCTCCATTCAGAGCCAAAACCGCTCTGAATGGAGAAGACTGGTGGCCTCCCTATGCTACCCTGTGGAGCTTTAAAAGAAGGGTGAATTGATTGATTTGTAACTATACAAATGCGTTATAACTAACATTCAGTTTTTTTACCACACAAAAATGAACATCAATTTCTTTATTCAATTTTCCGTCTGAATATTCTATGATAATTGTAAATCAATCACATATCCAAGGTGTTTTGGGCTGAATGCTTTCCCAATCAAAATGCCATTACGTGTTTCTCTGTTAACGATGTTACAGTGATGTAATTTTAATTGCAATTCAAAATCTAGAGGTTCACTTTTTGTGATATTCATATCAAATGCATGACATCATGGATTTTGATAAAATTTATACTCCGCACAGGAAAAGTGATTTATACAACGGGAAAAATAATGAAAAAAATCAAAAACAATTTTTAGTTTTTTTTATTAAAAAAAGGCACGATGATGCAAATTTGCTTCATACATATTTTATAATTTTTTAACATGTAGATAAGTTTTTACATGATATTGTTGTGTAAATAAATAAAATATACCTAAATTGTTATCATTTTTTAACTTCTAAAACATTTTTATTCTTGAATTAATTCTTGAAATGAAGTAAAACGCTGCTGAATCCACCATTCCTCCAACTGTCAGAATAAAAAATATTTTTTTGGTATACAAACGCCTTTTTAAATTATTTTTTTGCAAATAGTCAACAAGAGAGATAGTTGTACCATATGGTTTTAGTGTATTATTAACCCAAAAGATGGTCTTGCATTTATCATATTTTTTAATTATCATGATGTAAATTTGTAGGGTTGGCAGCATCTGATCTCGTTAATATTTCTTTCCATGTTTCTCCATTCGCCTATATGAAATGCGGAAGTAGAAAACTAATGAAAAAAGCAGACTTATTGCAATTAAAATTCGTGCACTAGCAAAAATGTATGGTGTTTCGATGTATGATAGAAAAATAATGTTATTATTAAGGATAATTGAGAACTGAAAATGGATGTATGGAAATAGGGTGAAAAAGAGCGCGGTTTATTATCCAACGAATAGGGGATGTAAAACTGACTTAACACATTTATAATACATAATTTGTAATATTAGGTCCTTACATATGAAATTGGCGTTTTGTTTGGGAGGAACATAAAGTTGATTTTTTTTTAATATAATATATTTATTTAATCAAAGTATGTACCATTGCTATCTATGCACTTTTGCCATCTCATAGGTAGTTCATCGATCCCTTTACTAAAAAAACCATTCGGACGGGAATCAATAAAATCTTTGAAGTCGGTTTGGACTGCCCCATCGGAGTTGAATTTTTTCCCTTGCAAGAAGTTATCCAAATTTCGAAAAAAATAGTAATCTGTTGGGGCAAGGTCCGGAGAGTACGGTGGATGTCTTAGACATTCCAATTGAAGCTCTTCTAATTTGGTAGCCGTCTGTTGTGCAGTGTGTGGTCTAGCGTTATCATGAAGCAGCAGTGGCCTAGAGCGATTAACCAGCCTCGGTTGTTTAGCAGCTAGCTTTTCCATCATGGTTTGCAGTTGCTGACAATAGACATCTGCCGTAATCGTCTGGCCAGATTTAAGAAAGCTGTAGTGAACGACACCAGCACTAGTCCACCAAACGCTCACAAGTAACTTTTTTGGAGTCAATTTTCGCTTGGGGCATGGTTTGGCTGGTTTGGCAGGGTTCAGCCATTGCGATGAGCGCTTCCGATTATCATACAGGATCCACTTTTCATCACAGGTAATGATTCGATTCAAAATCCCTTCATTATTGTGCCGGTTGAGTAATGCAACGCAGCAGTCAACGCGCGTTTGTTGATTTGCTTCACTCAATTCGTGAGGTACCCACTTTTCAAGCTTTTTCACCTTCCCAATTTGCTTCAAGTGGATTAAAACAGTTTTATCACTAACACCGCAGCCTGCAGCTAACTCGGACGTGGTTTGCGATGGATCCGCTTCCACAATAGCCTTCAATTCTTCATTATCAACTTTGGTCTCCGGCCGTCCACGGGGCTTGTTCTGCAGGTCGAAATTTCCAGAACGAAAACGTTGGAACCAAAAACGCACTGTGTTTTCTTTTGCGGCACCGTCGCCATACACATCATTAATCCTTCGAGCCGTTTCTGCAGCACTGGTGCCACGGTGGAACTCGTACTCGTAAATAACGCGATATTTCAAGTTTTCCATTTTGTAAACTGAGTGACGCAAAGAAAAAAAACAATTGAGGAAAAAACAAATGAATTATAATTTTCGAAACACAAATACTTGAGTAAATAGCTGTATAAATTTGAAATTGGAATTCTTAACTAAAGAGAAGATATTTGAGATCAAAGTTGCCAGTACGGCAAAACGCCAATTTCATATGTAAGGACCTAATATATAAGACAATAACTATGATTGGACCAAGTAAATAACATTTTGAAATAAGTTAAAAGTAAGTAACTTTAGGGATGATGAACATTTGATCAGTTGCCATACGTGTCATGTGTCTTGACTGAGTTTACATTTATATTACGGTTTAAGAGAGAATTGAAACAAAATATAACGTTACTAAGAATACATTTTTGTTCCTTATAATCTTTTGGCTCTCTTCCTTATCCTTGAAATAATCTTTTATTTTTTTTCTATCAAAATTTTGATCGTACAATCTCTGCTCTTTCCAATTGTGGACTATGCGGACATATGTTACTTGGATGTTACAGAGGAACAGCTGGATAAATTACAGCGTCTTCAAAATGTGTGTCTAAGATTCATTTTCAACCTACGAAAGTACGACCATATAACTTCATACCAGAAGGCATTGAACTGGTTGAATGTTAGAAATAGACGCCAAATTCACATACTGTCTCTATTGTATAATATTCTAAACTATCCCGCCGCACTCTCTTATATCGCCGAAAATTTTCAGCTTCTTTCCAATCATGGATTAGCGCTACGCTCAAACAGAGATTGTTTATTGGCTTTTCCAGTTCACCGCTCCTCTTTCTTTACGTCGTCCTTTACTGTCCAAGCAGTGAGACTATGGAATCAGTTACAAATCAATATAAGACTCGCTCCGTCCTTGGCATGCTTTAAGAAGCGACTGAAAAAACTCTTAATTTCTAGTCAGTAAAATAACGTGTTTCATTCCTGATTTTCCTTTTCCTTTCCTCTCCACCATCCCTTCCTTTCCTTTTGATTGATGATATCTCACTTTATATGAAAAATAATGTTCGGGTGATTGTCCGTCTTTGTGGGTTTCACGGGCATGTGCTCACGTATGTGTTTATGGATTTCGTGGGGATGGATAGTAATTTGAATGATTTATGCGACGATGTAAATTGCTTCATTTACTTTTGTCTGGTTGGTTGGAAGAGATTGCCGCCTGGCAATAAGACCGCCAGATTGTATTGCAATAAAAGTGTTAAATAAATAAATAATAAATAGAGATAAGTTGTTTTTAGAGATAAGTTGTTTTAAGAGATAGGTGGTTTTTTTTTAAACTTAAATTTAAATTAATATACATTTTTATTGGCAAGTCTGTCATCGATAAAATAGTTTAATGTATCCAAGATTCGCTTGTTTTTTAGGAAGAAATTGATGATATTCAAAAATCACCACATGCATTATGTTTAACAATGTATTCAAAACAATAAAGAAATAAAAAAAATGTTATCCTTTTTTTTTCAAAACATTTAATTTAATTAAACGTTGAAAACATTAAAAAATTATCCGAAAAAATTTAATAATTCCTTGAAGAAAATCGAATATCTTAAACTAATTTCCTTTATTGTTTCGGAAAATTCATTCGAGTTACTGAAATCATTCCGACGAATTTCCTTTCATTTCGCAAATTTATATTTCCAACTTCAATATGAAAGATTTATCGGGAGTAGATAGCTTTGCAATTACATTAAGTTCGAATTTATGTTTTACGATTTTATCTATTTTCTAACGAAAATTAAGGGACCACATTCTGTAAAAGTGGGTTAAACACGACAACAGGATTTTGGAAAGAACTTTATTAATATTTTATACCTAGGGTTAAAACATATTTTGTCCAAAGGCAATATGCCTATTTAGCTCCCATGACATGCAACGGGGTACCGAATTCAATAAAGGTAAAGGGAGGAAAACAGTTTAGGCAGTCGATCGGAGCGTGGTTGTTATTCCGACAGGAATTTGAATACTTGGGCTTGCAAGAGGAATGACTTGTGGAAGAGGTTTGTGTGAGCTCTTGAGTGTGGTGTTTTTTGTTGTTTTATTTTCATCTAAAGTCATCCAGAAACTAAGGTTACAAGGATTTTTGAGGCCGGGAGAATTTTTTTGTTTCAAAGTTGGTGCACTTGGCATGTAGGGGGATCCTAACGGTCAGTTTGTTTGGTCTCGCGTGTTTGTCGGCCATTTTGTTCAGTCACAGTAAATTCTTCCGATGATGAGGTCATCGTGCGCTCCCGCTAACTCTCGTCCGTGCGAGACCCGCGCGGTCATCAGTTTTTTGACTTTGCAGAACAATACCGCCGCGAATATACATCGGAAGCTCGTGGAAGTTTATGATAGCGATGTGATGAGTCAACAATATGTCACGAAGTGGGTTAGGTTGTTCAGAGAAGGCCGTACTGATACTCACAACGAGCAAGGCAGTGATTTCTGCCAAATTTGTGCAAAACATTGAAGAACAAGTGCGAAATGACCGCCGTGTGACGCTTGACGACCTTCACGAAGAATTTCCTGACATTTCTCAAAGTTTCTTTGGTAATATTGTGTCGGAAAAACTTGGTTACAAGAAGTTGTGCGCGAGATGGGTGCCCAGAATACTCACACCGGAGCACCGTCAAAATCGCGTGACCACCGCGCGTGAATTTTTGGATCGTTTTGTACAAGAGGGAGAAGCTTTTCTGGAGTCTATCGTGGCGGAGGATGAGATGTGGGTATGACACTACACTTCAACCATTTTTAACGATCAGGAGGTCGAGAAAGCTGTGAAGAATTGGCTGAAAGAGCTGGCGGCGTAGGTCTATGACACTGGCATACAAAAGCTGGTGCCCCGACTACAGAAATGTCTCGATCTCGACGACAATCACGTTGAAAAGTAGTTTAATATATTTGTGAAGTATCTTGTGAATTTTAATTAAATACAAGCATTTTTCGATCCCACATAAATGTTGTAACCTTACTTTGTGGATGACCCTCGTATATGTTTTTTGTTTACGTGCGGGATATTGTGGGATGAATGTTTTGGTCTGTCTAGAGCAGGGGTCGGCAACCTTTTAGCTGTGGTGTGCCAAGCCACTCTACCAATATGATTCAGGGTGCCGCCTTAATTCTAAATTATATAATGGGGTTCTAGAGGAGAAGAATTTTATACCAAATTTATCTTTTAAACATATTTATTAAAAAATAACATAAAATTCTAACATAAATTAAAAAAATTTAATGCAAACCTTGTCCCTGCACATTTTTGCTTAATATTTCAATATCAGGGGTATAATTTGTGACTTTTAATTTCACACAAGATTCTGAATGTTCAGTTGTTAAACGACTTCTTTGTGGACTCAAAATATGTTTCATGTGAGAAAAAATTTGTTCACAGAGATATGTGGAACCAAAAGCGGAA
Organism: Odontocerum albicorne; assembly: GCA_949825065.1. Classification (NCBI taxonomy): domain Eukaryota; kingdom Metazoa; phylum Arthropoda; class Insecta; order Trichoptera; family Odontoceridae; genus Odontocerum; species Odontocerum albicorne. The sequence continues at coordinate 47,820,488 of OX463844.1, read as the reverse complement.
AGGAGAGCACATGCAATTTTCTTTAAACAATTAAATCTTTCCGGCAATGACATCCAACAATTTAATATAGCAGTCGATTTTTCGATAACTAGTCGGCGCTACGCATGTTTCATCCCTTTTACTCCGAATGCGCTCTCACTCACCCTTCGCGCAGATTTTCGTGACATTGGCGAGCCACGTTAGATAAATAATTATAATTAAACATTTTCTCTTATTTAAAAATCACTTCGTCTCGATATTTTCGCGATTTCCCTGATTATTTGTAGAGTGCCATTCAGAACCCCATCGCGTGCCAAGCCTGGCACGCGTACCATAGGTTGCCGACGCCTGATCTAGAGTGATGAAGTGTGAGGAGTTAGATTTCGCGTGATGTATACATACGAGTATGTAATTGAGTGTCACTGTTTATCAGGTTGATGAGAATGTGCAACAGGGTTTTATATAATTCAAAATCGGAAAACAGTATCGATTTATTTTTTCATGCTATATGTCCCCAGTGAGATATAGGCAAAAGCCTAGTTTACTGGGGACACGACAAATGAAAGGCAACAAACCCAGATCAATGAAAATTGTATGTCCGAATTAAATTGCCTGTTGTTTTTTTTGCAAATTATGTATATCTCTTGTCATGTGTAAAATAAATAAATAAATAAATATATACCATAATTAAACTGCACAATTCTGCTGTGTTGGTAGAATTTTCTCGATGATAAAAGAGTTACGAGAAATATTGAACCGCATGTAGCGAAAATAAGCAAAGTCAACGGGCCACTAAAACATGTACACTTGAACCGGACAATATCAAAATCTACCAAGATAATGAAAAGTCCGTAACCGTATTTTAATACCAACGTTGATGTATGGGAGTAAAAGATGAACTTGAAAAAAAACTTAATAGAGACGAATAAATGTCATAGAAATGTGTGCATTACCAATAATACATGGCGTGACAATGTATGCCAAAATACGGAATGAAATAAAAATAGGAAGAATGTAAACGTCATACTGATGTACTCGTTTTTAGTTAAATGAAGATGTGTACTCTGAAATAAATTATTTGAGCTCGTGGAATGAATGAATGGAAAAAAAATAACAAAACAAATATACAGTGCAACTGTGAGTGAAATGTGTGGTGGAGGAAGACCAATGTCAGTATGGTTGGAATATATTTATGATAATTTGAAAGAAGGAAATGTTGAAAGAGCTGTATGAAAATGTGTTTGGATGTAGGAGAGGTATTTTTTTTTCCGGGATAAGTCAGTCATGTACCTGGGTTTATTGGTTTTAATTTTTTTATCCTCTTCTCTATATCCACACACTTTCTAATACTGCTTATACGATTCCTTCTTTCAAAATATCATTCATTTGTTAAAACCTTAATTTCTTTGTCTTCTCCTCACACGTATTCAACCTTCATTTGAACTGTTTGTTTTTTTTTTAGTCTTTCTTTATTCATTCATTCCACATGCCCTAACCATCACAGCGTTCTCTTTTTCATCTTTATCCAAATCGGCTATATGTTCACATTCGTCCCTAATCACTACATTGTCACTTTATGTATTTGACTTAAAGCTCGAATAACTACAAAATATAAAATATATTTTAACTTCTACTAAACTTTTAGAGTGAGCCGATGGTTGTATTCCTTACCAAGTCTATCTATCTTGTTGGTAATCTGACTCGTGATTGGGACCCTTATGTTTTTTAATTAAATCGCCATGCTTTATATTGTATCTTGCCGTCCGTTAATATGACCTTGCAATTGTTTCATTGAAGCTGTTGTTCTTCTAGAATGTATGAATTTGTTATGACGCCTGTCCATTGCACAAGCAAAATAAATATTTTTGCCGTCTTTAATCCTGCATTAATTTTCTCTTAATTTCTGTGGTTCAGCGTCATACAGAAAGATTGGGAAAATCAATGTAACCATAATTTTTCTTTAAGTATTATAGATCTAATAATATTTCTGCGTCTTCATTGTTTATCTGTCTTTAATTTAAGTGCTACATTCGACGTGGTCTAGGACCGGGAGGGATAGAAACAGGTGTTTTATTGAGTTCGAACCATAACAGAGGATTATGATGATCAGGATTGAGCCCGTGATGAAGAAGACAATACCATATTATGGCGTCGTTTCTCCTTTAGTCAAAGTGCTGCATTCAACATGGTCTAGGACCGGGAGGGATGGAAACATGTGCTTTATTGAATTCGAAACATAACATAGGATCATGATGATCAGGATTGAGCACGTGATGAAGAAGACAATACCATATTATGGCGTCGTTTCTCCTTTATTCAAAGTGCTGCATTCGACATGGTCTAGGACCGGGAGGGATGGAAACAGGTGTTTTATTGAGTTCGAAACATAACAGAGGATCATGATGATCAGGATTGAGCGTGATGAAGAAGACAATACCATATTATGGCGTCGTTTCTCATTTAGTCAAAGTGCTGCATTCGATATGGTCTAGGACCGGGAGGGATGGAAACAGGTGTTTTATTGAGTTCGAAACATGTTAGTAGAGGATCATGACGATCAGCATTGAGCACGTGATGAAAAAGACAATACCATATTTGGCGTCATTTCTCCTTTAGTCAAAGTGCTGCATTTGATATGGTCTAGGACCGGGAGGGATGAAAACAGGTGTTTTATTGAGTTCGAAACACAGTAGAGGATCATGACGATCAGCATTGAGCACGTGAGGAAGAAGACAATACCGTATTATGGCGTCGTTTCTTCTTTACCTAAGCAATATAAATAAAAACAATGCAATATTTTACAATTTTATTTTAACATTATACATAAAAATAAATACATAGGAAAAAAAACATAGTTATGTCAATTTAAACACTCAAAATTTACTGGGAAAACTCTTTTTTGCATTTCATGTATTTTACAAAATATAAACATGGAGTTGGCAAGATGATTGTTTCAAGCGTTATTTATATTCGGGTATACATTTTGACATCGGCTTGAGGATCAAAACTGCAACGCTTTTAAAACATCGACCAATATTTGGCCAGGATGAGGCACCCATTCCGAAAAACATTTTAAACTAGTTTGAAACAGCCATGACAATCTTCGAGTTTATATAATGTATCATTATTATTGTTTTGTGTTTTTATATGTTTGTTGATAATCAGTTCGATATTTAATTTAGCCAAAATTTATATCGTCTCGATATAAAAAGAGTCCCAAAGACGTTCCAATCATGACGAAAATATTGTATAAAACGTAATAGTCAGCATCCGGACAATGTTCCATCGTTTTCATAGTTACACTGGCTGGAGTAAATTCTACAGACTTATTCATTTTCAGTGCGAACATACTTATTGCTGCTCCAACTATAAGAAGAAAAAAAAAATAAAAAAATAAATCTCAAATGTAATATAAATATTTTTTTTTTAATGATCACAACCTTTGCACAAAATCTAAATTAATATATGACAAAAACGGAAATTCAGCAAAATATTGTTGAAGCATCAACACGAAAAAATACAAAAAATTTAATTGATAAGCACATTGATAATTAAAATTATAATTGCGTTTTTTAGTTTGTAGGGAATACCGTCGTCCCTAAAAATTATCAACACGCACGGTCAACGACCGACGAACCAACCTTCGGACATGTACAAAGGTCGCATACCAGAACATCAATATTGTTTACACGCAAATAATATTTACGTTACATTCCACGGTGGAAAGAGAACGCATCGCGTTGTCTCACCGTTTTCGCCAATAAATATTCTACCCACTATATTATCCGCAACGTCTGCAAACACCTCTGCACGCGCAGGAGTGAGATAAAGTATATATTGCGGGCGCATTCACGCACATCTATAAATACCTACTTATCGACAAATAAAGATTATTATTCACTTGACCATTCATTGCTGTTTACTATTCATTGATTGTTCACTCTCACTTTCCGCATTCCTAATCGACGTATTTTATTTAAATACAAAACAATCATAATCATCACGACTTATCAATAAAGCATCCCGCTAAAAGTAAAAAAAAACTGCTTTAGATTCATCATGTTGAATTAAAATTGCGAATAAAATTATGAATCTTAAATATTTTTTATTTCATCTTCAAGATCTGTATCCATTATGTTCTTAAATCTGAGCATTATATAACTGAGTTATGTACCCTTTCCTTTAAGACCTTGTGAACATGAAACAGTCAGTCTGGAAGATACATTTTTAATAAGAATCCTATTTGCTCTGGATTCCACATCAAATATCGCATCAAACATTATCCTATTCTCCTTATGAGGGTAATGTGTGAACCTTATATGTTTTGAAACAATATGACTGTCCTGTCTTGTAGAGACGAGACTTGTCTTAAATAGTGAAGATAGCGAGAATTTAAGACATGTTAAATACTATACTAGGTTATCTGCACTATCGACTAAAAGGTAACTGCTTTAAATCACAATTATGCATAGCAGGACTAACATTATAGGTTTTGGTTGATTTAACTCCATCGCTTCTCAGGAAGCTGAAATTTACCCTTAAGATGGTAACTTTGAAAACACTCCACGTTTTATAACATCGTGGTTGGCAGAAATATAACCAATTGGCTAACGAGTGAGATGCGCAGTGGAGGATTATTGTGACACGTTGACCACACATTCTGAATAAAAAATATAATCCTCTACTATAATGTAACGGAAGATTTCAAGTTGTTCCAAATAAGTATCGGAGAAACGAATGTCTGTGTCTTCCGACTACAAGCAGTTCCGACTTACTGCAATCTTCTGATGTAGAATGGTTCAGTAGTCTGGCTATATGCGACGTATGGTGAATTCTACACTTCGGTCACCTCGTCGCTAATATCAGTCGAGAAGTGAACATATTATTCGCTTTTCCTCATATACCAGCATTGAGCTAGAGGCCTACTCATCACAAGGAAAAGTGACTTCATCATAAAGACATTCAGACAAAATTACTCGAGGACCCCATATACCCCTTCGTTCAAGATCCAAATTCAATAACGAGTTTTTAATTTGATTTCAAGAACCACCCGTGGATAATAAAGGTCGAGAATTTTATTAGAAATAAATATTAGTTTTTAGTGTATATGTCCATGTTTTTATTTTCAATACATAAAGATCTTTTACAGTGCAACTAATTTTTTTATAAATATACCATTTTATCTGTAAATTGGTCTTTTGAACGAAAAATCTGTCGTGAAAAAAATAAACCCTCCTCCCTAGGCACCTACACAATAAATAAACGGGATCGGTTTCAGTTGATAGTGCATCATATGTTCACAAGATACAAATAGGGCGTGTCTAATTACTTGTATAGCTTTCATAAAAGCATCTCAGGATATGAACCCACATCTTGGCAAATATTTAATTTTAACTTACTTTTAGTTACCATATATTGGATGTCAAACTTGAATTAAAAATCAACGAATATTTTCTTAGTCCCAAAACACCAGTTTCATTATAAAGTATGATATATATGTGGGATGCTTCCCAAGGTGATTAAATGTGTTTTAAGGATTCTTAGTCCCAAAACACCAGTTTCATTATAAAGTATGATATATATGTGGAATGCTCCCCAAGGTGATTAAACATGTTTTAAGGATTCTTTAAATATTACAGACAGACGCTCGTGTATATTTTTTAACACTTCCGTTGTATTCAGTACAACTTGACTAATTGTTGTGTGGCAATTCTTTCGACCGACTAAAAATATGCTGAAATTTCTGAAAGTTTTTATAATACTCGTATTAGCCTGCCATTGGTAAAACAATATATGTCTCTCGATTACAAACACGCGTCTTGCCACCTATTTACGAGTAGACACAATAATTAGAACTAACCTACAAAGTGAGTCTTCCTTTACATCATGGGATGTGTTATTTGAATAAGGCCTTGGATATTGACATCTTCAACATTTCCGAAAATGTTTTTTAAGAAAGTATTTTTGAGCTTTCTTAGAAATAAGGGTTAACATTTTTTTCATTTATTTACGGTTTGTTTATAATTGCCATAAACTTGTATATATAAACGTTATAAAATAGTTTTTATAAATATTTAGGAATCTAGAACTCTGCAGGAGTTGTTTTATAATAATTAAAAGTATATATTTGAATATATCTTACCAAGAATAAACAAAGGAGCTGGCCCAATCCTGATTCTCAATTCTCTAAATTGGATGCTCAATGTGTTATACATTCTGGAAAAACAATATAAAATTAAGGCATTTCGTTATACTTAGTGTACTGGTACTTTTCATCGGACATAAAATCAAAATTGATTCCGAAGCCTTCATCAATACAAAGGGTAAAAAGCAATCTTAAGGCGCATAGTTTTTAATATATTAACTGTACACAAGCATGTATAATATGTACTTAATATATGAAAAAAAAAAAACTGACGAAAACAATGTGATTTAAAGTGTAATCATCAAATGGTCATTTGTCGTAAAACCAGTAAAACTGAATTGTTGTTTCTTACTGAGGATATATGAACATTAAAAGTTTGATAATTTTACCGGGTGTTGATTGAATAAATTAAAGAATAGAAGAGGGTATGTTTTAATATGAATACCGTAATCGTTGAACGAGTCCAACAATATACGAGTACGTATCTTAGATGCTGGCTGATTGATTAATCAAGACCATATTAAGACAAGAAAAGGTACGAAGTCACTTCTTTGATATGCAGAATTTCTTCTGCAATTACGATTTCAATCGAGAACTGCTATATGTTGTCGAAGCTTAGTCACTTATATATGTCACTAGAAAGAAACTAGGTAATCTTAAAATAATGTGTTTTTAAAGAGCACTAAGAGTCTCGAGGTTTGACAAAGTCCATAATGATGAGATCTTGAAATGAATGAATAAATATAGAGAAGTAGTATTCACCATTATAAAGACGATGTAGGCTATTGATATATTGCGAGCAGGAGAATATTTTAACTATATTAATGATATTGGTAGGGAAAATAAAAGCATTAGAAGTGTGGTAAAAAACATCATCTACCGGTTGAATAACTTACAGAAGGTACATATATAACTGTAGTTCTGTTAAAAAAAAGCCTCAGACTGGCTCAAGAGTTCGTATAGTACAAAAAATACTCGCACGTACCAAGGACGTGTTCGAGTGTTGTCTCTTTATGTTCGCTATTGAAACATGACGTGCAATGACAAACCGCGTGCTATGTGCCTAATCCAATGGTTTTAAACGGGAAGACTAGGTTACTGAAGACGAAGATAATTGTCACTCCCGACCACGCCCTTCAATATGCCCTTATCACCGTTTCGGGTATGTTAAAGAGTACTATATGAATGAATTATTTTAATTCTAATTACAAATAAATTGGTTCACAAAAATATAGTTGTGAGCCTAGCAAAACGTAAAACGTAAGTGAGCGTTCATATCAATTTAAAGAAATCAATAGCCTCTCTCACAACTTCCACCGTATTTTTTTTAAGTTTATGTTTAAAAAAATTAAGAACTTTCTTTATTTTCTAACATATAATGAAAAATATTTTTAAAATACTCACTTAACATTGTTATTTGGGTTTTCGTTCGGTGGTGCGCTCATTTTTTACTTTTCCTTTGTATTCAGATTTTTTAAGTATAGACGATGCTTTTTAATTATACAAAATAACACTTTAATACCAACTGAGCTCGTGCTATATATACTATGTAATTGAAAATAATCTATGCAAAAAATGATGATTTCATTTTACAGATTACCCAATTTTATCAAAAGTTAAGTATTACGAAATATGGACATTTTGTCAATTATCGTGGCTTTAAATATTGAGTCAGAGTGCCCTTGAGAAGTGTTTGCTCTCTAAAGGTGCTATGCAAATTGTAATTTTATTATTTTATTATTATAAAGAATCAGCGAGTGTAGTTCGATCTTAAAAATGTTTTTTTTAAATGAAAACTTGAAAGGATAAACAAAAATGGTCATTAACTAAAAACAACGATGGCGTAGAGAGCGCCCTTTTCTAAGGAATGTCTGTCTACGAGATCGTTTCTCGCCGATAGAATATATCATAGATGGTAAACGAGTGACATCGTTCCCCGATGAAGTTCAAATGTCAAGTGAATGACATTGTTCCCCGATGAAGTCTTGATGGTAAGCGAGTGATATCGTTCCTCGATGAAGTCCAGATGGCAAGCGAACGACGTGTATTTTTTATGAAATTGGGATAGCAATAGAGGCTTCTTTGTGTACAACCCTTACGATCTCCCCTGTTTCTAGATGAGAAAAAATGGCCTTAGCGTGAGTGGTTATATAACTCATTAGCTCCATCCCCATTCAACCCTCTCCGAAGTCAGAACAAACCAACAATACTAGCATAGAACCAACACATGTGAACAATCTACTTAACTATGCTATTCAAGGAAAAGTCACGATCTCTTTAGAACGATCTCCGATTTGTACAACATTTGACATATTTGCAAACAAACCATCATTCCATCTCCCTATCTGTTTAGGCAGAGAGAAGAAAGCCCTAGTTTTCTTCTTATTGCGATACAAATCCTTCGCCTCCTCTACATACATTTAGCTTCTACGATTTCTGTGAAATATAAATGTCTTCCTTTTAAAATACCATAGGTACTCGTACATCTGATTCAACCCTGCTTTCACTGGTCTTCCTCTACCACACTTTTCACTCACTTTGTAATTTTTATTTGATTTATGACATTAAATTTATTTCATCATTGAAAACATCAAAAACTAACCGGAATCAATTTAATAACTCATGAAAGAAAATCAAATATCTCCCACTAATATATTTTATTGTTTCGGAAAACTCATTCGAGTTACTGAAATCATTCCGATGAATTTCCTATTATTTGGAAAATTCATATTTCCAACTTCAATATGAAAGATTTATCGGGAGTAGATAACTTTGCAATTACATTAAGTTCGAATTTATGTTCTACGATTTTATCTATTTTCTAACGAAAATTAAGAGACCATATTCTGTAAAAGTGGGTGTAACACGACAGCAGGATTTTGGAAATAACTTTTTTAATATTATATAAGAACTATTATTAAGTTTCAGAATTCTGCTATATTGGTAGAATTTCCTCGATGGGGAAAGAGTTACGAGAAATATCGAACTACATGTTGCGAAAATAAGCAAAGTCAACGGGCCACTAAAACATGTACACTTGAACCGGACAATATCAAAATCTACCAAGATAATGAAAAGTCCGCAACCGTATTTTTATACCAACGTTGGTGTATGGGAGTAAAAGATGAACGTGAAACAAAACTTAAAAGAGACGAATTAATCTCATAGAAATGTGTACATTAACAATAATACATGGGGTGACAATGTATGCCAAAATACGGAAGGAAATAAAAAAATAGGAAGAATGTGAACGTCATACTGATATATTTAGTTAAATGAAGATGTGTACTCTGAAATAATTTGAACTCGTGGAATGAATGAATTAAAAAAAAATAACAAAACAAATATACAGTGCAACTGTGAGGGAAAGGCGTGGTGTGGTGGAGGAAGACCAATGACAGACAGTATGGTTGGAATACATTTATGATAATTTGAAAGAAGGATATGCTGAAAGAGGATAGGCTAATTTGTTTGCCGGGATAAGTCAGTCATGGACCTGGGTTTATTGGTTTTCATTTCCTTAGCCCCTTCTACTTCCACAGACTTTCTAATACTGCTTCTACAATTCCTTCTCTCAAAATATCATTCACTGGCTTCAGCTTTAACCCTCCGATCGGTGACAGTCCCGGCGGCGTTAAAAAAGTGACAAGGTCTCTAGGGACCGTCAAAAAATTTAATGGTATTATCATCATGCAGGTGTGTCTTGATGATTTCGTAAGTTAGCTTATGGTTGTGTAAGGTGCCTAAATGTATATAGAAGGATAAAATATAAGTATAAAGGCAAAAAAATAAGTTTTTTTTTGATAATTTAGGTTTTATTTGACAGGTAAAAATAAAAGTTGTAATAAATGTATTATTGTGCTGCTTATTCATGGTCATGCATGCAGGTATCGCACCGATACAATAAGGCTGAATGCTCAGCACAAACTGCCTTATTGCAGGTATAGCAATATGATCTGGTTTTGCGCTGGCGTCCGTTCTGCGCACGATATAACTGGCACGATGGCCAATTCGTACAGATGCAAATGAAGACAGCTCCTGATTTTGGTCTTGCTCCTACCGGAAAATATAAAAAAAAATTAAAGATATTATTTCTATGTTTGTGCGTTTCAATATTCAATTTCAACTTTACCTTTACACCAAATGCTTCCAAAGCAATTCGAATTTTGGATAGCACATTATGCGTGTACGGTAATAATACCATACAATTTTTAGCTTATGGTTATGTAGCTTATGGTTATGTTAGCTTATGGTTGTATAAGGTGCCTAAATGTATATAGAAGGATAAAATATAAGTATAAAGGCAAAAAAAAATGTTTGTTTTTGGTAATTCAAGTTTTATTTGACAGGTTAAAAAATAAAAGTTGTAATAAATGTATTATTGTGCTGCTTATTCATGGTCATGAATGCAGGTATCGCACCGATACAATAATGCTGAATGCTCAGCACAAACTGCCTTATTGCAGGTGCTGCTTATTCATGGTCATGAATGCAGGTATCGCACCGATACAATAATGCTGAATGCTCAGCACAAACTGCCTTATTGCAGGTGCTGCTTGTTCATGGTCATGAATGCAGGTATCGCACCGATACAATAATGCTGAATGCTCAGCACAAACCGCTTTATTGCAGGTATAGCAATGTGATCTGGTTTTGCGCACGATATAAGTTGCAAATGAAGGTGCAGCTCCTGATGCTAGTCTTGCTACTACCGGAAAATATAAAAAAATGTTATTTCTATGTTTGTGCGTTTCAATATTCAATTTCAAAGTTACCTTTACATCAAATGCTTCCATAGCAATTCGAATTTTGGGATAGCACATTATGCGTGTGTTGGTGGCTCGTTCTTTGATATTTGAAATTGCTAATTGTTTCGTCAACAATTGCAAAAACGAACGTGGCTTGTCTGTTTTTTGAACAGGCTTCATCCCATCGTAAATTACGAATGCGGTCAATGCAGCAATATCTATCATGTTGTAGAACATTGCAAGCGGCCAACGATTTGTTGAACGTTTGCATGAATAAGTGCCAAGCATCTGATCCATTGTGTCCACCCCAGATTCATGGGCATTGTAGTCCAGAATGACCATTGGCTTTTGCTTATCGGTTTCACTATCTACCGAACAACTTATAATGCATTGTATACAACAGCAGGACCGATTTATTCTTCTTCGGTTTCTTTCAATTTCTTTCAATAATGGTACAAGTCAGGTATAAGGTCCCTAAACATCTTGTACCTGATTCCCGTACTAAATGTTTTCAAACCGTAATAAAACACGAACGAGTGATCTTACCGCTTTGAAACCGGTTTTAATCGCTTCAGCATGTTTTTTTTTTGGAATACATGCCGCATTAACTTTCTAAAACATACAAAGAGAAAGTTGTGGGAAAATCAATATTCCCATAAATTTTATTTTAGATTTAGCAATGTTCCAGTGTCTATATAATTTATTTGTCTTTAATCAAAGTGCCGCATTCAACATGGTCTAGGACCGGGAGGGATGGAAACAGGTATTTTATTGAGTTCAAAACATAGCAGAGGATCAGGATGATCCGCATTGAGCACGTGATGAAGAAGACAATACCATATTATGGCATCGTTTCTCCTTTAGTCAAAATGCTGCGTTCGAGATGGTCTAGGACCGGGAGGGATGGAAACAGGTGTTTTATTGAGTTCGAAACACAGCAGAGGATCATGATCAGCATTGAGCACGTGATGAAAGAGACAATACCGTATTATGTCATCGTTTCACCTTTACCTGAGCAATAGAAATAAAAACAATGCATTATTTTACAATTTTATTTTAATATTTAAAACAACTACAATAAATACTTAGGAAAAAACACATAGTTATATCAATTTAAACAATCAAAATTGGCTGGAAAAACTCTTTTTTGCCTTTCATGTATTTTACAATATATAAACATAGAGTTGGCAAGATGAGTGTTTCAAGCGTTATTTATATTCGGGTATACATTTTGACATCGGCTTGAGGATAAAAACTGCAACGGTTTTAAAACATCGACCAATATTTGGCCAGATGAGGCACCTAATCCGAAAAACATTTTAAACTAGTTTGAAACAGCCATGACAATCTTCGAGTTTATATAATTTATCATTTTTATTGTTTTGTGTTTTTATATGTTTGTTGATAATCAGTTCGATATTTAATTTAGTCGAAATTTATATCGTCTCGATATCTAGCGAGTCCCAAAAGCGTTCCAATCACGATGCAAAGATTGTAGTAAATGTAATACGAGTAGTCATCATCCGGAGAAAATGGGATCGCTTTCGGAGTCACACTGTCTGAAGCAATATTAATAACGCTATACAATGCCAGTGCGACAATTAAAACTACTCCACCAACTATAAGAAAGGAAAGAAAAATAAAATTTCAGAAGTAATAAAAACCTATATTTTAATGATCACACAATCTTTGCAAAAAATCTTATTACAAATATAACAAAAATGGAAATTAGCAATAAAATGGTTTTACCACTTACATGAAAAAACTTAATAAATAAGTAAATTTGTAATTAAAATTATACTTGTGTTTTTTAGTAAAAAAGAAACTGTTTTAGATTCATCATGTTGAATTAAAATGGCAAATAAAATTATAAATCTTAAATATTATTGATTTCAGCTTTGATATCTGTATCCATTATGTTCTTAAATCTGAGCAATATATAACTAATGTATGTATCTTTTTCTTTAAGACCTTGTGAGTACGAAACTGTCAGTCTGAAATATGTGTCTAATAAGAATCCTATTTGCTCTGGATTCTACATTTAATATCACGTAAAACATTATCCATTTCTCCTGAAGAGGGTAATGTGTGAACCTTATAATTTTTGAAAAAAATGTGAGTAACCTATCTCGTAGATACGAGACATGTCTGAAATAGTGCAGATACTTGAGTATTTAAGGCATGTTAAATACTCGGTTATCTATTATACACTATCGACAAAGATCATAATTATGCATAGCAGAACTAACATTAACATTTTTGTTTGATTTAACTCCATCGCTTCTAAGGAAGCTGAAATCCACCCTTAAGGTGGTGGTACCTTTGAAGGGAGTGTTTTATTGCATCGGGGTAGGCCAAAGTATAACCGATTGGCCAACGACTGAGAGGCGCAGTGAAAGACTATCGTGAGACGTTGACCTCACATTCTGATTAAAAAAAGATTATCCGCAACCATAATTTTACGAAAGATTTCAAGTTGTTCCAAATAAATATTGGTGAAATGAGTGTCCGTGTCTTCCGACTACAAGCTGTTCAGACTTACTGCAATCTTCTGATATAGAATAGTTCAGAAGTCTGACTATATGCGACGTGTGGTGAATTCTACACTTCGGCCACCTCGCCGACTATATAAGTCTAGAAGTGAACAAATTATTCGCTTTTCTTTATATACCAGCATTGAGCTAGAGGCTTACTCATCACAAGGAAAAGACGTCATCTTAAAGACATTCAGACATAATTACTCGAGGGCCCCATATACCCCTTTGTTCAAGATCCAAATTCAATAACGAGTTTTTAATCTGATTTCAAGAACCACCCGTGGATATTAAAGGTCGAGAATTTTATTAGAAATCAACATTAGTTTTAAGTGTATTTCTCCATGTTTTTATTTTCAATACATAAAGATCTTTTACAGTGCAACTAATTTTTTTATAAATATACCATTTTATCTGTAAATTGGTCTTTTGAACGAAAAATCTGTCGTGAAAAAAATAAACCTTCCTCCCCAGGCACCTACACAATAAATAAACGGGATCGGTTTCAGTTGATAGTGCATCATATGTTCACAAGATACAAATAGGGCGTGTCTAATTACTTGTATAGCTTTCATAAAAGCATCTCAAGATATGAACCCACATCTTGGCAAATATTTAATTTTAACTTACTTTTAGTTACCATATATTGGATGTCAAACTTGAATTAAAAATCAATGTCTTAGTCCCAAAACACCAGTTTCATTATAAAGTATGATATATATGTGGAATGCTCCCCAAGATGATTTAATATGTTTTAAGGATTCTTTAAATATTACAGACAGACGCTCGTGTATATTTTTTAACACTTCCGTTGTATTCAGTACAACTTGACTAATTGTTGTGTGGCAATTCTTTCGACCGACTAAAAATATGCTAACATTTCTGAAAGTTTTTATAATACTCGTATAGCCTGCCATTGGTAAAACAATCTATATCTCTCGATTACAAACACGCGTCTTGCCACCTATTTACGAGTAGACACAATAATTAGAACTAACCTGCAAAGTGCGTCTTCCTTTACTTCATGGGATGAGCTGTTTGAATAAGGCCTTGGATAATAACATCTTCAACATTTCCGAAAATGTTTATTAAGAAAGTATTTTTGAGCTTTCTTAGAAATAAGAGTTTCTCCTCAACATCCTCGCTTGGACCGTGAAGTTCTATAAAAGCCAACAAAATCGCAGCAATCCCTTAGTCGCTGCCCTGGGGGCTTACGAGAGTAAATCCGACCTACCCTTCCGGTATAAGCACAAGCTCCCGAAGCATTATCTGTTGCCTGACTAGTCCACCTATAGTATTAGCTGGGACGACCAAGGTCTGAGTGAATGTGATGGAATACAAGTAGCCTGAACGAGTGGACTTGTTTTTGCTAAATAATTAGTGTAAGAATTGTTATCTAGTTATAAGTATGATAGTATGTAGGTGTTAATTATTTCTAAGATCTCATATATTAAGATTGAATAAATAAAATAAAATGATATGTAGGAAAATAAGATTAAGTAAGTTCATAAATGATAACATATAATTAAGATTAGTTAAGTAATAAATGTGTATATAGGTATAGCCTTGACAAATGTTTGTACAATAATTTACTTTGTTTAATAAAAAATTTAAAAAAAGAAATAAGAGTTAATATAAGCATATTTTTTTTTTATAAATTTTAATTTCTTGTCACAACATATAATTTTCTTTACGTTTTGTTTATAATTGGGATTATCTTGTATATGTATAATATATGTTATAAAATAATTTTAATAAATATTTTGGAATCTAGAGCTCTGCAGGAGTTGTTTGATAATAATCAGAAGTATATATTTGAATATATCTTACCAAGAATAAACAAAGGAGCTGGCCCAATCCTGATTCTCAATTCTCTAAATTGGATGCTTAATGTGTTATACTTATTTGAATCGCTTCTGGAAAAACAATATAAAATTAAGGCATTTCGTTATACTTAGTGTACTGGTACTTTTTATCGGACATAAAATCAAAATTGATTCCGAAGCCTTCATCAATATAAAGGGTAAAAAGCACACTTAAGACAGATAGTTTTTAATATATTTATTGTACACAAGTATGTATAATATGTACAAAATATATGAAAAAAATAAAACTGACGTAAACAATGTGATTGAAAGTGTAATCATCAAATGGTCATTTGTCGTAAAACCAGTAAAGTTGGATTGTTGTTTCTTACTGAGGACATATGAACATAAAAAGTTTGATAATTTTACCGGGCGTTGATTGAATAAATTAAAGAATAGAATAAGGTATATTTTAATATGAATAACGTAATTGTTGAACGATTCCAACAATATACATCCCTTAGATGCTGGCTGATTGATTAATGAAGATCATATTAAGACAAAAAAAGTACGAAGTCACTTCTTTCATATGCAGGATTACTTCTGCAATTACGATTTCAATCGAGTACTGGTGTATCTTGTCGAAGCATGGTCACTTATAACATACTCGTATATATGTCACTAGGAAATCTTAAAATAATGTGTTTTTAAAGAGCACTAAAAGTCTCGAGGGTTGGCAAAGTCCGTAATGAAGGGATCTTGAAACGAATTAATCAATATAGAGAAGTAGTATTCATCGTTTATTTATTTAACACTTTTATTGCAATACAATCTGGCGGACTTATTGCCAGGTGACAATCTCTTCCAACCAACCAGACAAAAGTAAATGAAGCAAGTTACGTGGTCGCATAAATCATTCAAATGACTATCCATCCCCACGAAATCCATAAACATATACGCGAGAACGTGCCCACGAACCCCACAAAGACGGACAATCACCCGAACATTATTTTTCATATAAAGTGAAATATCATCAATCAAAAGGAAAAGAAAGGATGGTGGAGAGGAAAGGAAAAGAAAAATCAGGAATGAAACATGTTATTTTACTGACTAGAAATTAAGAGTTTTTTCAGTCGCTTCTTAAAGCATGCCAAGGACGGAGCGAGTCTTATATTGGTTTGTAACTGATTCCAGAGTCTCACTGCATGGACAGTAAAGGACGACGTAAAGAAAGAGGAGCGGTGAACTGGAAAGGCCAATAAACAATCTCTGTTTGAGCGTAGCGCTAATCCATGATTGGAAAGACGCCGAAAATTTTCGGCGAGATAAGAGGGTGCGGCGGGACAGTTAAGGATATTATACAATAGAGACAGTATGTGAATTTGGCGTCTATTTCTAACATTCAACCAGTTCAATGCCTTCTGGTATTATATGAAGTTATATGATCGTACTTTCGTAGGTGGAAAATAAATCTTAGACACACATTTTGAAGACGCTGTAATTTGTAAGGAGGATGTAGATTATTGATATATTGCGATCATTGTAAGGAGGATGTAGATTATTGATATATTGCGATCATTGTAAGGAGGATGTAGATTATTGATATATTGCGATCATTGTAAGGAGGATGTAGATTATTGATATATTGCGATCATTGTAAGGAGGATGTAGATTATTGATATATTGCGATCATTGTAAGGAGGATGTAGATTATTGATATATTGCGATCATTGTAAGGAGGATGTAGATTATTGATATATTGCGACCAGGAAAATATTTAATTGGTGTTATTAATATTGTTAGGGATATTCAAGGTGTAATTAAAAAAATAATAGAATCTCGGTCTGACTAAAGAGTTCGTATATTACAAATACTCGCACGTACCAAGGGCGTGTACGAGTGTTGTCTCTTTGTGTTCGCCATTGCAACCATGACGTGCAGCGACAAACCGCTTGTTATGTGCCTAATTCAATAATTTTAAACGGGAAGACTAGATTATTGAAATCGAAGATAAATGTCACCTCCGACCACGCCCTTCAATATGTCCTAATCACCGTTTCGGGTACGTTTGAGGGTACTATATGAGTGAATAAATTAAATTCTAATTACAAATGAATTTCTTCATAAAAATATAGTTGTGAGTCTTGTTGAATCACAACTTAGTATATATTTAAAAAAAATTAAGACCTTTATTTTCTAGAATATAATGACAAAATACTCACTCATTGTTATTTGGGTTTTCGTTCGGCGTTGCACTCATTTTTGACCTTTCCTTTGTATTCAGATATAGCTAATTTAAGTATTGAATATGTTTTTTACTTTATACATAACTGAGCTCGTGAATGCGAACTGAACGCGTGCTATTAATATAATCTGTAATTGAAAATAATCTACACAAAAAAAAGATAATTTCATTTTACAGATTACACAATTTTATCAAAAGTTAAGTATTACGAAATATGGAGATTTTGTCAATTATCGTGGGTTCAAATATTAAGTTAGAGTGTTCCTGAAAAGAGTTTGTTATCTAAAGGGTGCTATATAATATAAGGAATCAGCGAGTGTAGTTCGATCTTAAAAATGTTTTTGTTAAATAAAATAATTGAAAGGATAAAAAGAATTTTCCAATCATTAATTAAAAAGAAAGCATCTTTTACTAAAGGCTCAATAATTGATGTTTACAGTTTTATTTTACTCTTTTCTCAGAAAATTTTCTTTTCAAGTTTATCAGCTCGAAATTGAAAGCTTCTATTTTAATGTTTCCGATAAACATTATAAAGCAGGGGCTACCAACAGATGATATATTCATTTAACACTTAATTGTGCAGTGTAAAATATGCCCTTTTTATTGTCAAGTGACAATCTCTTTCAAATATTCAAAAGTTGTTTAGCAATGTTCGGAGTTAAAGGTTTGAATTATTTAATTGAACAATTATTTACAAAAACAAAAAAAATTACAAAGTCATCGTTTTCCAGAAGGAGTAGATGGAAATTTCCAGACAGAGAGAGGAAATTACCAGAAGAATGAGAGGGAAATTTCCAGAAAGAGAGAGGAAATTACCAGAAGAATGAGAGGGAAATTTCCAGACAGAGAGTGGAAATTATTAGAAGAATGAGAGTGAAATTTCCAGACAGAGAGAGGAAATTACCAGAAGAATGAGAGGGAAATTTGAAAATAAGATTTTGGATGAACGGGAAAAAACATACTGTCATAGACAGATGTAATTATTTTAATACACGTTTTAAGTGGTACTGGTAGTTAGTTCAAGAGTTTAACAAACATAAACAGTAAAAGTAGACGTCAAAAGTGAATAACTGGAAAAATCAAAAATATACTTGCTTGATTTGTATTTATATTTTGTGTTTTACAAAATTGTTTGCTATTTTATTCAAAATCAATTTCATGAATACTCATTATTCGATAATGAATCACCATCCAAGTGCCACTAATACGAGTATTATGAATACATTTGAGAACAAATGTTGTGAATACTCGTATATTATTAAGTAAACAGGACACCTCTTCGCTTTACAAGACCTGACCAAGAAGCAGCGTAACCCACTCTGTATAACCGACTCGACCCCTACAGGTCAAGCTCACATGTTCAGACTGATTAACCATACTTTTCATTAACACTAGACAATCATTCAAACACAATAAATCACACCTGCAAAGTATCGAGCATCAAAGCCTTTGTTGATAGTTTAAATAACCCAAGATTAATTTTTATTCCTCTTTTTGAAAGACATAGGCCTTTTCATACTAGGCATGGAGTATATCATAGACCTGCACTTGTGTTTTTTTTTCTTGTATTGTTTTTATATCCAGCTTGTGAACATCAATTTTCTATATTTTTTTGGTAATTGGTAAGAGTTCTCCTCCAATCAGTTATATCCGTCGTTGTCTGCTTCTAATAATACTGAGCATTTATTATGTTAATATCTTTGCGTGTCTCATATTATAAATTTATGAACACTGTCACTATGTTTTATTTTCTCCATTTAATTGGATATTTACTATTGTAAGACTAATATCGAGTGATTAAAAATGATTCATAAACAATATTTTGAAGCCGATGTGCCTTATTCATAATACGTTATGTAAGCAGTGACACAAACTTTTTGGTTGCAAAGAGGTGAATTTCAATGTTTATTTATCAAGAAATTTAAAATAAAAAGCATTACACTTTTAAACTGTGGGGGGGAGAACAACAAAGTTGTTGTTAGGCAGTGTTCTTCTTCCAAGCTTCATATCAGGTCTTCCCAACGTTGACTATCACCTGAGAGTAAGTATCTTTGTCCATGTCAGCCCGGAAAAGATCCTCAACGCTCCTTATACCAGTCCAATCACGTATATTGCGGAGCCAGGAGATTTGCCTCCTGACAACACCTCATCGACTCTCTATTTTGCCTTGGATGATCAGGTGCAGTAATTTGTACTTTTCTCCTTTAAGTACATGACTCAAATAGGACACAAGTGTTGGTTGATGAAATATACAAGCATGAAATGTGTTGAGTAAAAATTGGAAAACGGATGAAAATGATTGAAATTCATGACTGATGAAAATGACACGGATAATTGTAAAAACTAAGTATTTGTACAATGAAACATTGGAAAGAAAAGAAACTTTGTTCGTGAAGATTTTTTTTAGAGATAGTAAGATATTGAAAGGTGTGCGGCTCCAGATGACAATGACAGTAAGATATTGAAAGGTGTGTTGCTCCAGATGACAATGACAGTAAGTTATTGAAAGGCGTGTTGCTTCAGATAACAATGACAGTAAGATATTGAAAGGTGTGTTGCTCCAGATGACAATGACAGTAAGATATTGAAAGATGTGTTGCTCCAGATGACAATGACAGTAAGTTATTGAAAGGCGTGTTACTTCAGATGACAATGACAGTAAGATATTGAAAGGCGTGTTGCTCCAGATGACAATGACGGTAAGATATTGAAAGGTGTGTTGCTCCAGATGACAATGACATTAAGTTATTGAAAGGCGTGTTGCTTCAGATGACAATGACAGTAAGATATTGAAAGGTGTGTTGCTCCAGATGACGATGACAGTAAGTTATTGAAAGGCGTGTTGCTCCAGATGACAATGACAGTAAGATATTGAAAGGCGTGTTGCTCCAGATAACAATGACAGTAAGATATTGAAAAGTGTGTTGCTCCAGATGACAATGACAGTACGATATTGAAAGGTGTGTTGCTCCAGACGACAATGACACTAAGACATTGAAAGGTGTGTGGCTACAGATGACAATGACGCACTTTAAACTATTTTTGTCACTTAATCATCAGAAAATTTTCAAGGGATAATTGTTACCGTCGGGTGTTAAATAAGAATAGAAAAAAGGTTCTTGAGATGATTTTATTATAACCGTAGTGTGAAAGAATTGATTGCTTCAGTAAGTTGAGAAATTTGATTATAACCGTAGTGTGAAAGAATTGAATGCTTGAGTAAGTTGAGAAATTTGATTATAACCGTAGTGTTAAAGAATTGAATGCTTGAGTAAGTTGACAAATTTGAGTATAACCGTAGTGTAAAAAAATTGAATGCTTGAGAAATTTGATTATAACCGTAGTGTAAAAGAATTCAATACTTGAGTAAGTTGAGAAATTTTGCTACTTGGGAAGTATGCTTTCGAGACATTTAGAGAGAGAGAAATACATTAAAAGGTGTTTTGCTGTGGGGCAGCGGAATTCCAGGTCAATGATGCACTTTGGACCGTTTTTTTTTTACTCAGAAAGTCAGTTTAGCTTTTAAACATTGATGTGCTTTAAAAAAAATATTAAAATTCCATTAAGGGTTAGTATCCACCCCCCGCCCTTCAATTTTTAAATCGTTAAAAATACATAGATTTCCTTTTAGCATTATACTCGTACATTTACATAAATAACGTCTAGAAGTGCGTGAGTGATATTCTTAAGTTAATTTAAAGAAAAGCGAATTTGTCACGGAAAAAATAATACACAACTTACAGCACGAAACAACAAGAACTTTTTAATTTGCATGACAAAATTATTTATTAAATTATTTTACCAAAAAGATCAATGAATTAAAAATTGTGATCAAATTATGGTGCAGAGGATGTTACTGATGTAATTTGCCGAAAAGTAAAGTTGTCGGTTCTCTAGATTATTTCAATAAAAGTTTGTTCGCATAATCATACTAATGAGCATCTCTCGTGGAATATATGGAAGAACCAAGTGGAGATTCCAGGAAGCAGTGGTGAGATTTTCCGCGGAGGTTATACTCGAGAAAATGTAGCATGGTCCCTGTGACGTTTGAAATGTCATGTCTCAAAGGGATGGGGTAAAATCGTTTTTTTTTACAAATCGAATCGTTTTTTTATAAATCGAAATTTTTTTTTCTCTTAACTGACGTTTTGATTCCTAATTTTTATTATACTGACTTTCTAATGTATTATATGATTTGTATATATATTTAAATAGGCCAAGATCCACTATGAATTAAAACTAATTACGAACATTGAATTTAATGTACAAAAAAAATCAAAAATCCAGTTATCGTATATCCCATCCCTAGCCAATGCAGACTAACGTAGTGACTTTTGACAAACGTCGCCAAATATTATTTGATTTTAACAAACTGACATATTTTTGCTAATTTGTAACAAAATGTATTAATTTGTCATTATTGTTAGTTTTGTGTAATGTATTTACCTAAATAACTTGCTATTTATTAGAATCGAGGCTTATATTAAAGTTGATAAAATAATTAAAATTACTGAACGTCGTTACAAAGTTGTATTGGGGCAAATTTGTGAAACGTCACAGGGACCATGCAACATTTTATTTAGTATAGTGAAGAAGGGATTCATAGAAAAATACATAAATTCGGTAGAAACGCATGCTTAGTAAAGGTTTATATTTAAACATTATCCACTATTTGAGAGTAACGAATATCCCGCAGGTTCTATACTAATTTCATATCTTCTGATTTGTTTTATTCACAAGTAAGTGGAAAAACTTTTCTTCGCCTGTTTTATTCAGTTCATCTTCACTTGACGAGAAGACGGAGGTCATAGAAACCGGTAGTGAACACAAAGAAAACAATTGTGAATACAAAATAAAAGATAAGTATTTTATTTAAAAAATATCTAAAAATGACACCGCAACATGAAACTAACGTATTTTCTAAAATTCAAGATAAAATTATTTTTTGTTAAATATACCAATTTCTTACCTTAAAATTCAGAATCCGACCTTATACGTTTCAAAAATTAAAATGAGGTAATTAAGTCACGTGACTACCTTATTGAAGGAAACCACGACAAATATATACAAAATTTAACTTTTTACTGGTACATGAGATATTTTCAACATTGCCAACAATTTCCGATTCCCTACATACGAACGGCCTTTGGACAAAGAAGTTTTGTATACTTGGCTCTTAAATTAGTTAATGCATTACCTAAAGCCATAAGAGATATTGAAATAAACGGTAAATAAAAAAATGATATTAAAAATTTCCCGACTGATAGAAATCAGAACACATTTGGTAAGAGATAACGTGATTACAAGATTAAAATTCAATTGAAAAAAATTGTGCAATTGAGTTATTTAATATAGTCACCTTTATCTTGAATTTTGTTTGTAGAAACGTAGTCATCACATCCTTTTAAATTGAAAAAGTGCAATTTAAAAGGATGTGATGACTACGTTTCCAATAAATTATTAAAAAACTCGTATCGTCAATCCCAAAACTCTATAAGCAAACACAAAGTTCCTCCACCTGAGGACAAAATAAGAGTCTACGGCTAAAATTTATACCCAAGTCTTGGATTCATTTTATAATCTAAATAACAAATACATTTAGAGTATTTTCTAATTATTTCAAAACTATTTATATTGAAGAAAACAAGAATTTTCGTTCAAAAAATTGAAATCAAATTTATTGATTTGACCCCACTTTCAAATAACGTTCAAATTCAACTGAAGGCATGAACAATCATCATTAAAATACGAATTATAAGAACCACGAGTCCCTTATTATTAAACCAATATCGTTGATAAAGATTAACAACAATGTCCTTCTTCTTGGGGCCTTGGCCTCCCTCAATCCTCGCCTCCTACTCCTCCTGTCTCCCGCTGCGGCCCTCCAATCTGTCACTTGTAGTAGTTGGACTGCGTCCTTTTTGACCTCATCCTCTCATCGCAGCCTAGGTCTACCGACCTTTCTTTTTCCGCCCGGATGCCCCTCAATGATCCTCTTAGGAACCCGTGATGATGGCATTCTCTGCACATGCCCAGCCTGCTTAGTCTATCATGTACAGAGAGCCTGGGAGCTTTATAGATGTTATATAGCTCATCATTGTATCTTATTTTCCAGGTTTCGTCATCGTTCACGGGCCCCAGGATTTTACGTAACACTCTCCTCTCAAATGTGTCCAGTATCTCTGCGGATCTTGCTGTCATCGTCCATGATTCACACCCGTATGTCCCTACTGTCCTAATTATGGTCTTGTATAGGATGGTTTTTGTTTTTCTGTAGACACTTCTTTATTTAAGCACTGGGAGAATGGAGAAGAATGTTTTGTTTCCTGTCGCAATCCTTCGTTTGATCTTTAGGATATGTGTCCTAGAGGAAGAGATGATGATGATTTGTTGGTAAATAATAAACTAGTTAGATTGCAATGCGGAAAGAGTGTTTTATTTGGTAGACGTAGGTATTTATATGATTTTAGAATATGCGCGGGAATGCGCTCGCGATATGCCTACGTCTCGTTTCTGTAAATGCAAAGACGATTATTTGTTGTATGTAGGTATCATTCAAATACGGAACTGGCGAGACAAGCGTGGTGCGCTCTCTCTCTAGTATGGAATGCGGTCCGCTCGGCTATGGGTTGAATGGCCGGCGGGTGAACTCTGGACTTGTTTATTTAGATTTTGTCGAAGAATGCAAAGGTCGTTTCATCGGTCATTGACCGTATGTATGAATGCCCACAGTGTTCTGAGTGGGCGACCGCCACAGATTTCTACGTGGTCTTCATTTTTCTTAGTTATGGTGGATCCCAGGTAGGTAAAGTCATCAACTACCTCAAAGTTATACCTTTCTTTAAACTGAATTAACAAGAATTTAGGCCCCTTGTTTTCCTTGGGGGACTCCTTATTATGTTTTTAAGAAAATATATTTATATAACCTAACATATATGAGACAAATCCACGTTCAAAGAATGGATAAACCACGTATTCCTCGTAGAGTTTTTTATGGCTATCTCATTGCAACCAAAACACCAGCCCGACCTCCTTAGACAAGCAGGAATAACTGGCAGTCTAAAACCAAAGATTAATGCATAAAAAGCAAGAAAAAGACAATGATAAAGAAAAAAGAGAGACCAATTATGGCCTATCAATAAAATAATCGAAAAATATTTCAATCAAGTTATCCAAAACTACTTTAGGAGAAATTTGTGGTTAACCCGGTCGAAAGCCTTTAAAAATTGTGAAAAGAGTAATAAAATTGTTTTTCATCATCCAAAATTCTCGAAACATAAAAATTGAAGGTCTTTTAGATTTGACAAACATTCTTTTGATATCATGTTGTTATTTTATAAATTTTGGATCTAAGTCTCCAAGAGCTTAGCTATATTAAATAAAGTTACAAGAGGTGTATAATTGCTAATTTATTTTTTTAATCCAGATTGATGAATACATAAATTACTTAGCCTTCGTCCATTAGCAAGGAGAATTTCACATTATTAAACATAATAAATATGTAGACGATAAAGACATACACTTTTAATCTATAGGGTCTTTCAATTTGAGCAGTTTTTTTAATTAAATTTTTTTTATTCTTGAATAAAACACACTATTTGCTTTGATTTCAAAAAACTTTTTATTGGTCATTAAAGTATAATATATGACATTAAAACACAAAAAACAATATCCGCCAAATGTCCACCTCTTGCAGCTCCCCAGATGTCTACTCTTTTATCAAAATTTTCGATGACATTTTGGCATAATTGCGGTTCTAACTCACCAATAACGCGAAAAATTTCGTTTTTCAGCTCAATAATTGATTAAGGGTCATTCTTGCAGACCTGGTTTTTCACGTAACCCCACAAAAAATAGTACAACATTGTCAGATCACATGATATTGGTGGTCAATAAATATCATCGTTTCCAGATATTACGATACATAAAATCATTCTCAATTTTAATGCGTTGTTGTATTATGTACGACTCCATTTTTATAAATACCATACATTACACTTCTCAAATGTTACAAGACTCAGGCAAGTTCGCGACGCCATCTGTGTTTTATCCAAGAATTTAAAAAACCGCTCAATTTGAAAGGCCCTGTATATCTTTTAAAGAGATAGAACACTAACCTGTCCCAGAGTCCTTGTATTCTTTAATGATGCTATGTAATGACGAGTTTTTTTGTGAATACATTAGGTGTTCGACTGAATCATAAATGTATGTTAGTAAATCTGACGAAATTTCTACACCAAACTGAATATATTCAGCAAAAGCCTTAGCTTTATATTTTACGAATCTTTTATTAATTATAAGCAATAAGCAATTAATTAAGTCTTGGAAATATTCTAGTCTTGAGTCGTGATTTAGATAAAACATTTTTCTTTTCCAGTACTTACCTAACGGGCGTGCTGATGAATAAACGTTGCAAATCTATTCTCGCCGTTCCGTTTCCACTTCCGTCTTCTCATTATGGTGATGAATTTAATCATGAAGAAGTAAAAAGAACCTTCTTCTCTCCTCGAAACGTGACCATTGGAACTTTCCACTTCTCGTTTTGCCCTCCCTGAGTTCTGGGCCATTACTACTGGTTTTGCCGCCCACGTTATAAAAATTAATTCGATAAATTTTCAATGAATAATATTTACTTTATAGGACAGATTAGAGGCCCTAGAAATGTATAAGTCAGTACATCGAGCCGAACATCTGGTTAACACACATATCCCAAAAATATCTCCGCTGCTGGCCGAGATCGTCCCTGGCCTCCATCAGCCCTCAGTCCCCAACCCGAATGTCCCTAACCATTTAATCATGTATATTGGTTTCCAGTTCGAATATAATTCAGTCTTGTTTGTGCTCCCCTGAAGATGAGGTGATAGCCTTGAAACCAGTGGGGTTATGCCGTTACAAAAAGTGGAATAAACAGTGTTTGATAAAAACAAATTACAATGTATTTAAACCTCTACAACGTTAATGCGTTAACTATAAACAATATATTTACTTTATATTTAAAAAGCAGATAATTATAACGTGAGTTACACTTTTTTTAAATTTCTCTCCTCTTCAGAGATTGGCGAATATCATACCAATCTTGACTTTTTGGACAATAAATCTAAACCAAAATATGGTTCTACAATGAAACCACTTCCATAAGGTCTTAAAACAGGGGATGCGTCTTCTACCTACCTTCTACTACCCTCATATTTTTTAAATATCAAAGAAATTAATTTTGAATGAGTATTTGTATACATTTTATCTAAATGCATTAAAGTCTAGAAAGTAGGTGGCTTACATAGTTGAAGGAAAGCGAACCAAAATATGGTGTCCTTTAAAATGGATAGACCAACTCAAGTAGTTAATATGTCTTTTGAACACTGCTATCAACACGATACAGGACTGGGAAGTATGGAAACAGATGCTACACAAAGTTGCAAACAATGCGGAGGACCGTAACGCTTAGCTTAAATCCGCAATGAAGAAGTTTGAATAACTAACTCATTAATTTTTGTGCGAAAAATACGTGTTAAGCAAACTTATTTTTAACATTACAAGTTTCCCTTATGTTGATAGCCTGACAGTAGTGTATACATGGCAGACTAGAGTGCAAGGCCCTGTTTTAATTTATGCAGAGCGATGAGGATACAAATTACATAATCAATTTGCCGCTATTCGTCATAGTCATAAACAGGCCGAGGGTACAGACCCGGCAATCTTTCTTGGGCCCTGATGAGAGGCGAATTAGTGGGAAAATAACAAAGAATCCTGCTAAAACTTTATCTGTGGAATAAATCACGACAATTTTTCATATATTGTACGTTGAAGATAAAATGAATAACGAGTGCATCAAAAGAAGTGTATTTGGAAGAAAGAATGTGGAGATATGTTTGATCTGCTTAACTCGCAAGAGATACTTATTCAGATATTATAAAAAGCTCTGTTCAACAATTTATGGAGCGTAAAAAAGCTTTGTTCAACAATTACAAAAAGCTTTGTTCAACAATTTATGGAGCGTAAAAAAGCTTTGTTCAACAATTACAAAAAGCTTTGTTCAACAATTTATGGAGCGTAAAAAAGAGGTTTGATCGATTTTCATAAGGCTGGATCGTGTGATAGAATATTGTCACTCTCTGTGTGTAAGTGACTGAAAAAGACATTAAAATAAGTAGTCAACAATTCTAAAGATAGTTAAAAACCATCCAGTGTTTTTTTAGGGATGGTAACTGAAGATTATTATTTAATATAAAAGAAAATAAATAAAAAAAAAACTTCCGGGTCTTCTGAGCACTGGCCTGTTGTATGCTTTTAAAAGTACAGAGGTATTTATTTTTCACAATAAATTATATTTATCATGTTAGTGTTTTGATGTTTATATCTACCTTTTTATATCTCGTATTTCTGTATTCCAGTTTCTTCATTATGTACAAGCGTTGAACCTCTATCAATCATCACACTAATGTCAACATTCACATGTAAACTCACATAGCAATCCAACAAGTTTGAGTTGCTGCAGTCAGTGAGATTTAACAACTCTCAGCCAAATAAATATTTACACTTTAAAATAGACGAAAACTGGGCATGTTTGAAAGCTAATATTTCGAGATGTAAAAGTACCCAGTGTGATTATCCCAGCGTTGCGGTCCAAAATTGATAAACTCGTCTGTAATAAACATTTTAAGTTATCACTTCAAAATTAATTGCATTAGTGGCTTTGATATGGGGGCAATTAATATTCTAGTGTGGTTGGATTGCCTAGGTAAAATAAAGTTTTTTCACATTTCACTGTCATAAATTAAACCATTAACAAAAAACTATATAAAAACTCCATAATAATGGTAATATTTCAATCTCTTTTAATTGAACAAACTTTTATTATTTTATTCTGTAGCGAAATCAATGTAACAGGTGGCAATAACTATATTTATTGCGCCTATATTATCAAAATTTCTCGCCATACAGCGACCGCATTAAAACCCTGTATCGAACATTATATTTAACTTTTTAATTGATTAGTGTAAGCGATTCAAGGATGTTACACGCTGAAAATAATATATAAAAAAATTGCAATATAAATTAAGGTTTTCTTTCAAATTCCAAAGAACCTTTTATTTTAATTCAGGTGGAATGATGTCTGAAATTATTTAAAAAATAAACTCTTTTTACTTGTTATGCCCATTACAGAGCAGTCGTAATCATTGGACTTGATCTTGTGAGTGAATTAGATATACTGTGGAAAAAATGAACTCCTCAATTTCACACGGTCAGTAGCATTTCTACAAATCTCTTGGATAAGTTGTTGGTTGCATTCCTTGCCAAGTATAGATTAAGCGCAGCTTTCCGGGCGTTTAATCACTTTTCAACTCTGAAAATTAAAACTGTTGTCTATAAAGCTGGTATTATATTATTACTGATATGTGGATGCAAATTATGGGATATTACAGACGACATATTGGGACATTTGAAAAGTGTACCAGCAGAGACACCTCAGGGAAATAATAAATATTTAATGATATCATAGTGTAATCATATGATGTTGTATTGAGAAAAACTACCCGCTATAGCATCAAGATTCTGGTATCGCGTGATCCTTTGCATTGACTTGGATATGTGGCTTGTATGCCTGAATACAGACTTCCAGAAATATCCTCTTTGGTGAACTAACGGGAGGCAAAATAAAGCACGTTTGGCAACGCAAGAGATATAAGGACATACCGCATGAGATGCTTAAAAACATAAATGACAAAGTGCCAAATGGTGTAGAACTGTTATCAGTTATCAGGGACCCAAAAATGAAAGTTGAAGTTGAAAGGCTGCAAATACTGAAATTCTTTGCCTAATATGATTTTTTATCATACAAACATACTTATCATACAACATACTTTTACCATATAAACATACTAACCATACAACGTACTTTTACCATACAAACATACTTACAATATAACATACTTTTACCATTCAAACATACTTATCATACAACATACTTTTACCATACCAACATACTTACCATACAACATACTTTTACCATACAAACATTCTTATGTGCTATTGCATATAACTATTATAAACTGTTTATAGTTAAGGCGTTAACATTGTGGAGGTTTAAAGACATTGTATGTTATATACCGTTATAAAAAGTGGAATAAACAGTGTTCGATAAAAACCAATGTATTAGCCCGACTATAAGGTGAGGATTTTATTTAAAAAGGTGACACGTAAATAGGGGAGTCGCCTTATATTCGAGTTTTATTTTTCATAATATTATAATGGTGAGGGAAATGTTTTTTTTTCTCCAAAAAGCAGATAAAAAAAGGGGTCACCTTATAATCAGGGTCGCCCTATAGTCGGGCCAATACAATATTGTACATTGGTTAACCTAGTCATCTCTAGTGGTAGTAATGACAAGTACTCTGATCTTTCACGTTGTATTGTGCCTTTTATTATTCTCATCACGAGCAATGGGCATTCATTCAAGTCTAACGAAAGTCAAAACTGAAATACTGCATGTTTTTATATGCAAAAACCTATTTATAAATATAGGGGGGTCGCCTTATATTCAAGTTTTATTTTTCATAATATTATAATGGTCATGGAAATGTTTTTTTCTCCAAAAAGCAGATGAAAAATAGGGGTCGCCTTATAATCAGGGTCGCCCTATAGTCGGGCCAATACAATATTGTACATTGGTTAACCTAATCCTCTCTAGTGGTAGTAATGACAAGTAATCTGATCTTTTAGGTTGTATTGTGCCTTTTATTATTCTCATCACGAGCAATGGGCATTCATTCAAGTCTAACGAAAGTCAAAACTGAAATACTGCATGTTTTTATATGCAAAAACCTATTTATAAATATGTACATGAACAAAAGTCTTCTTGACATGATTTAAAAATACGTTTTAAGGATTCGTTACCCACTGTGTATTATTATTTCAATTTCATCAAGGGGTACAACCATGAGACATGGGATTTTTAAGGAATCGTTACCCACTGTGTATTATTATTTCAATTTCATCAAGGGGTACAACCATGAGACATGTGATTTTTGAGGATAGTCTGCGCAATCGGCCTAAAACGTAAGTTTACTTTTCAAAATTAAAAGCAACAAATTCTTCTAAAACCGTATTTTACAATCGTGTGAAAATTTTAAATGTCCCATAAATTATCTTCGTAAACCCATGGAATTCTGAATGTTTCTTTTCTACACATCTATGTCCTCAACCAACGTTCTTCTATTCGAAATCTATGATAATTCCGAGGATTCGTTTTTGACGTTGTCCTCCTATCAACCTTATAAACCTCCGATTTTGTATTATTTATTTAATTTTCAAGTTTTATTAAACATTTTCATGTAAACACATCTGACATATGTATAATACGAGTATTTCAGCTATTTCTTGCAATCAACCAGTTATGTTTCAAAAATGTTATCAAAATCCATTACCGTGTCTTAAACTTAGTAAATTAATATAAAATTTAAGTAAAAGTAACAAAATTAAAAAGAAAAGAATTAAATTCAAGGCAAATGCGGACATGAATGGGAACTGTGTTACAAAAATATTATATTTTTTTTCCCGAAGATTTCAGGAAAGTTTGTGTTGTTCAAAACTCCAAATATAGCTTCATAGTTCACAAGAAAACTCTTTTTGGGGTCCTTGTACCACTAAACTCCAAAATATTGTGGCCTGAACAAGTAAGAGCGTGTATGAATAAATACAAGTATCACGGGTAATTTTCTATTGAAAAGGAACTCGATGGACTGGGGACTGGCGCTGTACGGGTTCACCATGGCCCAAAAAACAAAAGTGACACGAGCTCAAAAATAGATAACAACAATATTTATTTGGGATTATTGAAGAAAACTACTAATTGACTTTAAAGATAATAACTCTACGGTTATTGATAAGTATTGTGCGTCATTAGTCTACAAAGTAAAGGATGCAATGAAAATAAAACATCGAGAAAAGCTGTGATGAGGCATGAATGATTGCATTGAACACTCTAGTTTCGTTAAATTTAATATTCCTTATTTGATCTCTAGTAATTTTTTGAAACTGAAATTGCGTGATAAACATTCAAAAGTGACAACATAGTGATATCTACAGTGTTACATCATTTGGAGAACAAAAGCTCAGAGCGTTTTTGAATAGGTATAGAAAAATGTATACATCGTCCTTAAAAAAATATTGAAGAACAGGGTTGCCATCCCCTCGCTATCCCAACATAGATTCAGTTGATAATCGAAGCTGTACCTTGAAGATTTTTTTTTTTAAATGAGTGATACGTTGCACACCAGCAAACTTACCGGCCACACCGATGAACTGGATCTGATGTACACCGAAGTGAACAGACGATCGGAGCACACTGGCATGTTTCTTCTTCTTTTTTTTCTGAAATAATGCATATAAACAAAGTAATAGGTTCATAGGTATCCTTACCCCCTGAAAAAATGTCTGAGTCATTCGAGGACACAGCGCGGGGTTCAAACCGGTGACATTCCGCACGGAAGTTCAGTGACTTACTGCGTGGCAATGCAGCTTACTACGGGGTAGCTAAATTGAACTTTTTTTTAATGTTTTTTTATATCCTTTTTTATAAACTTTGGTTGGTAATTATTGGACATTCCTACATTTATTTATTTGTATCAAATGTCAACGTCCTTTAAGTTACTGGTATTCTATTCTTGATTGAAAAAAACATTTTTATTTTCATTGTTAATATAATAATTATGAGGTGTAATTTTTATGAGCAAAAATCATACTAAGTAAAAAACAAAAAATCAAACAAAGTGTGTATTTTTAAAAAATAAAAACAAACATTTATTTGAGAATAATTTTATTCAATGTAACATCCATCATTTTAATAGTTTGAATACTTGTAATTTATTTATTTATTGTAATATGTGGAACAGCAGCAAAATATACTTTTATTTATTTTCAGAAGTGAACACCAATATATTTATATAAGTCAAGTTATGTATCCTTTGAAAATTTATGTTACTATCCATTGCAGGATCTTTATGTTTATATCCATTGCAGGATCTTTACGGAGAACTAAACATTTATATTATTTGATAAAATTAGTTCAATATAAAAACAAATATCTTAAGGTTAAAAAAGTATAACTTTAATAAATATATCTTTTTTCTACAATTATATCTACCACAAGCGATAAAGTTTCCCAGTACATAAATAAAAAAAGCAAACCACACAGAAAAGTGATAAGGTTTTATTTTATTATTTTGTTGACCATATAAGAACTGAATGATTTACAAATAAATTATGTTGACCATAGAAAAACGAATGATTTACAACTAAATTATGTTGTCCATAGAAGAACACAATGAGTTATAACTAAATTATGTTGACCATAGAAGAACACAATGCAATGACCATAGAAGAACACACAATAGAAGAATACAACTAAATTATGTTGACCATAGAAGAACTGAATGTTTTACAACTTAATTATGTTGACCATAGAAATACTGAATGATTTACAACTAATGTATGTTTACCATAGAAGAACTGAACGATTTATAACAAATTTATGTTGACCATAGAAAAACTGAATGATTTACAATTAAATTATGAAAAATATTACAAGTTGATCATAGCTTTGCAGTTAATGACTGATACGCTGTTCTATAATGTTTTTAAAGTCTGTCGAAAATGTTTTAATAAAGCATAACATAATATACATGTCTCTTATCTATGTATTAAAAAAATATTTGTTAATCGTTTTGTGAAGAAAGTGAAATCCGAAAATTAATACCAAATTGATAATTTTTAAATTAGTTTAAAATGTCAACATTTAAATATAAAAAAAAACTATTGAATGCGTAACACACAAATTATTTTTGTAAAATTTGTAATTTAAATTTCTTTGGTTCCAATTTTTCTTGTTGATTTTTTTTTAATGTGAATACATTTTACTAGTTATTTAAAAATAATCAGTTTTAAAGTTATAAAAAATTCTGAGATATACATAAAAAGGAAGAAAAAATAATATATACTTAATTTTGTGTAAAATATAACAATAAATAAACGAAAATTCTAACAGTTTATGAAAATCTTTGTTTTGTCAAAAAAAAGCATGATTTTTTTCTTTATTTCATATATTTCAGACGACTATGACACAATTTTTCGACTTACATTCATTTCTTACTTACGCAATATTGATCGAATCCTAGTACAAAGATTATTTTCTGTTAAGATTTAACTAAGCAGTAGTAAATAGACCATGTAAATGTTTTAGATATGAGAAAATGTTTTATTATAAATTTGTCAACATAGAAAGTTTTTTTTCATTCATTGTATTTAATCGAATATTGACAATCAATCTCTGAATAACGGCGTTTGATTCTTAGTGCAAAATTCACACAAATTCCGTACAATATAAAAGATAAAAACGATTAAACTATAAGATACCTGTACCAAGTAACTGTCGCAGTAAAAAAAAGTATATATGATAGAAAAAAACAAAAGAGTAAGCAGAAACACACTTGTTTTGTTTTGGTCAACGAAAACTTTAATTTAAGTGAATAAATTAAAGTTTTCGTTGACCAAAACCTTCAACCTTTGAATTTCAAACTAAAAACTTAGAACTGAATGTGAACGTAAAAATACGAGATAACTAGAAGCCTTTGTCATAAACTTACATATCAAACTTGCAGATGATGAGAGAGAGACTGGCTTGAACGGTTCATCAAGCTCTAAGAGTAATGATAGGTAATGGCAAAATCATAAAGTCTGTCTTTCATTAATTTCTTCAAAAACAATTTTAACAATTTTTAACAGAATAATTTATGTAAAAGGATTCGATCAAAACGGCGTTTTAACGCTTAAATACATTTTCAAAGAATTACGTAAAATGAATCACAACATAGGAAGGCTAAAATGCTCTTCTTAATATTTACAACGATATTTTTTAATAATTTACATCGTTTCTTTTTTTTTCGAAACATTAAAATTGTGTTTTTCGTAAATCATACACAATAAATGATCTGGAAATGTTATAAACAATTCTGTGCTCTTTTTCATTTGACTTTTTTAAATTTTTTTTATACTTAAAACATCACCAACATACTAATAATATTTAATCGAAGTGGATTATTCACAAATGGTGTTAACGAGGTAACCATAAAATGGATATTTGAATAATTTAATACAATTTTATTTTAACTTAAACGTTGACAATCTTTGTATCGAGTGAACACAAACATATTTATTTGTTGTAAAAATCATTTAAAATATGGTTATTTAAATAGTTAATATAAAAATCAAATAATAATTTAAAAAAAAAAACAAAAATATGATATGGAGAAATAAAACAAATAACTTACCTTTTTATCTTCAATGCTGTAAAAATAAATTAATTATCAAAATTTTGATATTTATTTTTTTGTTCAAACAATGTTTGTAATGTATTCTTAAATATAACATGTTTTTTTATGAAAACGTGACATATTGAATAAAAAATAGTTAATTAAATATTAATTAAGAGATGTATGAGAGTAAAACGTGGAGGTGGATAATTAATTAAATGAATTCAATAAATGCGGTAAGAAAAATTGGTGGGTTTGGTATATGACAAAATAAAAGATGTAATTATTATCGATTGATGTGTTAGGTAGAGTGAAAATATCATGTTAAGGTGGTTTCGTTATGTGAACGAATGTGTTACGAACGAGTTGAGAACGATGAGTGGCAGTCGTGGTAGAGGAATGGAATTTTGAAAGAAGGAAAGGTTAGAATTAAGAGAAACAGAACGAACTGTATACTGTGGTGGTGAAGGAAATATTTAAAAGGGAAGTTTGGCATTGCGAAAATTAAATATGTGTGCTTTATTATATACAGTGTTGAGCATACTTGATCAAGTTAGATAAATTACTCCAAATAATAATTAAAGAAACAACAAAATACAGTTAATTAAATGCTATAAGATACGCTAGGGTTTTCCATCAACATAATTGAAGGATAATTTAGGTTTATCCGGAATGTTGACGTCGGTGGGTGTATTAGTTTATCGTGTGTTGTTTACCTGTTGTGCTTCACTTTCAAGTTTAGTCGTCTGACCTCTCTGCCCTCCCCTACATGGCAATGGCGTGATGGTGTGTCATTTTTTTGATGATATACGCGATAAAAAGAAAGTTAACCCAATCAATTAAAAAAAACAAATAAATTTTGAGAAATTTCATGAACAAGGTGCATTTACATTTTTTTAAATTATGTCCATATCATTACGCTATTTCCCCAACATCAAAATGTCGTGATAGTATGTATACACATAATAAATATATGTTGATAACATAATTGCATAAAATTATGTTTCCCTAACCATAAAAATAAAGAAAAAATAGTTAAAAGACGATGCATTTACATAATAACATATATTTCCAGATCACTTGAGTGTTTTTTTTTTAATTTCATATTCTTATATATTTATGAATAATCTATTATAAGCATTATATTCTAATATATTTTTCTACATAATTTTACATTTTTCATTTTATAAAAGGAAGACATCAAGTGCCAGTGAGGCGACTTATAGTTAATTTATTATAATTACCTTATAATTATATTTATTTTTCGACTTGGCATAAGAAAAGACAGATATTTTTAATGATTTTTTTTTGTTTGTTAGGTTTAGAAATTAACTACGAAATAACACCACAAAACATGTTACACTGAATATACAAGTATAAAACACATAATAGAGTGTATAACGAAACGTAAAAATATCGAAGAAGAAAAACTGATGTTCTTAGATTTGAAAATACATACATCTTTCGTCTTTGCCTATCCCAAAAGCAACATTATGTGATGGTTTGTTTTGTTCTACAAATTCATTGTTTATTATACAACCTTGCAAGTGTATTGCCATGCAATAACAACTTTCAAGATACTAGCTTCGTAATACTTTAAATTACAATTTACTGTATGGAAATATAATCTATGATTACTAGTATACTGCCAGGTTCGGATTTATCTCGTATTACAGAGAAAGTTTACTTATTTTCGTAAAATGATGGTGAACCCTCTCGGCAAGAATAGTAGCCTTCTCTCAACAATTTCAAAAACCATTGTCCATCGTATCAGACAACTTCACGCTGTTTTAACAATAACATTATCCAGGGATGAGATACATACGATCCCATTGTTAAAACTAAACTTAATGACCCAACACGATACAATGAATTTTGAAAGCTTCAGTGAAAACCACTCCATGTGTGACCTCCAGACCACTGAAAATAAGTGAAAACCAGAATAGAGTTAGGGGTTTTCGCCACGGATTTTGGATTCTAGAAAATCAAAATGTGTGTCTCAATTTCAGCGGCTATATTGCCGTTGTTAATAGTTCAGAAATAAATCAATCTGTAACCTGTCTTCTTAGCATAATGGATTTTATATCGATTCCAGATCTTATAATCTTGTTTTAAAAAGTGTTTAAGCACTTATAAGCTCCGTATTAAAAAGTAAAAATGAAACGTGTTATGTATTGTTTTACGAAACGGCACTGTCTACTTACTTAATTTATTATTATTCTGGAATCCACTTTTATGGTCAAGCCTCCAAAGTATTAATTTCATATTTCACCGCTGTGTTTCCTGAAAGATAGGCAAAAATTGAGATAACCACACTGCTGTACCTAACTATACTCTTTGGGGTTATGATTGCTATTAATATACGAGTATATACCCATAAATTTACCAACAAAAATTCACTCGCCGATATTTTCATTTGGTTTGTTTTAAAACACAAAGAATATCGTTTTATGTTGTAAAACGCTTTCGTTGTTTATAATTTTATCTGGCGAGCTTATTACCATGTGGCAATCTCTTTCTACCAACCAGACATATGTTAAAGAGGCTTTAAGGGGAATGTCGGGTAAACCACTAAAGAACACCAAGGAGTTTGTCTACCTCGGGAGCAAAATAACATGGGACGGTCGGTCCAAGAGCAAGGTCGACAGCCGTATACATCAGGCTAGACTTGCATTTAATAAAAGGTCGAAAATATTAGAATCAAATAATATAGACCTAAAACTGAGAATACTCCTCATCAAGACCTATGTATGGAGTATCTTGATGTACGGCTGCGAGACATGGTGCCTATCCGAAAGAGATAGACGAAGACTAGAGGCTTTTGAGATGTGGTCCTATAGAAGACTATTAGGAATTTCTTGGAGAGACCGCATCACAAATGAAGAGGTTCTCCAACGAATCGAAGGAGGAAGGCACCTGCTCAGGATCCTGTCCGAAAGGCGTGCAAGATGGATCGGTCATATAATACGACAAGAGGGCCTCTTGCATGCCATAATGGAGGGTATGACCGAGGGGACAAACTCTAGGGGACGCCCACGCCGAGAGTACCTGGAGGACCTGTTGGTGGACGTGCGCTGCTCAACATACACAGACTTAAAAAGAGCCGCACAGGACAGGGGGGAATGGAGGAGAAGAGTTCAAATTGCTGCAAACCAGTCTTAGGACTGCAACCACGGAAGGAAGGAAGGGGAAACAAGAATAGAATCCTTTTTTTATAAACCTGACTTCCAGCGAGATTTGAATCCACAACTGCGGGCTGGGAGAGAGGCGACTTACCAACTAGGCCACAGAGGTCGTCCTGTATGTACAAAAATATCAATCTTGTTTAAAAAAAATTTTTAACAATATGTTTCATATAAAGTGGCGAGATATTTCTTCAATTATCTCAGAATATATGAAATATGTGGGCTTTTTTCGGAGGCCATGGTCTAGCAGTTAGTATTCAATCTAATAAAGCGAGCGCCTCAGGGTCGAGTACTGGTGAATTCACTTCCAGACTGGTTTTAGTCTTAGACCATTTTATACTGGAATTTAAAAATCTAGATGGCTCTCATGTTAACGACATTGGATTCTTTTAAAAACCATTATTTCTAAAATAGGTTGAGCTGGTTGGGAAATCCTCTTGACGTATTTGTAATGGCCAGGAAACAGTGTTGTATCAAATAATCTAAGACAAAAAGGTAATTTTGGCATCTATATGTTATTCGTGCCTTATCTGGGCAACTTACTCCAGACTGAATTTCCTCGATTTTCATCAATAATATAAAATATCTAATAAAATAAATAAAAGTAACGCCACTGCGCTTAAATGTTTTTATGCTATTTAGCCGAGGGGCTCTGAACACGCTGTTAATTCTCAAAAGAATTTAAATGAAAACGGGAAATTACGCGTTTGTATTAAACACATTTCAAGTCACACCCTTAAAATGAACTCATATTTTTAACAAATAAACACGATGGATTAAACGTTAATAGGAAAGGAAAATTTAATTTTCATATTAAATTTTCAAAGAGAAATATTTAATTAAAATGTAGAAAGAAACAAAACTCGTATATTCATAAGCAGTTTCAAAGGTTCAAAGTAAAAAATATGTTTAAAATGCCACATTCAGTTACGTTTAATTTTTTTAAGGTTTGTAAATTTAAATTTTGTTTTTTGAGTATTTTATATAGAATCTTAGATCAAAGAGGTGGATTATGATACACACTATAACTCGATTTTTTTCTATACTTTTCTGATTTGTTATATATTTTAATGAAAATAAGTAAAATACTAAGGAAACAGTATTTAATTACATTTTATCACCCTTTTGTTGTATACGGTACAACGTAACAGGCTTGTTGACATACGAGTATATCTATCTCTTCCAGGGTGTTGTGTGATGTTCAGGGGTAATACCTTATGGACAGTACTGGCCTGTTAAGGGTGGCCTAGAAAATATTAAACCCCTAATCCACTGACATCTCGAACCCTTCAACTTTGGCTACAAGTAGCTGTCAGTG
The DNA here is from genome assembly GCA_949825065.1 of Odontocerum albicorne. Lineage (NCBI taxonomy): Eukaryota > Metazoa > Arthropoda > Insecta > Trichoptera > Odontoceridae > Odontocerum > Odontocerum albicorne. The sequence continues at coordinate 47,781,223 of OX463844.1, read as the reverse complement.
CATGGATAGTGGTTACACTCCAGAAACTGCGTAACCTCGTAGGCTAAACTTGGCGTAGAAGCACAGTGACTGATCATTTCTGTGTTTTCCCTATCCTTTCTCCTAATTCTTCAAGTTCATATCCACAGTAGGATATCCCAAAACATTTCCACAACGTTTCTGTTCCCATTTGACGTCCTCAAGTGAAGATTTCATTGGGGGTCTAATAGAAGATGCCAAAATATTGTATTTTAGCAGCAGAACTCACTGTTTATATATAATTTATATAATTTCAATACCATTGACTGTGGTGCGGAAAGCAATGAAAACCCACTGCAATTTTTTTTCAGGAGAACCACATGAATGTGTTCTACACTTTGTGGGTAACGTTTCTCAGTTTTTAAGCCATTTGAAGAAAATAAATTTCTTCCGACTAACCAGACAAAAGGTAAAGAAGCCATTAGTGAAAATCTGTCGAATACATTTTGTTTTTAATTTAGCATACCGATTGAAATTGAAACTGCTATGTTTCTAGCAGTTAAAATTTCAACTTTAACTTGCAGCTGCTAGGTTAAGGGCCTTTAAAATAGAGCTTCGTTAACTTCTGACCTAGAAAAATATTTATTCCTGAAATTGAGCTTTAACATAAATTGGTAATAGCGAAATATGTCAAGAAGTTATTATCATCAATTTGCCAACATGCATGAGTAGTTTGTATTAAAATAGATGTTTCTAGAATACTATTCTCACACTTTCTAGAATACTATTCTCAAATTTAAAAGAAAGGAGTTGCAATTTTTAAATCAAAATATCTATTTATCTAGAAACAGTTAAATGTTTATAATTAATTTGTTCTAGAAACCCGACAAAATAGATCATAAATTATTAGATGGGACGTTGACATTTTAATCTGTTTAATTTAACTTAAATGTCAATTTAAATCTGCAATGCGTGATATATATAATCAGTTGTTTGACTCAGTGTTGTGGTGTTATTTCAAAGTTTTCTCCAATATTTTTAAACACAGTAAAGTAAATCTTAAATCTGTCAAGCTAAAATTAAGAAAAGTCATTCTCTTTGGTCGTTCTTGGTTTTCTTTTTTAAAATAAACGTTGAACATCTTAGCATTTTTAGAATTGACACGGCATAAGCAAAGAGAGAAGTTTATAGATTTATTTAAAATATATTTATGATTTTTTTTTATGTTGCTTTAGGCACAATAACAATAAGTATTTTATTATTCTAAATTCGGTTTTTATATTACAATTAAGCATTTTTACAATGAGGCAAAGTCTATGCAAAATTTATTCTTCACAAAAATATTTTCTTCCGTCCTCCCTTTTGGTGAAATAACTCGATTTTAGAATTTTCGTAAATATGAGACACTACTTACACAGGTTTTCCCCTAATTCTTTGTGTATTTTTTTTTAATATGCAACACCAAGATTTGGACAAAATCACACCAAAATACTATTTAATATTTAGGATTGTTTGAGAACGCCTAGGGATTGAAAAACTTTTATAAAATTAAATGTTTAAAATCTCCAAAATATAGTAAACATCGAGTTTTTATATGAAAAAAAAACTTTTAATGTGGAGAATTCATTTTTATAAATATTTAAATAGAGCACTGATTGTCCACGAGGGTCAAATGATTGACTATGACCAAATGAAGCAATGATTTTTATAAATAAATATTCAACAAAAGTAAATATTTGGTGAAATTTTGTTGATTTTATGATATAAAATTCAATATACGAGTATAATCGGTAACCTCCGACAAATATCGATGAAATCAAACTTTTTATAATTGATATAAGAACAAATTTCAGATGTTTCTGTTTTTTTTGACATGTTAAATAGCATGTTAGTCCTGCATGTAGTATACGAGTAAAGTTGACTTAGGTATAAGAAAAGAATGTAGATTGAAAGAAATGTACAAACAAATAGTTTGATTATATTATTTATTCATGAAATATATAATCAAATAGTTTAATTATATCATTTATCCATGAAATATATAATCAAATAGTTTGATTTTATTATTTATGGTCAACCACCCCTCAACATAATCGAATACTACCCCTCAACCCCTCAACATACTACCCCTCAACAAAATCGAATTGGTGATTCATATACGTTGAAGAGCGTTACAAGGAGACAAAATTGTCTTCTGCCCAATAATCGAGATTCGGATTTAAACCCATCGGAGTAGGAACATTAATCACACATCATCATCGTACATGTGGAAAATACTACCATACATGGGCCGGCGACAGTGCTCACAAATATCTAGCGCATGCGATTACCAGTGGTACTCTTAAACCAGAGTGTTATAATTTTTTTCTTTCACTCTAACTTGAATTATTCTCATTTCCACGTCAACAATATATCTAACAAACAATACATTCATTTTACTACTTAAATGGAGGATTCAGGTATCCTTAATTCGGATGAGTATTCCAAACATCATTGCCAACAGTGTTTTTCCATTTCATTTTTCCTGGGTACCATCGGAATTCAAACCTGAAGCTCTTGGGCGAAAGACATGCGTCTTATCAGCTAATCCACGGAATATGTTTCTATTTATCCTTTGAATAAAAACAGTTTAAATATTAAACATAGTTCAAACGATAGACAATTTTTTTTGTTATAATAAAAAAAATTTCGCTGAAGTAATGTGTGGAAACAGCTTTAAATTGTTCAGAATACTCGTACATTTAATCTTTTATTTAGAATGTGATGGTTTAAAATAATCGATATTTGTCCGATACTTTTAATATTTTTTTCATAATTGAAATATAACTCGCTAAAACTTTAGACTATTGATTGTATACTTTTCACATTACAAAGGAGGAATTAAAAAATATAAAATAAAACAACATATTTTTAAGAGAATTCTACATTTTCGTATATAAATTTAATCAAAACAATAACTAGCACAGTTAAATTTAACACGATTAAATTGTAAATAATTTCTTTGTTAGAATTATCCGATAATTAACAATTATTTAAATATAGCTGCACTCTAATTGGAAGACAAATATGCGTACACATTTATTTAGTACGATTGGTTAGTTTAAATTGTTATACTAAATAATTTACATGGGAGTGACAATAACACAGTAATTATTTCAGTTAATATTTAAAGTCTTTGTTATTTGTGTAAAAGCACACTTAGAAAATTAATTAATAAACACACACAATGATGGAACTATCACACATGAAATATTATAACTATAATGTAACCAATAAAATGAAACAAAAAAAAAACAAATATTTAGAGAAAATATGTTGTTTATAGTTAAGGCATTAACGTTATGGAGGTTTAAAGACATTGTAATTTATTTTTATCAAACACTGTTTATTCCACTTTTTTTGTGACGGTATAACGCTAAAGCCTTGAAACCGGTAAGGTTATACCGTCATAAAAAAGTGGAATAAATAGTGTTTGATAAAAATAAATTACAATTTAGAGAAAAATACTTTTTTTTTTTTTCGTAAATCTAATATTTTGTTACGTGCAAGTTATGTTGAATTGTTTATTGCATCCAACCAAAAATGTGTTCGTAAGTGACTGGGATTTAATAAAAAAAAATTTACCAACGGGAACTGAACCTGCAACTCCCGACTTGGAGAGCAGGCGTCTATAAACTAGGCCGTGATCATCAGTTAATCACGATTTTCACTCTTAGGACACAACTAAAATTATGATGAAAGGAACAGTAGTGATATTTAAACGCAAAATTTAGAGGATATATTAAAATGGTTGTTTTTTTTTTGGATATTCAAGCATTTTTTTATGTAAATTGTCCATAAAAAGGTACTTTAAGGTTAGAAATTGACATTTTGTAATCACAATTAATTTTGGTAGTTATACTCGTAAATATTTTATACATTTCTTGTAAATAATATGAAAACAACTTCATTCCTCTAACCGTTGCCTTGGGGACTTACGAGAGTAAGTCCAATCTACCTTTCCGTTGTAAACACAGCCTCCCGAAGCATTATCGGTTGTCTGACTAGTCCATCGACAGCATTAGCTGGGAGGACCAAGGTCTGAGTGGATGTGATGGAATGTTAGAAGTCTAAACGAGTGGACATGTACGTGTTAAATAATCAGTTGTAAGAATTGTTATCTAGTTACAAGTAATATGCAGTTGTTTACTGTTTCCAAGAAAGTTAAACTATATGTAGTAAATTAAAATTAAGTTAGTTCGTAGTTTTAATATGTAAATAAGATTAGTTCTTATGTTAAGATATATATTTGAATATAGATAAAGCTTTTGCCAAAAAAAGTTTTAGATAGTGGATCAATTTTTATGAAATATTTGGCGTATCATAGTCACCCTCTTTATTTATAGTTCATTAGTTGGGATGATTTCATAATTCTTTGCATTATTACAGAATCGAAAAAGAAAAATGATTGAGTAAATTTTTTGACTTATTTTATGAGCAACAAACATCAATATTTATTGATACGAGTATAAGCTCTAAAGACAACAGTTGAATTAATATGCTATTAATTAACATTTTAAAATTTTGATAATTTGAAAACACAACTCGATTTTACAAAATTTATTTAAACGAGTACAGTACAATTGTGTCAACTACAATCATTTTTAAAATTCAATTATATTTTCTTAATAATTTAAGTCTTTACTTTAGTCAAAAGTTTGTTTAATTCTTGGTTTTCTTGTGGAAAATAATACAATAACTCCGCAAGTTCGTTATTTTTACTTTAATCAAAAGGTTGTTTAACCTTTTGGTTTACTTGTGGAAAATAATACAATAACTCCGCAAATTCGTCATTTTTACTTTAATCAAAAGGTTGTTTAACCTTTTGGTTTACTTGTGGAAAATAATACAATAACTCCGCAAGTTCATCATTTTTACTTTAATCAAAAGGTTGTTTAACTCTTGGTTTACTTGTGGAAAATAATACAATAACTCCGCAAGTTCGTCATTTTTACTTTAATCAAAAGGTTCTTTAACCTTTTGGTTTACTTGTGGAAAATAATACAATAACTCCGCAAATTCGTCATTTTTACTTTAATCAAAAGGTTGTTTAACCTTTTGGTTTACTTGTGGAAAATAGTACAATAACTCCGCAAATTCGTCATTTTTACTTAAATCAAAAGGTTGTTTAACCTTTTGGTTTACTTGTGGAAAATAATACAATAACTCCGCAAGTTTGTCATTTTTACTTTAATCAAAACGTTGTTTCACTCATGGTTTACTTGTGGAAAATAATACAATAACTCCGCAAGTTCGTCATTTTATAATATGGATATTGTTCAATAATTATATTTTTTTATAACTGACTTCAGCATAAAGCTATTGACACAATTTAATGCTAAAATATCCCTTGTTTCTAGCGGAAGTATGGGGGTTGATATGTTTAAAAAAAAACGGGGTTATCAACAATATGTGGATAAACAATCAGACTCATCCGAATAAAGAAATTAACCAAAGCTGAAAATGAAAAACTAACTTTATTGAAACATTTTTTAACTATTACAAAACAGTTCAAGAGCTTAAGATGTCAACTTTGAATGATTTAATTAACAAACCATCTCTCTAACACCAGTGATAAGATTTGACAACCTTCCAGATAATACTTTCGAAGAAAGCCGTCCGTGTCACCAGACAATCTCAAATTGATTTTCAATCAGAGACTCTTATAAGAGCCATCAAATAACATGAAGTGATGTGGGTTGACTTCCAGACAGCCATTGAGCGTCGAGTTATCCTTTTGTGAACTTATATTTTCTACTTCGTCATTGCGGCTTGAGTTTGATAGATTTTGACCAGGACACGTAAATAAGGGTTGGAAAAGTGATCTGAATAGCCACATGATTTAATAATTTTCAGGGTTTGGGGTAAGATGATTTTATGTTACATATTTCAAAATAAATATTTTTCAGTTTAATTTTAACAATGAAAATACGATTAATGTTATTGAATTTTGAATTTATTTTTAACTTTTAAAGAAACGAATGATTTAACTTTTTTTTAAACTTGTATATTTTCATAAAACATTGTGAAGTTATGTTTGGTAAATGTCATTTGAGATCGTTTTTTTTTTCGATAGTCGAACATACGAGTATTTTATTTAATGATTTAATTTTTCGTAATTATGGTATCTACTTAAGTTTTCCATTTGTGAATTTCAAAAGAAGAAATAATGTATTTTAAGATATATAAGTGTAACCATTCAAATGTGTTAATGGAGTTTATAATGTTTTCTCTTTTTGTACGACATACGGCCCTGAGTCTTCTGAACCTTGTTCTGCTGTGTGCAGATATGCGTATGTACTTCTTTTTTACTGCAATTTATATAAACTATGCAAATGTTTTAATATTTATATATTTAAATGTACCTTGTTGTATTTCTTAATTTTGATTTAATTTTGTTAAAAATATTAACAATCAAATTTATCAAAACACTTGATAAAATAAAGCGCATATTAAAGCACGTGGTAAAATAAATCTTATAAAATATCTAACAAAAAAGTTAAATTAAGGAAACATTTTCTTTTTTTTATACACCATCTTAGACTTTTTCAACACTGGTATGTTAAAAATCTAGAATAAACACGTGGTCAAATTTCGTCAATCTTTTTTTCATGATGTAAAGTCCTTCGAGATTTTTTCTCTGATCTTGAAGGAATAGTTTTAATTCCAAAGTGTGTGTGAATTTTTAGATAAATATTATTTAGACCTTACGCAAAATATGATTGTTAGGAATTTTATTTGATAACGTGCCCAAATATATTTTTAAGAAATGGTTTGCCAGGTAACATTTTATTAAAAAAAATTATATTTGAAAAGAAAACCTTTACTGTATTATTATCACTCCATTGTGCAACAAACTCAATTTTATTATACTTTTACAACACTAACATTCTGTAAAATAAACACACAATATAACTGCTAAAATAACAAATAAAAACTTTGCAGTAGAAGTTAAAGAAGACCGTGTATTAAGACCGAACAGAATATGAGAAGATGAGTAATGCAGATTATTTTGTTCCCTACGTTGGCAATGTCCGTTACAGCTTCCGTCATTTCTGGTTCCAGCTCCTCAGCAATCACTACATCCACTGAAACGATGTTTAAATAAAATAGTAAAAAAACATATTTGATAACAAAATGAAAAATAAACTGATACATTAAAATTCATACACATATCTTAAATTGTCGAGGAGACTATGCGTACATTTCTGAACTCAACCTTTATGATACCTGTTCTAAACTTATCTTAGCGATAAACCGAATCATTGAATAAAAAAGGGATGAGAAGTTAAAATTTCTTAGAGAGCCTTCTACTTTGCTAGACATATTCAATGAAATATTATAGCCTATCTCTGAACAACACACAAACGATAATTTGGAAGCCTTTAGATGACAATATTAAAGCCTTGAGGTAGATTTATGTCACTTAACGGCGTTGAAGACTTAATCGTAATCATCAACAAATAAATAAAAGTTTTATCTTATGGATATTTTTAAACTTTGAGATGGATTATTAATTTACTCGTCCAGAATATCAAAAGCTAATAATACCTCATATCTTCAGGAGAAGGCTACAAAAGCTAATAATACCTCATATCTTCAGGAGAAGGCTACAAAAGCTAATAATACCTCATATCTTCAGGAGAAGGCTACAAAAGCTAATAATACCTCATATCTTCAGGAGAAGGCTACAAAAGCTAATAATACCTCATATCTTCAGGTGAAGGCTACAAAAGCTAATAATACCTCATATCTTCAGGAGAAGGCTACAAAAGCTAATTATACCTCATATCTTCAGGAGAAGGTTACAAAAGCTAATAATACCTCATATCTTCAGGAGAAGGCTTCAAAAGCTAATAATACCTCATATCTTCAGGCAAAGGCTACAAAAGCTAATAATACCTCATATCTTCAGGAGAAGGCTACAAAAGCTAATAATACCTCATACCTTCAGGAGAAGGCTACAAAAGCTAATAATACCTCATACCTTCAGGCGAAGGCTACAAAAGCTAATAATACCTCATATCTTCAGGAGAAGGCTACAAAAGCTAATAATACCTCATATCTTCAGGAGAAGGCTACAAAAGTCATCTTCAGAGTTTGTAATCTCTATGATGGATAAGTAAGCAAGTTTGGTGAATCATATAGCCTCACTATCACATTCAATGTTACTTTCGTTTAAAAAACATATATCTTTATTTATTCACCCTTATTAGGAGTTTATTCAGGCAGGAGACTGCTCTATCTCCAAGACATCTAAAGCAGTGAGCCTTATGGTGCAATTTTTTCTAAGTTCTCTCTGGTCGTCAAATGTTTTTTTTTCTTTCCACGTCATAAGCTGTCTTTTATCCGGAGATATCGTCAATCCTCCTGCTCTCTCTATGAAACTACGAGTATTTCATTGTTAGGGGTTTAAAACTTCTTAAGAAAAAAAAAAACAAAGGTCATTTATTTTTTAAATTGGCACCACATTTTGGCAATGTATAGCAAAACTTTACCTTTTCGCAAGAGCTTAATATTTTTCAATGAATTTGCCAATATTATGAATTGAAGTGTAAAAAATTGAAAACGTGATACCATCAAGGTAGATTCTGGTTTTTCTTAATCGATTGATAGACGTTGGTTATCATAAACATTAGATTTACAAAGATTTAAATAAACCAGCAAAGAAATCACATTGAAAAATTGTAGAAATATTATTTTACACTTACCAATGACAGTGTGGTTTCTTGAATCAGCATACTTCATAGCAGGTCCTCTATAGGCTGGGATGGTAGCCAGGCACGTGAGAGAAAGACGACCTCCTGCAGATAGTCTAAGAGCGGATATAGCCAGGCTTAGTCTCTGGCCCAGGGGTCTGACAGGAGATGTAGAGGAGATGTGACCAGAATCCAAGACTAGGTGGCCAGGTTTTTTATGGTGTGTCTGAGGATGAACTGTAGTGTCTTCTTCCGTCTGTTGATTAAAATATAGATTAAAAAAAAAACTCGTTTATACATAAAGTACTAGGAGCCATTTTCGAAACAGTAAAAATGTATTGAAAAGCGATAAATATTCTTGATGTGTCTTTTTCTGACTAACGAAAGCGGAGTTTGTTGGACTTATTTAAATATAACAGCATTGAAGTCAATGCGCTATTTTTATTTTAATTTATAAATATATTTCCTTATGTTTTGTCCTTTTTGAGTTAGATACTGAGGTTTTACTATATATTTTTAAAATGCCGGAAACTTTTATTTTGCTTTTATTCCAATGCAAACAAAATACAATGTCGAAAAAATATCTCATCATTTTCAATACAAAACATATTCAAAACATTTTTAATTTTAGTAAAAATATTTCTTTCTTAGATAAAATTTCTTTGGTTTTTAATTAAGGTTAGAAATATGAGAATAAAATTATAAAAAAAATCAAAATTCTATACATTCAAAAGTTATAATTACATATTATAGTTAAATAATTAAATTAAAAGATGTTCAAATATTTCGTGGAATTTAAATAAAAAAATATTAATACAAACTTATGTTCGTTTACATTTTATTAACATTATTAAATAAATTAATCAAAGTTCAAAAAATAATTAATGTAAGATTCTTGGTATATAAACGGTGTTTGTCAATGAATTATTAATTTTCATAACTTACCTTTCCAAAGTTTTGCCAATTTATTTTGCCAATTATTTTGTCCCTCATGCCAGTTAACAGTCAGAAATTTTAATCAAAAAATATTTATGAGCGAACAATAAACACCACGGAAATAAAATTTAAATTTATAACCATCGACAAACGAAACGAAAAACATTTAAAGCTTAATTCATGAGATGAACGATGAACTCGGTTTCACGTCTATGTTTGAACTAACATCAAATGATCATGGAAAATTGAGAATGGATGATATGTTATGGATTCAAAGTTTCATGCGATTGTATTGTACAATACGTAAAATATTTAATTGTAAAAAAATATGAAATTTGAATTAAAGTCGTGCTTCAAGACAAAAAGTATTAAAACGAATTATGTTTTAAAAGTAAGGGTAGGTAATTTGAAGTTAATTCGTGCAAACTCATCGAATTGTGTTTTCACTTTATAGTTTTTTTTATGAAACCCTCATTTATGTAATTTCCAATTAATTTACACTTTAAAAGTAGGTAAAAATAATGCAAGTTATCATCAAGTATACAAATAATAAGCTACTCGGTTAAACATTATGAAAAACAAGATTATATAAGGCTGTATGGTAGCTTACCCCATTTGAGTGATTATTAATAATAATAAGTGCACTCGAATTATACTTAAGCGGTAAGTACTTGTGAGATTTATTAAAGTCTTACATAAAATGAAATATAAGTTGTTTTCATTGTAATTTGTTTTTATCAAACACTGTTTATTCCACTTATTGTAACGGTATAACCCTACCGGTTTTAAGGCTTTCACCTCTTCATCAGGGGAGCACAAATAAGACTGAATTCTGTTCAAACTGGTACCGAGATACACGCTTTAGAAATTGGTGTAATTGTCTATAGGTACCTGGTACCCGTGCAAACACAAAGAATGTCATCTGCATACCTAAACCAGCACAAAACATTTCTTACAGCACTGGTTAAAATATATTTTAAGAGACAGCATTCTATCTTTAAGTTTGAACATTTTATGTATAATATAATATTTTTCGCCTTTTTTCCGTACTAACATTTAATATGTTTTTTTCAACCCTTATTAAACTGATCGACAGAAAAAAACTATTCCATCGTACAGCATTGGAATTTCATAAAATGCAATGATATTTTTTACTAAACGCCAATGTTTAATGTTTTGATCATCGAAATACTATGAGAAATAGAAGAAAATAAATTCTATGTTTAAAATAAGGTTTACGATATTTTTTTAATGAGTTTTCATAAACTTTGTGTAAAAAAATAATTCATTTATGACATTAATTATAATTGATTTATTTACTCTTAGTTTGGTACAAGGCTGCACAAGTCGAGACTTTTGGGCTTAAACTTAGTGAAATAATTATTATAATAATAATATAGGAAATACGGCAAAAAAAACTTTGTAGCGACGAAAAAAAATTCCGAGATAATTTTTTACTGAAATTTTTGTTAAAGCAAGTAAGAAAAATTATGAAACCTAAAAACTCGGAAAGAAACACGATAAGAAATTTTCAAAAATGGGGTTTGTTTCTAGAAAAACATCAATATGAGAAACTCATAGTTTTTAACAAAAAAATATTCGAATTTTATCGATAGTGGAATATTTTTATTACATGTTATTATAAGTTGACTCCTTTGTTTTGTGAGTGTTACAGATTATGTACCAAAAATAAATTATAGATTTTTTTTAAGAAATGCTAAAGTAAATATACAAAAAATAGAATATTTTAAAATTTGAGCTCAAAATAATTTTTGTATTATGTTGAATGGTGTTCGTAAAGGCTGGCATGAGATATTGGGGACTCAGTTTTAAATTGATCGAAGTTCAAAAAAAGATAGTTAAAAACTCATTAAACACAGTTGAAGAAAATTATTAAAAACAATAGTGATCCAAAACTGTTATACTCGTAATCGTCTATTTACTTTGCTAACAAGTCAATATTGAATTTTAACTAGTTTTTAAAGATATTTATTATAAAAAATGTTATTTGATCGTTTAACAAATATAACATAAAGATTAACTGTTAATTATTGAATTTGTAAGGGAAATAAGTAAATGTATAAATCATATTCTATTCGTCGAAATCCATGTAATAAAACTGTTATTTAGTAAACGTTAAATATTTACAGTGTTGATTGACATCAAAATCTAATAAATATTTTAGTAAAAAAAAATACTTATTATATTGTTGAACTTATTTGCCTTTAGTATCACAAATATATCTTATTAGATGAAACATTGAAATAAGTAAAAAATAAATTCTCGCGATTATGTGGCATCCTTAATAGGTACGTGTTTTACACAGAAAAAAAAATAAAATTGAAATTAACACAGAGCGTAAAAAGCTTAGACAATCAAACCATAGAATAGTTTGATTTATGCCATAACTGTTAAAACCAAAAATTCTACTATAAAAGAGTCAATATACTCGTAGTAAATAAAATGGATACATGCATATTATAACACCGTGTCCCTTGAGTTTAGATTCCAAAACTTTTCTATCCATGCCTATGTATTGGTATATAAAGTGCATACTTTTCATCTACTCCACCTTCATAAATCACGTCATGCACAATCTTCTTTTATTCACACTTCTCACTTTATATTCTTTCGAAATCTGGTCCATTTGATTCAAGCGCGTTTTCCTCGGTCTCCCTTTCCCAGTAAAACTTGCACTTATTTCTTATTTATTTATTTTCTCAAAACAGGTTTAGACCAATAACTTTGAAAAATACAAGAAATGTTAACATTAAAAATAAAGAAAAATTATGTATAATAAAAAAATTATATAAAATAAAAAAATTATGTATATGCATACACACAAACATACACATATATTCAAAGTCACTTAAGTGCGTTGATGAGTGCTTTCTAACGCGCTCGATCTTAGAAGAAAATTTTCTTTTGCTTTTGGCAATGTGATATGAAATATGTCAATATACGAAGCAGTCCCGTTCAAAAGAGTTAAGGCCCTTCCAACAGGCATAGCGGCTGGAAGATCCGTTCTTGTATAAGTTATTAAGAAAACAGTTCTTGCCGGCGCAGTCTAGTGAAATTGTTAGGAACATTTAACGCTAAACTTTGTAGTAATGCTGGACAGCTCACAACTCCTCGAACGAGTTTGACAACGTATACCAGGAGACGCAGATACGCTTATGTACAGTTTGGTCAATTTTTCATCATTGCTTATCTTCACATTTCGAAAGTATCTTCCTTTCTTTGGCCTTTTTTCATTTTACTTAAATACGCATTCATTTTTGAATTAAATTCGTACTTAATGAAAACTGAAAAATTTTCATATTTTACATAACATACCACACAAACCTATATAGATCAAGCTATTTCCATGTCGGGGTATATTGAGAGAATTGACCTTACTTTTCTATCGCGACACACATTTAACTTATTTTAAATCCGTACACTTTCCTTTACAACTCGTACGATTTCTCTGACTATTTACGTTTCCTCCTTTCAAAATATATAGGCACTTGATACAACCATAATTTCCTTGGTTTTCCTCTACCACAACTTCCACTCCTATTCACACTACATTTATTTTATTTATATTTCTTCATTCATTCGTTCTATATGCTCAGACCATCTCGGAGGGTTCTTAATTAATAAAAGCCTTACTTACGTTCACGTCTATCTCTAATCAGTGCAATCCAAATTCTATCGTAAATTATCCCCTATACATTATTTTTACTTGACGCATTTAACATATTCGATTATTTTTAGTATTTTTCCTCGTAACGATTCACTTCTAAACATAAAAGTTGGTACGACTCTTAATTTTGTAAATGATTTCTTAGCAGATATTATTTTGCGGTTCCAGCATGTATTTGTATAATATGTTGTAGTACCCCATTGATTTTGCGGTTCCAGCATATATTTGTATAATATGTTGTAGTACCCCATTGATTTTGCGGTTCCAGCATGTATTTTTATAATATGTTGTAGTATCCCATTGATTTTGTGTGCTATCGCTCTTTTATCATTGTAGTTTTTGACATCAACAAAAATGCCACAAATCATTCTAGAGTGGAAAGATCGTCTATACACTATGAAATATTTATATGTATATTTTTTAGAGATTCAATGCAAGTTATACATCTTAAAAAATATAAATATTTTGTTTATTTCCGAAGGAACAAACGAATGATCTTAATTAAAGTAAAGATATTCAATATGTACGAGTACAATTGTGCAATATAGAATTCACCCCGCAAAGAGTGCTTTGTGCCCTCTGTATTAATAATTTCATGAATGTAGAATTTTCATTCTTTGTTAAATTTAGATGGTAATGTAGTTATTGGAAATAAATTATGAAAATACGGTTTAAATGTTTGGATTATTAAGAGATAACATACTAAAATATTGAGGGAGAATCAGTGGGCGATTTCAACAAGAATATTTGACATGTTGTTCGAGGAGAAGTTCTTTGAACAGTTTAAATTCACGTAATTGAGTATCTACTCCTCCAGACGTTACATGGGACTACCAAGGATTTTGGTTCTTGCCAAATGAGAAGCAATCGAACAATGGCCTATTCGCATTCTGGAGATACTGGATACAATTCTATGGGAAATCATTTTGTGAAGGAACTATTGTACCACTTATTTTTCGCTTATTTATCACAAAAATAAGACTATTGGCTTGTTAATTACTTTATTTAGAATGTTTTGGTTTTGGAACTTGGACCTTTAATAACTGAGCCCCATTATGAAACACCACATAGAGATGACAAAACAGGCGATGAAAGAAGGATGCGGTGCAATGTACAGTGCCTCTACACCATGCCTCCTTGATCACCAAACCTGCGGGGTTGGTCTGCCAGAGTGCCGGTGGTAGTGGGCTCTCTCTCCGTACACATCTCTTGCGGAGCAACTCTTGGTATGTCTAGTGTCGTTGTTGCCGTTGTCAAAGAAGGGAGGAGGGTTGCCTACATCGATCAGGTTGCTGCGGTGGCTCGGATGGGCCGTGGCGTGAAGGCGACTCCTGGCTGAGCGATGGCGCTTTCTGCTTCGGTAGATAGGCGCCAGTCGGGTGTAGCTTCGAGCCAGAGACGTGTCCACCTGTGGAAAACACAAATTTTTAATTTAATTTAGCGTGTTAGATATTTTAAACGTTTTGTTAGACCTGGAAAAAATTGATCTTTTATCAAATTCAACATCTAAGATGTTAAGACAATTTATGATGGAACTGTGGAAGAACATATATTTTCTTAAATTCAACATCTAAGGTGTTATGACCATTTTTGGTAGACTTGTAGTAAATACAGACATCTTGTTAAATTCAACATCTAATGTGTAATGACAACTTTTTGTGGATCTGTGAAAAAATGCAGCGCTCTTATTAAATTCGACATCTTATACCATATGTTATGATCATGTTTTTTTGGACCTGTGATGAATGCAGACCTCTTACTAATTTCAACGTCTAAGACGTTATGACCATTTTTGTTGAATTTGTGAATAATATAGACCTCTTATTAATTCGACATATAAGACGTTATGACCAATTGTGATAAATTAAAAGCGGCCGTGTTTTTTTTGGCATAATTGATTTGATGTGCTATTGCAAAAATCCAGCCACAACGTGGTATTTTTTTTCAAAGTGACGATAGTGCCCCATAAAACAATTATTGACCACTTACACCCACACTTGATAACTACTCGTATAATGTATATATTAGAAAAATCTGAACGTTAGATCTTAATACTCTCCTATAAATAATTAAAATCAAATGAAAATAAGTCAGAAGTTAAGCGATCGAATGTAACGCTTCCAACAGATTGATTCAGTTGAATTTGAATCAATCTGTTGGAAGCGTTACATTCGATCGCTTAACTTGTGACTTATTTTCATTTGATTTTAAATATTCGTAGGGAAGTATTAAGATCTAACGTTTAGATTATTCTAATATATATTATAGTTATATATATTAGAATAATCTAAATGTTAGATCTTAATACTCCCCTTTAAATAATTAACATCAAATGAAAATAAGTCAGAAGTTAAGCGATCGAATGTAACGCTTCCAATATATTGATTCAGTTAAATTTCTTGTTCGATTCCGATAATCACTAAAAAAATCATATTCTAGTTATTTTTTTTTATTTCATTCTAACGACCACCGTGGCCTGTTTGGTTAGACGCTTGACTTCTATCCGAATAACTCGGGCTTGATTTTTGATGAAACTAAAAAGATTTAAAAGGTCTGGTAAAAAACGTTCATATGGTAACAGTTGTTGATTCTTTACGTGTGCTATTAGCATTTCTTTACGTGAAGTAATGTACTTACGATCTGTGAGTTGCATGCCTACTCCAGTGGTTTTAAAACCGAAGATTCGATTACCGGGACCGAAGACAAACTTGTCTCCGTGCCAAAATTCTTCAAATTGTCCGAATCACCAATTTGGACTTATCAAAGGATGCCAAAAAAATATTTTCATTCAAAAACCTTTTATTTGAGTTAAAATCGATACTAATATGTCAAGACTATTAGATTTTAACTAAGATAATAAAAATTAAAACATTTTCTATAAATGATAATGGGTTTATCTCCCCGAGTTGAAGCGCCCTTAAAAAGAATTGGCTCTATGAACGGTGCTATAACTTTTATTATTTTACTATAAAAATATAAAAAGGAGAGAAAAGAACCGAGCCTTGTTAATGCGACTTCTTATTAAAAATTACTTTTAATTTCTGTTCCACAAATATCAAAATTTATATGAAAAGTAAATAATTGAACACCATCAATCACTAAACAAGTAATCAGATATAACTTATTGGCCGTCATTTATAACATCCCCTTCTTGAGATCAAGTCAAGGAGTCATAAGCTCAAGTGATAAACCCATCAATATTGTTTTCACCCTCTACTTAACATAAGAAGTTTCCGTTTCCAGTTTGCGAATTTACCTTGTTATCCAAAGTAGAATTTTGCTAGCCCAAAGCCTCATTTTGCTTACAATTGACTATGGGAATCTTTGCTATCTCAATACTTATAAAAAAATGTTGGACATATTTGAGAGGCTTTATAAAGTTTCTTTTCAGTTTATTTTTAACCCATCCGATGGGGGGATCCGATGAAAAAACAACGATGTTTTAATTACGGGATCCGCCGAATTAGGTATATACTAAAGATATATTTATTTTATTTTATTTTTTATTTTTAACCTGGCGAGTTTATTGCCACATGGCAATCTCTTCCAACCAACCAGAAAGATGTTTTTATAAGCCCTAAGTGTTAACCAGACTCGAATCCTATTTAAAAAATCTGGGTTCCAGCGGGGATCGAACCCGCAAACTCCGGATCGGCAGACAAGTGTCTTACCACCAGGTCACGGAGGTCGTCTGTTGATCACGATTCTAAAAATTGAGGGAAGACCAAACAGAATAAATATTATATTATTTATAGTTCAGGCATTAACACTGTGGAGGTTTAAAGACACTGTAAGTAATTTGTTTAGTCAATTACTGCTTAATCCACTTTTTGTAACGGTATAATCCTACGGTTTCAAGGATTTCACCTCATCATCAGAGGAAAACAAACAAGACTGTCTTAAACCCCTGATGATAAGGTGAAAGCCTTGAAACCGGTAGGGTTATACCATTACAAAAAATGGAATAAACAGTGTTTGATTAAACAAATTACAAGAATAAATATTCATAGAAATCGTAAGTAAAATTGACTTCGTCTCAATATGCTTTTGTCTTAGCATTTATAAGTATGACGGTTATATATTTTTTTATTAATTTATTGTAAATACAATCTGGCGGGCTTATTGCCAGACACCGATCTCTTCCAGCCAACCAGACGAAAGGAAATAAAAAAAGTTTCATGTTTGAAAAAAATATTTAAAAGGTTATTGATATTTGTGGCGTTCGTATGTGCGGTCAATGACCGGCGAAACGACCTTTGCACACCTTAACAATTTGAAACAAACAAGTGCAAGGTCCACACGCCGGTCATTAAGCTCACTATCAGGTGTGGAGCGCATTCCATGCTAGAGCGAGAAGGCAACACATCTGTCGCGCCAGTTCCCAAAACAGAATGATACCTACATATGACAAGAATCGTATTGTGGATGCTGAATCGAGACGGTGGTATATCGTGCGCGCATTCCCGTACACATTCAAAAATAGTATAAATACCTACGTCTATCAATTAAATCTCTTTTTCCGCATTGCGATCTAAACAAGTTTTATTTATCAACAAACCATCATAATCATCTCTCCTTTAAGGAACACAGTTCCTCAATATTTATGGATATAAACGAAGTACAATTGAAGTAAATGAAGCAAGTTACGGGGTTGCATAAATCTTTCAAATGACTATCCATCCCCACGAAATCCATAAACATATACGTGAGCACATGATCACGAACCCCACAAAGACGGACAATCCCCCGAACATTATTTTTCATGTAAAGTGAGATATCATAATCAAAGGAAATAGAAAGGATGGTGGAGGGGAAAGAAAACTCAGTAATGAAACACGCCATATTACTGACTAGAAATTAGAAGTTTTTTTAGTCGCTTCTTAAAGAATGCCAAAGACGGAGCGAGTCTAACATTGGTTTGTAACTGGTTCTAGAGTCGCACTGAATGGACAGTAAAGAAAAAAGAGCGATGAACTGGGAAGACCAATAAAAATAATCTTGTTTGAGCGTATCACTAGTCCATGATTGGAAAGACGCTGAAACATTTCGGCGAGATAAGAGGGGGCGGTGGGACGAATTAGATGTTTATTTAGGTTTTTTCAAATATTTCGGAAAATTATGATGTCCTTCCGAGTTGGCGATGGCAGAATCCTTTGTTTATCAACGCAACACACACCATCTTTTACGGTCCACTCGGCGTGACTATAGAACGATATTTCAGGTTCAATAAATTTTGTTACATCCATTAAAGGAAAACTAAAGAAGTATAAGTTATCTTAAAACGTTCCTTATTTTCCTGAAAATTTATCCTTTATTTTAATTTTTGTAAGTTGTTCTCAATTATTGTTTTCATATATTTATAAACCATCACGTCGTTTCCCTTTCAGGGTAGGCAAAGAGAACAGAGAGTCAGAAATTTATATCCTGACACTCATCTTTCCCCTATTCCACATCCATTCATAATATGGTAAATAAATAAATATAGGTTTATTGATAGCAACATAGTATGTATATAATAAATTTAAATATACTTCAAGAACACATAAATTGCAGAGAATACATTAAAGACAGAAGCTATCAAAAGGTCTGGGCTCATCTAATAACATCCTCCCGGCCAAGATACACCCCACCAATATAGGGCGAGCCAGGCCACGGAGACACCAGATGTTTTTCAGCCCACACCCTTGCACATGTAGAATAAGAAGAGAAAAAAACACAGAAAATAAATATATGGTAGAAAAATACATTTAAAAGAGAAGACATTGAAAGGTCCGGGCTCATCCCACAAACATTCCCCCGGCCGAGATACACCCCACTAATGTAGGGCGAGACCGACCGCAAGGATATCGGGGGCCTTTCAGACAATACACCCGTATATCTAGATTTAAAAAAAATTTAAATGTATAGCATCAAATAAAATAAAAAGTACACCCACATATACCACCTCAGGTTAACTGTCAGCAAGAATGAAAAAAAGAAGTATTTTCATCTTCTTACTCAACTCCTACTTAAACTTAAGAAATACATCTTATAACAAATCACATCTCCCTTTTGAATAAAACAGAGAGAACATATCTCCGTATCTAATAACCACGCATACAGCCTTTTTCTCTACCCCTAGTAATGAGGCAGGAAAATAGGTATATTGTGCTAGTATCCAATGTCTCTCGCAGGCGAAATGTAAATAATGTGAGTAGATGTATCCATATTTTATGATACGATTTATCTATAAAATTTGTTTCGACATTATAATGAGATTAGCGAAACGATTCTAAAATAAATAACTACCCCTTGATCCAAATCACTGATATGTTTTGTAATAAAATAGTTATTACTGTCATAAAGTATGTACATAAAATCATCCCTTTAAATTGTAAACAACAGAACGACGTCCATGAATATATAATGTCACAAATCCAAATTCAGGCCTTCAGTGGTACAATACAAATGTCAAAATTTCAAATTGAATGTGGTTTGTCCAGGGACAGATTAAGGAGTTCGCAAACTTTTTGATAAAATAAAACCTCAATTTTCCCCCTTTTGAATTAATAAACAATGGGCATGTCTTAAGAAAGAATCTTTATACTTTTTTTATATTTTTATATTTGTTTTTCCTTTGGTATTAGAAGCTATTAGTAGCTAATGTTCATAAAAATATTGTTTTTTTTTTTAATATTTGCAACCAAATAAGTTTTTAAGGTATTCACAAAAATCTATATTTTTTGGCGAAGTCAATATTTTTCAAAGTGGTGTTTGAAAATCAAACGTAATACTAATAAAAAAGTTTGTAATTTGTTTTATCAAACACTATTTATTTCACTTTTTGTTACGGTATAACCCGGTTTGTAACGGTATTTTGTAAGGTTATACCGTTACAAAAAGTGGAATAAACAGTGTTTGATAAAACAAATTACAATGTCTTTAACCCTTCCCTTACGGTGTTAAAATTGAAACGTGTGCTCCGGTGTTGGGTAGTGAGTACGCGATAAAAAATGAGCGATTTTAAATTGGAAAAATAAGAACATTCATAGATAATCCCCTTAATTAATTATAATTGAAGTTAAAAATTATAATAATTGAGATTTATTTGCTGAAAATATTAAAAAACCATCTGGCAACGCTCACGGAACGGGCGTACGTCTAACCTATTTGCAAGCCTAGAAGCTACTGTGGCGCGGAACGTCAGTCGCATACCCCGGCGCTTACGCTTATGCTTGCGACGTTGAGACAATTCAGCTCCTCGCAATTCAGTGGAGTATGCAAGAGTGAGATGCGAATATAGTGTCGCGCTTCCCGCATACTATTCACCTATCGTCAAGACACAAAGTCGAGGCACTCACAGCGTTTAAATGCGAATTTGTTTCCGATATCTTCACAAAATACCCACGATGTAGTCGATAAATTCTGATTATTATTAATATTATTTTTTTAAATCAATGCGTTAATATATTATGGAGGAATACCTAAAATCTTAACCTTGTATTATATTTATTATATATAAAGAGATATTGATGGTTATTTGAAGCAACGTGTAGAAGATACCCAACACAGGGAAGGAAAGGTTAAACCTCCACAATGTTAATGCCTTAATTATAAACAATATAAATTAGTTTGTTTGACTTATAAATAAAAAAAAAAAGGCTACAGAAATAGAACATATTTTCAAACAAATAAATTCGTTTCGTAATAATTAGTAAATATGTTGCGATCTCAAATTATGAATGAAAGGATTTGAGACACAAACGGGAGTTTTGAGATCGATTTCCGATGGTACCCAATGATTAAAAAAAAAAACGATCTGAGTTAATATGTCACCTCGTACTAATAATCCCAGTATTTTTAAATACGCGCAGTTAGTAACATGCATTTTCAAGCGGCTCATTACCGAATGGCTCAATTATTTTATCCCGGTTAAGCTTTTTAACATCTCAGTGTCGCCAGTATGATTTTAGGGGTCTTTCGAGGAAAAATCTAAAAATTTATTTTTTATTAACTTTGTCAATATACCGACCATATTGTTTTTAAGCTTAGTAATCGGATTAAGATGTACCATATGGATTATATCATTTATTTGTCACTTAGATAACTCAGTAAATAACATTTATTTATTGAATCGAAAGTTTCTTTTACTTTGTGGAACTCCATTTTAGAATATTATATAATTACGAACTTTGCTATATCACTAATTATTTTAATCCCTGTGACATGTTTTATAAAAAAAATCATAATTACGCCTGAAGAAAGCCCTTGATATATTAGGTAAAAACACGAATCACGGGCATTAATATAATAAATGAAATAACAAAGTTATTTCTTATTGAATATTGGAGTATTTCTTTAAGAGGATTGAACCAGTCAATCATCTTGGAAATTTGATGTCCTTGCCATCAAAACTTTAGGTTTGATCTATTAAGACTGTGTTTGCTTAACCTTTTCCTTGCAGTGCTAAAAAAATCCGCGCATTTTGGTGCTGTGTATTCAATACACATGTAAAAATAGGCGATTTAAAATCGGAAAAATAAGAATATTCATATCCAATCACTTAAATTAATTAAATTTGAAGTCAAAAGTGATAATAATTGAAATTTAATTGCTGAAAACATTAAAAAAACATTGGCCGACGTTAACAAAATGGGCGAAGAGACCACCTCAAATGGATGCCCGGGAGATACTGAGACCTGAAACGGGACACGGAACACTAACACTGTGTAACGTATATATACTTCAAAGGAAGAAACACAAATGCGAACTGAGATTCTATTTTTTGCGTTTCCATATACTGAAGTAGAGTGAGAGTGAGACGTGAATAGCGTCACTTCCTCCCCCATAGCGGTTTTTTAAAATGAATATACCTACGTCACACACTGGCACACGTTTGACTGTATTGGTGAATTTATTCCCGATTTTCACAAAATATCTCTGACGTGGCCGATAAGTGCTAATTACAATATTATAAATATTATTTTTTTCATTCAATGCGTAAATGTATTAAGAAGGAATACCTTAAATCTGAATCCAGTATTTATTATATTTATAGAGATATTAAAGTTTTTAGAAGCAATGTGTACTAGCTACACATCACATGGAAGTAAGGGTTAAGTGCAACAGCTTGCATATAATTAATTTATACACAAAAGCGTTTGTCATTCACAAGATGGTTGACTATCACACTCGATTACGAAAGATCATTCTTAGTATTTGTAAAGTACAATGAGGGTGCAAAAATAACTTAAAGAGACCCTGACTAAACCTCTGTTTAAATTTAAATACTCCGACAGTGCCTAGCCCAACTTACGGTTCAACGTATATTGACGCTGTCAATGATTACTGGCTCTCGGTGTTGGAGCTTTTTAATAAAATGGAACACAATTTCCGTTTAAGAGCTTTTCAAATAAAGCTCCGAGCGGCGCTTCTAGGCGCCCGACGCCGGCGCCCGTCGACGCGAGCTATGTGTGAAATGTCAGCTTTTGTTTCCTGCTTTTAACTGTGCTTGAGTGACATTTAGTAGAAGCTCGCATATCGAAAGGAGGGTAAACACCGCTGTGAGAACACAATGCTTGACAGGGCCGAGTAGCAACGTTAATGAATACAATAGAAAGCATACATAGACGAGCATACATTAGATAGGAGAGAGGCATGGAATTAAAAATAAAGTTTCAAGAAATTTACGAGACACTAGATTTTAAAATAATAAAAATGTTAAATTTCACAAATTTACATTTTCTGTTACACAGTATTCTGTAAATAGTACAGTTAAGTGTTTCATTCTCGTTTTTCCTATCTTCTCCACCATCCCTTTCTTTTATATTTACTTGATGATATTTCACTTTGATTTTCCTATCTTCTCCCCCATCCCTTTGTTTTATATTTATTTGAGGATATTTCACTTTGATTTTCCTATCTTCTCCACCGTCCCATTCTTTTATTTTTACTTTATGATATTTCACTTTGATTTTCCTATCTTCTCCACCATCCTTTTATTTTATCTTTATTTGATGATATTTCACTTTGATTTTTCTATCTTCCCACCATCCCTTTCTTTTATATTTATTTGATGATATTTCACTTTGATTTTCCTATCTTCTCCCCCATCCCTTTCTTTTATATTTATTTGAGGATATTTCACTTTGATTTTCCTATCTTCTCCACCGTCCCATTCTTTAATTTTTACTTTATGATATTTCACTTTGATTTTCCTATCTTCTCCACCATCCCTTTATTTTATCTTTATTTGATAATATTTCACTTTGATTTTTCTATCTTCTCCACCATCCTTTCCTTATATCCATACTTGATGATATTTCACTTTGATGTTCCTATCTTCTCCACCATCCCTTTCTTTTATCTTTACTTGACGATATTTCACTTTGATTTTCTTGTCTTCTCCACCATCCCTTCCTTTTATCCATACTTGATGATATTTCACTTTGATTTTCCTGTCTTCTCCACCATGCCTTTCTTTTATATTTACTTGATGATATTTCACTTTGATTTTCCTATCTTCTCCACCATCCCTTTCTTTTATCTTTACTTGATGATATTTCACTTTGATTTTTCTATCTTCTCCATCATCGCTTCCTTTTACATTACTTGATAATATTTCACTTTGATTTTCCTGTTTTTTCCACCATCCCTTAATTTTATCTTTACTTGATGATATTTCCCTTTCATTTTTATAGTGTATGAATTTTTATAGTGTATGATTTTTTATAGCGTATCAATTTTTATAGTGTATGATTTTTTAATGTATGAATTTTTATAGTGTATGAATTTTTATGGTGCATGAATTTTTATAGTGTATGAATTTTTATAGTGTATGAATTTTTATGGTGTATGATATTTTATAGCGTATCAACTTTTATGGTGTATGAATTTTTAGTGTATGAATTTTTATAGTGTATGAATTTTTATGGCGCATGAATTTTTATGGTGTATGAATTTTTATAGTGTATGATTTTTTATAGCGTATCAATTGTTATAGTGTATGAATTTTTATAGTGTATGATTTTTTATAGCGTATCAATTTTTATAGTGTATGAATTTTTATAGTGTATGAATTTTTATGGTGCATGAATTTTTAGTGTATGAATTTTTATAGTGCATAATTTTTTATAGTGTATGAATTTTTATGGTGCACGAATTTTTATAGTGTATGAATTTTTATGGTGCATTAATTTTTAGTGTATGAATTTTTATGGTGCATGAATTTTTATAGTGTATAAATTTTTATGGTGCATGAATTTTTATAGTGTATGAATTTTTATGGTGCATGAATTTTTATAGTGTATGAATTTTTATGGTGCATGAATTTTTATAGTGTATGAATTTTTATAGTGTATTAATTTTTATAATGCATGAATTTTGTTAAATAAAAAAATTGTTTGATCATTTTTTCGACGATGTTAATTCCTTTCTTAACTTTTGTCTGATTAGATAATTAAGAAATTACTACTTTGTAATAAGCTTGTTAAATGATTAAACAATGATATATTAAAATGAATAAATATATTGTAATTAGTTTTATCAAACACTGTTTATTCCACTTTTTGTAATGGTATAGCCCTAACGAGACTCTTGGTTGTGCTCCCTTGATGATGAGGTGAAAGCTTTGAAACCGGCAGGGTTATACCGTTACAAAAAGTGGAATAGACAGTTTTCGATAAAACAAATTACAGTGTATTTAAACCTCCACAATGTTAATGCCTTGACTATAAACAATATAGGTATATGAACAAATATATTATTAAAACATTTTTACTATCTTAAAAAGAAAAAAAACGTAACTGTATTTTATTAACAAACTCCGTGGTCTAGTTGGTATAGTTCTTAATTTCCACCTGAGGGCTTCGGGTTTGATTTCCAACGGTACCAAAAAACTAAAGAAAAACAAAATGGTTCCAGTCTGTCAAAAAGAGTTCACCAGGTACTTAGACTCGCATGTATCGAGCACAAGTGTGAGTGTTATTTCTTAACGTGCGGTAGTTGAACTACGAGTTCCTTGTCTTCTTCAGTTATTCTATACTTGAAGACTTGATTATTGTGATGAAGACAATATTGTCTTCCAGCCACGTTATTTCATATTCACGATTCACAACTTTGAAAATGTTGAAGTGGACGAAAGAGAAAAAATGGATTTCAAAAAACTTTCACTGTACAAGAACAACTTGGCGGGTTTATTACCATGTGGCAATCTCTACCAACCTACCACACAGATATAAAAGAGGCTTGAAGTTAAAACAAGACTGGAATTCATTTTTGAAAATCTGTGTGGGTATAGGAATCGAACCCGCAACCCATAGGTCGAAAGACAGACGTATTACCAATATAGGCACGAAAGTAGTGTAAAAAGGATATTTTTAAATACATACATAGTATAACACCATGTATAATTTGGATAGGTAGTTGAGATAAGGAATTAATTAAAATAAAACTTGATTCAGACAGAAAAAACAGTAGAAAAAAGTCATTAAGGATGTCATGAAAGTTGCGTAGAAGTTTTTTTTTAATTAATTAAGCATTCCATTCTATAAGAGGGCGATTTGTACCAATTTAAGTTTGAAGGAAAGGAGGAAATGAAAAAAATATGTGACAAACTGCTTAAATATCATATATGGTATACACACGTATGAGTTTTAGACAATCAATTCAGACACCGCTAAGGTTCAAAAGCTTCCGGCTTGAGGAAGCTAGAACCAATAAAAGAGACAGCTTGTTTCCTTATATAACATAATATGATGCATTGGTAAAATTGAATATATCGCGGTTATCAAATTTTTTTTCAAGAAAAGGGAAGTTTCGGCAAAAATTAGGCGTTTTTTAGACGCTGTCGTTGTTTTATTTCTGTCATTTATGTACAAACGTCGTTTAATTTCTTTAATTTAGATACTAAAGTCGTTTAACTTATGTCATTTACGTACTGCTTAAATATCATATATGGTATACACATGTATGGAGTTTTGG
This sequence comes from Odontocerum albicorne, assembly GCA_949825065.1. Taxonomy (NCBI): domain Eukaryota; kingdom Metazoa; phylum Arthropoda; class Insecta; order Trichoptera; family Odontoceridae; genus Odontocerum; species Odontocerum albicorne. The sequence continues at coordinate 47,754,943 of OX463844.1, read as the reverse complement.
ACAATCAATTCAGACACCGCTAAGGTTCAAAAGCTTCCGGCTTGAGGAAGCTAGAACCAATAAAAGAGACAGCTTGTTTCCTTATATAACATAATATGATGCATTGGTAAAATTGAATATATCGCGGTTATCAAATTTTTTTCAAGAAAAGGGAAGTTTCGGCAAAAATTAGGCGTTTTTTAGACGCTGTCGTTGTTTTATTTCTGTCATTTATGTACAAACGTCGTTTAATTTCTTTAATTTAGATACTAAAGTCGTTTAACTTATGTCATTTACGTACTGCTTAAATATCATATATGGTATACACATGTATGGAGTTTTGGACAATCAATTCAGACACCGCTAAGGTTCAAAAGCTTCCGGCTTGAGGAAGCTAGAACCAATAAAAGAGACAGCTTGTTTCCTTATATAACATAATATGATGCATTGGTAAAAATTGAATATATCGCGGTTATCAAATTTTTTTTCAAGAAAAGGGAAGTTTCGGCAAAAATTAGGCGTTTTTTAGACGCTGTCGTTGTTTTATTTCTGTCATTTATGTACAAACGTCGTTTAATTTCTTTAATTTAGATACTAAAGTCGTTAAATTTCTGTCATTTAGATACTGAAGTCATTTAGATACTAACGTTCTACAATTTCTTTCGAGGTTTTTGCTTCTTTTAAAAGTATGTAATTTGATAAAAGTGCTATATACAATTTTTAACATTTAACAACGTTCAGAAGCAATATGTCATATATCAGCTCTAGTTGACATACTATTGAGGGTAGAGGATATTGTGACTCTAGTTGACATTTAAATAAGGTATTTGCTAGGAGTTGGATCCATAATAAAATCAGATGGTAAAACTTTTGTAAGTGACCCCAGCCGACATCCACTGTAAAAATAACCCTGGGGTTCTGGGTGCAAAAATATCAAAATAACTAGTAGATCATATGATGGAACAGTTACGACGGACATCAAACGGCGTGTAACAATAGGTAACAAAGTCAATGAGGTAAAAAATATTATCAAACCGGACAGTGTTGAAACTTGCTATGCTGATCATAGTCCACAGTAGTATTTTACTATCATCTTTGATGTATGGGAGTAAAATATGGATATAAGGAGTACGAAATACAAGCGCGTAATTTTAAACAGAGCGCGCGGCCGCCTCGAAGAGTGTTGGGTGAGGATATCAGAAGTGGGAATAGCGGTCTGCCGGCTTCGGCAGATTCCGCCATTAGTGTGGCGAACGATGTTTGAGAAAGAGGTGCACCCGTCGATTGCGTAACGGAATGACACAACTGAAACACCCTCCCTATAACCTTGATCTATTACCCTGTGACTTTCATCTCTTTGAAATATTGAAAAGACGACCTCCGTGGCCTGGTGGTAAGACGCTTGTCTGCCAATCTGGAGGTTGCGGGTTCGATCCCCGCTGGAATCCAGATTTTTTTTTATGGAATTTCAGTCTGGTTTTCACTTAGGGTCCACTTAAACATCTTTCTGGTTGGTTGGAAGAGATTTTCACATGGCAATTAACTCACTAGTTGAATTAAAAAAAAACTCTGGTAGGACAGCGATTCAATGACGACGATGGAGCAGAGGGGTTTGTGCACAATTGGCTGCTGACACAACCCACTTCTTTTTACGATGAGGGGATAAAAAAACTACCGATCCACTGGAAAAAAGGCCCTTCTAAAGCAGAAGATTATCTAGAAAACTGATTTGTACTGAATATTTTTATTTCTGCAAAAAAAATCGTTAATATTTGATCCACGCTCGTGCATGGGGAGAATTCGGAATTAATTGATAAGGGATAAATTTAAAATTAAGATTGACGTGTTGAGTAAGATGAAGAAGAGTACCCTGAGTGTGAGTAAGATGTGTTGAGTAAGATGAAGAAGAGTACCCTGAGTGTGAGTAAGATGTGTTGAGTAAGATGAAGAAGAGTACCCTGAGTGTGAGTAAGATGTGTTGAGTAAGATGAAGAAGAGTACCCTGAGTGTGAGTAAGATGTGTTGAGTAAGATGAAGAAGAGTACCCTGAGTGTGAGTAAGATGTGTTGAGTAAGATAAAGAAGAGTACCCTGAGTGTAAGTAAGATGTGTTGAGTAAGATGAAGAAGAGTACCCTGAGTGTAAGTAAGATGTGTTGAGTAAGATGAAGAAGAGTACCCTGAGTGTAAGTAAGATGTGTTGAGTAAGATGAAGAAGAGTACCCTGAGTGTGAGTAAGATGTGTTGAGTAAGATGAAGAAGAGTACCCTGAGTGTGAGTAAGATGTGTTGAGTAAGATGAAGAAGAGTACCCTGAGTGTGAGTAAGATGTGTTGAGTAAGATAAAGAAGAGTACCCTGAGTGTAAGTAAGATGTGTTGAGTAAGATGAAGAAGAGTACCCTGAGTGTAAGTAAGATGTGTTGAGTAAGATGAAGAAGAGTACCCTGAGTGTAAGTAAGATGTGTTGAGTAAGATGAAGAAGAGTACCCTGAGTGTGAGTAAGATGTGTTGAGTAAGATGAAGAAGAGTACCCTGAGTGTGAGTAAGATGTGTTGAGTAAGATGAAGAAGAGTACCCTGAGTGTAAGTAAGATGTGTTGAGTAAGATGAAGAAGAGTACCCTGAGTGTGAGTAAGATGTGTTGAGTAAGATGAAGAAGAGTACCCTGAGTGTGAGTAAGATGTGTTGAGTAAGATAAAGAAGAGTACCCTGAGTGTGAGTAAGATGTGTTGAGTAAGATGAAGAAGAGTACCCTGAGTGTGAACATATGATACAAATCAATGACGAAAGACTAACAAAACAAATGTATAGTACGAATGTGATGAAAATGCGTGGTAGAGGAAGACCAAGAAAAGTATGGTTGAATCAAGTGAATGATATTTTGAAAGAAGGAAAATTCGAAATTGTATGGGAAGGTATATGCATGTGCAAGAGGTGAAATGTGTGTGTCAAGATAGGAAAGTCTGGTTCTCTGTCCTCTTTGATTAACCTTTAAGATAAATTGTGTGATAATATGTAAGTATATACTAGAGAACGGCGTCAGTAAATCTGAATTTTTCAAAACCTTTAGGGAATCAGAACCTATGATTTTGGGTGTAAAACAATCAGTTACTATTTAACGACATCGTCGATTCATATAATTTTTCTTAACCACTCCGATACTGTAAATTGAACCGAGCAGTTTTGGTTACAATATCTAAGTATATACTAGACAACGGTGTCAGTAAATCTGAATTTTTCAAAACCTTTAGGGAATCAGAACCTATGATTTTGGGTGTAAAACAATCAGTTAATATTTAACAACATCGTCGATTTATATTACTTTCTTAACCAGTCCAATACTTACTGTAAATCGAACTCAGCAGTTTGGTTACAATATCTTAGTATATACTAGACAACGGCGTCAGTAAATCTGAATTTTCCAATACCTTTAGGGAATCAGAACCTATGATTTTGAGTGTAAAACAATCAGTTAATATTTAACGACATCTTCGATTCATATCACTTTCCCAACCAGTCCGATATTAAATTATCGATTGTTCGATTTCCAGTGAGTCTGTACCTACTGAAAATCGAACCAAGCAATTTCGGTTACAAAATAATCATAATTACTGCAAAAGCATTGCGCTGAAAAAAATCTTTTCCAAATTTTTTAAATATTTTTGCTGTCAAATGGATGCCGATTAATGCCAACCCTTGTTAGTTTTTCAAATGAAGTTTTTAGATCCATAATAATATTGGAAATCCCACGCGTAATCAGCAAATTGACGCTTACAAATTATATGAATATTGACATTATTGTTTGATTAATGATTCTTTAAATGTTTCATTTATTAAAAAAACTAAATTTCATTTTAAGTAACATTGTTCTATATTTATGAGATTTGGGTTTACGTCATACTATAGTTATTGTGTTACATCCATTTATTTAAAATTGTATAATTTTGTTCCAGTGGTCGGCAAGCAGTTAACGATAAGTATTTTATCGGATCCGAACGTAAGCGCTATTGAAGAATTAAGTTATCAAAACCTTGTTATAGCCCTATTTGTAAAGGCTCTATGAACTAGAAAGCTCTACTCTATGAACTAGAAAGTAAAGATATTTTCGTTAAAGTATAGTATTAAAATAATGCAGCTTGATAAACTTAAATATAAGCCAAACGACCGAGTTGACTTAAGTTAAATTTAGCATAATTAAAGTTATTGTCAAACTGCTTTCTATGGATATACAAAACGGCCCTGGGCCTGGTCATATTTATTTATTTTACACATGACAAGAAATCATACTATAAATAGGCCAAAACCCATACGACGGCTGTCGCCAAACAAAGAATACGAGAATTGAATTTTGATTACAAGAGAGCGAGAGATGAATACTTGGATTCTCACCGAAAGTAATTCGAAATTTGAATCTCGGTGGGTCCGTGATACTGAATGAATTTTAAATACATAGCTTACAATTTTTGAACCGGTGAAAAAGGGTACGATGAAAAAATGATATATTGTATATAACAAATTTTACATTTATGAAAATATAGAATTTGTTTTACTTCTGTGAATATTTCACGGGTGGCAAAAAGTATAAATAATTTGCGAAAAAAACAACTGGTTATTTAATTTGGGCACATAATTTGAATGGATCTGGGTTTGTTGTCTTTCATTTGTCGTGAACTAGGCGTTTGCCTGTATCTCACTGTGGACATATAGCGTGAAAAAATAAATCGATACTTCTTTTTGATTTTTGATTTTATAAAACCCCGTTGCACATTCTCATCAACCGTACATACAGTGACATTCAATTACATACGTATGGTATACGTCACGCGAAATCAAACTCCTCACACTTCATCACTTCAAATAGACCAAAAACATTAATCCCACAATATACCGCACATAATCATAAAAATAAAACCCAAAAATGTATAAAAATATAAATATAAAACAACAAAAAACATCACATTTAAGAGCTCACACAAACCTTTTCTACAAACCATTCCTCTTGCAAGTCCAAGTACTCAAACTCCTGTCGCAATGACAACCACGCTCCGATCGACTACCTCAATTATTTTCCTCCCTTTGCCTTTTTTGAATTCGGCAGCCCATTGTATGTCATGGGAGCTAAATAGGCATATTGCCTTTGGGCAAAATATGTTTTAACTCTAGTGATAGTGAACATTTGATCAGTTGCTATGCGTGTCATGTGTCTCTGCTGAGTCTGCATCTTCCTTTCCTCTCGATGATAGTGCCAGATATATCACCTGTACTTTGCGGAAGCAAATACATACATACCATCAAGCCATCCTGTCAGTAGAGGCAGAAGAGTGCCATACTTTTCTATTACGAGACATATTTCGCCTCTTCTATATCTATGTTATGCACCTTTCATACAATTCCTACGATTTATATGTCTTTTTTCGTTTCATTCTTTCAAAATATCATTCACTTAATCCAACTATGCTTTATTTAGCCTTTTCCCACGTATTTCACTTATATTTGCACTATATATTTATTAAGTTAGATTTTCTCCATACATTCGTTCTATGGGCCCAAACCACCGAAGACTGCTCTTCTTCATCTTATTTGACATGTCAGCGTTTTTGTATGTCTACAGTGAAATAAGACGTTTTATTGAATATTTACAGTGAAATAAGACGTTTTATTGAATATTTACAGTAAAAAATGACAAAAAACTTTAACTCTTACAGGCTTAGTGACCCACGTTATGTACCACCTTTTTAACGCAGTACTGCACAATGGTACACGCAATGTACCACTTATTGCTGCACGAACGCTCAGATTATGTACCACTTCGTATAATATAATACTTATGATTCATATCCGCACAGCTGCAGGTCTAGTCCTGTTCAAACTCATTTAGCTTCTAATATTATTGACAGTTAGTTGTTCTTGGTGTGCCGACTTGTGCGTATAAAAGAAAACGTTATATTGTTGTATTAAATTTTAATAAAAAAATTGTTGTGTTATGATAAAATTGACTTCAGCAAATGTGGTTAATTTATATTTAGGTTAAAAATTAATATAACTTGGATGTATTTTGGCATTATTTGGTGGTACATTAGAAGTACCAGTGGAAATATGGACTGGTGGTACATAAGTTGTACCACCTCACCAGGAGTTCCTTGACCTACCGAGGAAGTGGAAATATGTTAATTTAGCATTTGTACGAGTATGTATCATTTTTCAAACACATTAATGAAAATAATGAGACACTTGACTTTATATTTTTTGTGCAGCCTGAGTAAAAATACGTGAAGTTTACCTGTGCCTGTAAGGGTTAAAAAGTACCATTAGTTATCCTCAGTGAGATACAGGCAAAAGCCTTGTTTACTGGGGATACGACAAATGAAAGGCAACAAACCCAGATCCATTAAAATTATATGTCCAAATCAAATTACCAGTTGTTTTTTCTCAAATTGTGTATATTTCTTGTCATGTGTAATAATAAATAAATAAATAAAAGTTGCACAGAATCAAACACACAGCCAATATCCATCCAAGGATTGATGATGATGATAGTGATTTGGTTGAACTTTGAATATTATTTTTTATAAATAAAATTATTATTTTTATATTTACCGATCCCTGTTGCGGTCTATAGTTTATATTATACGATAGAATGTGGAAATAAACGTTTCGTAATAATATGGAAAAACAAAAACATACTGTCATTTGAAAAATTGACATGATGTTATCTTATAATAGGGAAATATGTTCAGGCTCAGGGCCATATGAAAGTTTATAAGGCACGTCAAGGCTTTTGTGTTTTTTTCTTATATCCGTTTCATATGACAGACATACACGCTGTTGCTAGCTACCCTATATGAGCCGAAATCCTTCATCCCTTTGTTTTTAAAACATATTTGTATTTTTAATACGTTTTAGTATTTTTTTATCGGTTTTATATATATTTAGGTACTTTAGTAAAATAAATAATCGTTGAGTTTAATATCTCAATGAGTGTCAATTGCTGGGTGAAAGTTAACAATGTAATGTTGCTAAAAATATCAACAAATCTGGGCAAAGAAAAGGAAGATGGGAAATAAAAATAAATTAGGATCTGTGGTTATAGTTAAGGCATTAACATTGTGGAGGTTTAAAGACATTGTAATTTATTTTTATCAAACATACCTATAAATGGAGCAAAGTCCTATTTATAAAAAATATATCATATGAAATAACCAAAAATATTCCAAGTCACATAAAGCCAGCTTTTTACACTAACTTTAATCTCCGGAAACTCTTATTTAATGGGAAAGGCAAAAATGGAATACTTAGCAACAGTGGTGTGTATAAACTTTTATGTGCTGACTGTGATAATTTCTATATATGAAAGACAGGAAGATCTTTTGAAAAGAGATTTCGTGAACACAAATCCGCCTTAACAAATCCTCTAATTTATTCTGAAATGGCTAATCATTGTCACCGTGAGAATCATACTTTTTCTATCGATGATGCCAAATTCTTACATATTAGTGGCAACGGAAATAAATTGGACAGATTAGAGGCCCTAGAAATTTCTAAGTCAGTATACCGATCGGAACATCTGTTGAACAGTTATTTCCCCAAAATCTCCCCGCTCTTGGCCGAAATTATCCCTAGCCTTCCTCACCCCCCAGCCTCCAACCGTTGAAGCGTCTATATCGGTACCAGTTCGAACAGCATTTAGTCTTGTTTGCGCTCCCCTGAAGATGAGGTGAAAGTCTTGAAACCGGTAGGGTTATACCGTCATAAAAAAGGGGAATAAACAGTGTTTGATAAAAATAAATTACAATAAATTAGGATCCGCGAAGAAACAAGACTAAGCGTTGAAGAGAGACGTTATATTTTTTAAGTCGCTGTTTAAAACAAACCAACGAGGGTTAGTCTTATGGTAACCGGTATCTCACTCGGTATTTTTATAAGTAAAAAAGTAATATACAAGCATAATTGTTATTTTTTCCCGCAAATTGTTACAAAAAATTTACTTTACGATATTACGATTGATATGAAGTGGCGTGGTCGTACTTTTCCAGGCTACAAATAAATCTTAGACAAACATTTTGATAACGCTGTTATTTGTCCAGCTGTTCTTCCGTAATATCCAAGTAACGGACATCCGTATACTCCGAAATCGGAAAGAGCAAAGATTGTAAGAGAAAAATGTTGGTTTTAGTTGGTTTTTTTTTATACTACAAACGTATTATTTTGGAAAAAAATGGATATTTGACTAAAAGTGACAGAAACAAACGATAGCAACTAATCTCATAGAAATCAGGGTATTGGAATAATACGGAAGTAAAAGGCCAAGAATATTTTAAAATAAATCGTACTCAAATTTGTGATAAAAAAATACCTTTCCATTAGACTTTCTGATGAAGTACTGTATGAAATCTAAATTGTCTGATCTTACCTTTTGGCAGAGATTACCGACTTATAACAAGGCTATATTATGTAGCCTTAGTTGTTTAATGGATGTTGGAATAACGAGGGTGTCCTCGATTAAGAGGTACAGCAACGAAGACGAAAAAATTAATTAATTTAATTTAAGGAAAACCTCTAATTGTTTCGTTTCCCTCACTTATACAAAATATAGATAAAAAGTGAACGATTTGAGATAACATGATATTCAAAATAATAAAAAAAAACTGTTCAATATTTTATTTTCAATATCACTCGTCGTGTGAAGCAGATTAAATACAAACTCCTGTCGCAATGGCAACCACGCTCCGATCGACTGCCTAAATTATTTTCCTCCCTTTGTCTTTTTTTAATTCGGCAGCCCATTGTATGTCAAGGGAGCTAAATAGGCATCTAGCCTTTGGGCAAAATATGTTTTAACTCTAGGGATAGTGAACATTTGATCAGTTGCCATGGGTGTCATGTGTCTCTGCTGAGTCTGCATCTTCCTTTCCTCTCGATGATAGTGCCAGATATATCACCTGTACTTTGCGGAAGCAAATACATACATACCATCAAGCCATCCTGTTAGGATAGGCAGAAGAGAGAGAGCGCCATACTTTTCTATTACGAGACATCTTTTGCCTCTTCTATATCTATGTTATGCACCTTAGTTTTTTAATGTTTGTTAGAATAACGAAGGTGTCCGCGATTAAGAGGTACATCAACGGAGACGAAAAAATAAATTAATATAATTGAAGAAAAACCTCTCATTGTTTCGTTTCCTTCACCTATACAAAATAAAGATAAAAGCAAACGATCTGAGATAACCTGAAAATCAAAATAATAAATTAAAAAAAACGTTCAATATTTAATTTTCAATATCACTCGTCGTATGAAGCAGATTAAATACATACTTCTCTATTTCAAATAATTCCAAAAAAGTATACATTGTGGGCTGATTTTTTTTGCATGTAAACATTATGCTAGTTGTGCTGACCTTAACGCCGTTGATGAACCAGGTGATGTGAGGAGCGGGATGGGCTGGGCTGGTGGTGCAGTTTGCCTCAACAAGTTCCCCCGCAGCGTATAGTGGTGCGCCAAAAGTGATCTTTGGGGGGTGCCTCTGCGGCTCTGAAAACAAAGAAAGTTTTGGATTAAAATTTCTATTGATTACTTTTAATCTTAAATTAAATGTTTCAATCTGGTTCAAGAGTTAATGATTCATTAATTTACTCATTTGTATGGAACTCCTCAATACGTTTTAACTAACGTTGGATATGTTGAAGAGGGTGGCTGGGAGACACAGTTTTAATTTTCGGTCCCTTAAATCAAGCCTTTGAGGCTTTAGTAGACATGGAATTCGTAGTTCAGCATCGTGCATATTGGCAATAATAATATACACAAAGATGAAGCAAAATGCACGTCACATTAGCGCATACGAGTATTGTAATCAGACAAACTTTTTTATGATGAGTCGCACTTACTAGAGATGTGTGTAATTTGTTGCCGTTTCATCTTGGATAGTATTTCCATTGCGTTCGTTAGCAAATTGTTAGTTATGAGTTATTCCAGTGGGTTTTCAAGAAGTTCACATAATCATTTGGGATATTTCGAGTGATGGCTTGTAAATAAATGAATTCTTATTCGGTATGGGCACATAATTAAATGACATAGAAACAAAAAATAACGGATTTGGAGTTAGGTTATTTACATATCAATCCACACATAAACTCTGAACAGCACCAAGAATATTTGAGAAAATCATACTCTGTACAACTTTCGAAAGCATTTTGAAGTTAGAAGAAAAACTGACGTTATAAAGTTTATTTTAAAACTAACGACCGGTGGACCAAGTAGAAATGGAGACCAATAACTCGAATAACCTGTCGTCATATTGAAAAAAACACTTGGTGATATTTGTAGATAGCTGTTTAAAGTCCAGGACAAAGAGCGACAGAGAAGGAGAGGGAGGGGGCGAAGGAGAGGGTGAGGGCGAAGGCGGGGGAGAGGCTGAGGTTGCGGTTGAGCTTGAGGGTGAGCGTGAGCGTGAGGGCGTTGGCGAGGAAGAGGGTGAGGGTGAGCGTGAGGGTGAGCGTGAGGGTGAGCGTGAGGGTGAGCGTGAGGGTGAGCGTGAGGGTGAGCGTGAGGGTGAGCGTGAGGGTGAGCGTGAGGGTGAGCGTGAGGGTGAGCGTGAGGGTGAGCGTGAGGGTGAGCGTGAGCGTGAGGGTGAGCGTGAGGGTGAGCGTGAGGGTGAGCGTGAGCGTGAGGGTGAGCGTGAGGGTGAGCGTGAGGGTGAGCGTGAGTGTGAGGGTGAGCGTGAGGGTGAGCGTGAGCGTGAGGGTGAGCGTGAGGGTGAGCGTGAGCGTGAGGGTGAGCGTGAGGGTGAGCGTGAGTGTGAGGGTGAGCGTGAGGGTGAGCGTGAGGGTGAGCGTGAGGGTGAGCGTGAGGGTGAGCATGAGGGTGAGGGTGAGCGTGAGCGTGAGGGTGAGCGTGAGCGTGAGGGTGAGCGTGATCGTGAGTGTGAGGGAGGGAGGAGGAAAGGGGATATGGAGAGGGGATATGGAGAGAAAGATGAATATGGAGATGGGAGATGAGTGATGGGAGAGGGAGTGGGAGGTGTGGAAGAGAGGGATGGAAGGGAATATGGAGATGAAGGAGGGGAAGGGGATTGGGGAGAGGGAGAGAGGAAGAGAGAGCGGGAGTAGCTCTTTTCTTCATCTATTCACCAACCATTGAAAAATATGAATTTCCTAAAAATCATTTAATAAAGTCATCCCATGTGCAAAGAAGTAGTATAGAATAACTCGAGCAATGAAAAGTTTTAAAAAAAGGAATGGAAAGGTTAGTTTTCTGAAAGTTTCAGCTTTCTACGTTGACATCGAAAACTCTTCATAAATATTATATACGCTCACAAAGAATTCTCACCAAACTGAAACAGATCAATATATTTAGAACATCATCCAATCAGAATAATTGCTTAATATTACGAGTATATTAATTTGTTATATGTAGTACCCCTTTGATTATAATTGGTCTCCCCACACCCCTAATAATGCCCACTTCTCCCGTCACCCACCTTTGCGCTGTGACTCAACAGCCAGAAAGTAATTTTATTTTATAATGGTTAATTACTTAATTTTCACCCTTTCAATTTTATCAACAAAATACTTGGAACTGTTGAATATTATTCTTTCAACAATGAAAAATGATGTTACACGGGACCTTCAGCTAGAAATTACAAGTTTTGTTCCTTGTTAGATAGAGTTTGATTCCTGGAAAGATTCATATTTTTCTAGATGAACTTTTTCGTTTACAGTTTTAACTAAAGATATTAATTTCAACAATTAAAAGCTTTTGCCGTGACTGGTCCCATAGCGTGAAATAAAAGAGAGAGGTTTTTGCAGCTTTGAAATGTAAACTAAAAATCTACTTAACCTTTCCTTCCCTGTGTTGGGTATCTTCTACACGTTGCTTCTAATAACCATCAATATCTCTATAAATATAATAAATACAAGGTTAAGATTTTAAATATTCCTCCATTATATATTTACGCATTGATTTAAAAAATAATATTAATAATAATCAGAATTGATCGACTACATCGTAGGTGTTTTGTAAAGATCGAAAACAAATTCGCATTTAAACGCTGCGAGTGCCTCGTCTTGACGATAGATGAAGAGTATGCGAGAAGCGCGACACTATATTCGCATCTTACTCTTGCATACTCCACTGAATTGCGAGGAGCTCAATTGTCTCAACGTCGCAAGCATAAGCGTAAGCGCCGGGGTATGCGACTGACGTTCCGCGCCACATAGGTTCTAGGATTGCAAATAGGTTACACGTACGCCCGTTCCGTGAGCGTTGCCAGATGGTTTTTGAATGTTTTCAGCAAATAAATCTCAATTATTATAATTTTTAACTTCAATTATAATTAATTAAGGGGATTATCTATGAATGTTCTTATTTTTCCGATTTAAAATCGCTAATTTTTGATCGCGTACTCACTACCCAACACCGGAGCACGCGTTTCAATTTTAACACCGTAAGGGAAGGGTTAAAGAACATCCGAATTTGTAACTTATATTAAAAGATCTGCAAATATGTTATTTTACAGGTGTAGATCATCTTCATTAAGTAAAATTTCTGCAAGTTTTTAACAAAATATAATTTTTTTAACATTCACATCTAGATGCTGGGAAGTGCACAATAAATTATACAATATAATATATTATTTTGCAAATTCTCCCAACTGCACAAGATCAGAAATAAGTATGCTGCAGTCTTGGATATTTTTGGAGTTAGTATGCTGACTTATAAAGAGTGCCTGAAAAAGCATTTTCGAATACCCGAGCCTTGAAATAGGAACCCGCGTATCTTTCAACTTTTGAAGAACTTTTTTGAACTGCGTTTTTATTGATTAGTGTTTTTTTAAACTATTTTTGTGATTTTTCTCCCGATTTTACACGATAATCCATGTACGAGATATACATACTTTTATTTGCAGGATAGTTGTGATTTAATAAAAATGAAAAAAACTTTTGTACCGTCAACTACCAATATAAATTCAACAGAGGCGATAATATGTAGCTTTTTTAATAATGATTTATACACGTATATTACTCTTAGAAAGAAACTGAATTTAGTGGAGTTCATTTTTAAATAATACCATTTTTTGACTAGTTAACTGCTGAATAAGTCAGTATTTTCAATAAATCATTATAAATGGCCCATAGTACACTTTGTTTTTACATGGACACGTAGTTGTTTCTCCCCCACCACCTCTGTCTCAAAGAAGAAATAAGTTTCCATTGTTGTACACTCATGAAAAATTGGATTAAGTCATGATTTGATGGAGCAGCTGTTTTAAGAGGGGACTGGCGCCACAATGACGGGTAGTGTTAATACCAAAAGATGGTGCAATACACAGGCAAAGATTTTTTTTAATCAAATGAACAAATGTTACATTTTTTTTTCTGGGTTACAATCATAGGATTTGTCTGCACCAAGCACTCGATCCCTCCACTCATCTCTGTCATCCGCCAGTCTCTTCATCCCCTGGTAGCTGCAACAGCGCACATCCCGGAGCACCCGGTCCATGTAGCTATATCTAGGGCGGCCTCTATGGTTATTGCCCTCAATCATTCCCTTGACGATGGTAAGGAGAAGGCATGGGTGCCTGATGTTATGGCCTATCTAACTGGATCGTTGTTGGGCAACTCTATTTAGGAGTTTCCTTGTTTCTCCAACCCCGCTCAATACCTCGTCGTTTCGGATGTGATCTGACCAATAGACCCTGGCCATGTGCCTGTAGCACCACATCTCAAAGGCAGCCAGACGCCCGGACTCGCTCTGGTTGATGGTCCACGTTTTGCAGTCATACAGCAGCACACTTCAAGCAAGAGTTTTCACTTAATTCTTCCTAACATTGATATCAATGTTAGGAGATTCAAATATCTTGGATTTCTTGTTGAAAGCAACTCTTGCCTGTTGGACCCTACTTATTATTTCTGCCTTTGATCGGCCATCTTGGGTTAACTTGGCCAATGTTACATAAAATATAATAATAATAGTTCAAAAAACCTACAGGTAGTCGTCTGGACTCTACACATAGGTCAAAAAGCTTATTTATCGTGACAAAGATCGTGACATAGAACGTAACATAGATCGTGACATAGTTCGTGACATAGATCGTGACTAAAAACAAAGTGGTTGTCTTTTTACTTACGTATTACTAGAAGTTCCTTATCAGGAGAGGCCTTAGTGAAGATGGGAGTCTCGAGTGAGACCTCGCAGTAGTAGATTCCGGTGGCCGAGAAGTCCAGGTTCTCCAATGTGATGGTGCTCTCGTTACATTGTGACAGCTGTTGAAAGAAAAGAGAATTTGAAATCTTGTATCATATAATAATATTCCCTACGCGTACTGGAGAAGGAATTTCCAAGTCAAATTAATCCAAGGTGGTACGCCTTGGATAGTAAAGTGGATGATTGATTGATAAATTCTTGATAATTTTTTAATGAAACATGGAGCTTTAACCTTCTTCTCGCTGGCTCCATCCCAACTCACTGTCTGCGAAGACTGTTGGGGTCAGCTCTCCTCGTCCTCAGGTTGTATGCTCTTCTGTCCCGGACTACTTCCCCCAGGCCGTGCCCCTGCATCAGGTTTTCTTTTTGCATCACCCACGAACTCTTTGGTCTTTCTCTGGTTGTTATTCGAGGAAGATCCATAGAGATTGCCTGGTTCACAATGTGATAGGGTGCTCTGCGTCCAACGTGCCCACACCATATCAATCACCTCTCCTCAATCTTATTGTTGATGTCTGTAACACCTATGCTTCCACGAATGCGTGAACTTTTTATTTTGTCTCTTAGGGACACACCAGCTGACCATTAACCATTCGTATTTAATTTGACTTTTTCATGATTTAAATAAAGCAGACTTTCTCACAAAGCTGGATTTTGCAGCTAAGATATTTGAACAGTTTTTTGGGTTATGCAATATATTGTTTTCAGAAGAAACACGTTTCCTTATGAATAAATTCGTCAATAAGCAAAATGTGCGCTATTGGAGTAATGAAAACCCTAATACTGAGATATCCGAGACCATTCTATTATATACGAGTAACAGTTGGGGCAGCCATTTTAGCGTTGGGATTCATCGGTACTTATTCATTAGCGAAAGACGATGGCTAAGCAATAACAGTTAATTGACAGCATAACATTTAAATGCTGAGAGAATTTTCGACCGTCAAATTTCTAGGGAACAATTTGAAGACGGAGTTTTAACCGTCAAAGAATTCCTAGTGAACAATTTGAAGATGGACTTTCAACAAAATTGGGTCACTCGTCACATGTCCAGTAACAGTTTCAAGACACAGTTCAAAATTTTTTTCCTGAAAAACTGATTTCGAGAAAAGGTAATATGGTTTAGCCACAACGAAGTCCTGATTTGTTTCCACTGTATTTTATTGTTGGAGTACCTAAAAATTCGAGTATACGCAAATAATTCAAAGCCGCAATTGAAACAAAACATTCGGCAGGTAATCGAGAATAAAGCGGGTACCTCAAAAATTTCAAGTCAGACTTGGCAAACATCGAAGGTGATTATTTTGCTGATATAATTTTTTTTTAATCTTACTATTTTATTATATGTGTTAAGCGATTATAATAGATAACAACGAACCATTGTTTTATTATGAATTGTTCTAAAAATGAACTTTATTCTGGGTCAACCTGTATATGCCTAGATATTTTTAGGTTGCTGTTTTAACCTTTCCTTCCCTGTGTTGGGTATCTTCTACACGTTGCTTCTAATAACCATCAATATCTCTATTAATATAATAAATACAAGGTTAAGATTTTAGGTGTACCTCCATAATATATTTACGTATTGATTTAAATAATAATATTAATAATAATCAGAATTTATTGACTACATCGTAGGTGTTTGGTAAAGATCGAAAACAAATTCGCATTTAAACGCTGCAAGTGCCTCGTCTTGACGATAGGTGAAGAGTATGCGGGAAGCGCGACACTATATTCGCATCTCACTCTTGCATACTCCACTGAATTGCGAGGAGCTCAATTGTCTCAATCGTCGCAAACGTAAGCCACGCCGGGGTACCGTTTCGCGCCGCAGTATCTTCTGGACTTGCAAATATATTAGACGTACGCCCGTTCTGTGAGCGTTGCCAGATGGTTTTTTAATGTTTTCAGCAAATAAATCTCAATTATTATAATTTTTAACTTCAATTATAATTAATTAAGGGGATCATCTATGAATGTTCTTATTTTTACGATTTAAAATCGCTAATTTTTTATCGCGTACTCACTACCCAACACCGGAGCACGCGTTTCAATTTTAACACCGTAAGGGAAGTGTTAAGCATTGTCAAATCTCACGAGTGGTTACAGCTGAGTCTTGTTTTATTGTTATTTGTGAATTTTGCGGGTGTAAGTCAGCTGTCAGAGTTTGATAAGTAAATTGTGTCAGAGATGGAGAAACATATCTGAAAAATTAATGTTGCCCAATTCAAAATCGTGGTGATAGAAATATACAATATAAAAGGAAAAGTAAATGCGATATATAATCGAACAATGAAAGATTGAAGTTGAGAAATTTTGCTATTTATATTTTTTTTAGATGATGCTAGAATTATGAGGGATATCAAAGGGCGTATAGCGATAGGAAACCAAGTCCATTGGGAAATAAAACCAGTACTTGAGCTAGACTGGATCAAAATTTGTTAAAGTGACACTCCACAATAATATTCTTGAACCAAATTGAAATAACAAAAAAAAAATGGATTTATGGAAGCAAAATCAAGACGAGGAAAAAAACTGGAAGCAACCGATATGTAGAAATGTGTTTATTGAGAATAATACGTGGGGTGACAATGTATGACAGTTTAGTGGTAGTTATTTACCAACTACTATCATCATCTTCCAATAAGAACCACTGTTCTTATTGGAAGATGATGATAGTAGTTGGTAAATAAATAAAACACGTTAGATCGCAATGCGGAAAGAGAGAGTGTTTATTTTTATAGTAGCGTAGGAATTTATATGTTTTTGGAATGTGCACGAGAGTGCGCTCGCGATATGCTTCCGTCTCGCTTCTGTGAATGCAGAACACGATTAATATCGTATGTGGGTGATATTTTATTTACGAAACTGGCGAGACAGCGTGGTGCGTTCTCTCTCTAGTATGGAATGCGGCGCGATGCTCGGCCGGCGTCAATGGTTGGCATGTGACCTTTGGACTGTTTAATATAATTTATCGCGGAATCCGAAGGTCGTTTCATCGGTCATTGACCGTATGTATGGGACAATATTCAGCGACGACCGTGGATCCCCACAACAGAATATGGATTAAAGTAATTGGCGTGATGATGTTCCATTGAGTAAGTTGAAGAAGATCATTTTAATATGGTTTGACATTTAAAACGACCGAATAAAGAAAGAATAAAAAAAACAAATGTGTCGTAAAAATGTGAGTGGAAGGCATGGTACAACAAGATCAGGGAAAAGTATTGTTTGATCAAGTGAATGATATTTGGAAATGACAGGAAAATGGCATGAAATACAGCGCAGGTTCGTAAGTCAGCTATGTCAGAACAGGCAATGCACCTAGAGAGAAAGGTTGATGTAGGGCATTTGTCTTGTGAATATTTAAATAAAAAACATAAAAATATCTGATTTTATACTGAATTTCAGGATGAATAATTTAATTCTGAAAAAAAGTTCCATCATTAATTTAGAAAATTGTGTGTTTGTAAGTATAAAGTTCGGTTTGTAAAAACTGTAGACGTTCGTAACAGTTGATAAGACATTTGAACTCCTCCCTCGGTTCCGGGTTTCACTCCCGATGGTACAACAAAAAATTGACACTGTCTTGTAAAAGTCGCGTGCGATGATTTTGTGAAAGAATTTTATCTTTTCGCATGCAATAGTGTTACCAACAGGTTTAATGACGAAAAAAGAGTTTCGTGCCTTTCCAATGGTTCTATGTAAGTCCATAAGCTCTATTATAGGGGCGAAATACAATATTTTTTCCCTGCAACACTCTTCAATATATATGAATCGCTAATTTGGACATGTTGATGGGTATTATACGAAGGATAAAAAAAAAGTTTTTTTTTCAATATGCACAATCTGGGGAGATTATTGCCACATATGAACCTTTTATTACTCTGAAAGATGTTTAAGAGGCTTTTAGTGAAAACTTAAAAAAAAAGAGTGAGAATCAATGGGAATCGAACCTTTAATCATATAGACAG
Organism: Odontocerum albicorne; assembly: GCA_949825065.1. Lineage (NCBI taxonomy): Eukaryota > Metazoa > Arthropoda > Insecta > Trichoptera > Odontoceridae > Odontocerum > Odontocerum albicorne. The sequence continues at coordinate 47,736,791 of OX463844.1, read as the reverse complement.
GCGTCTTACCAACTAGATTAAAAAGGTCATCAATTAAGCTGAAGGTTTTGCTAAAGGCATATTTTTTCAGTTGAATTTCTCAAAAACTAATAAATTGGGTAATATGTATTAAATGGGGTAATTATAACATAAATGGGGTAATATATATTAAGTTTCAATATTGAATTCCTGAAATTTCCGACTTAGTTTATACATTATTCTGAAAAAAAAATAACATTTGCCTTCCAGAAATATCTTCCAGAAATAACCCTTCCAGAAATATCCCCTTTTCTTTTGTAAGAATTTTACAATATACTTTTTTATGATATTGTAAGGTTAAATTCTAAGAACCACATTATTTTAATTTCTCGTGTATTTATTTACGTACTTCTCAATTAATCCTAAAAAAAGTTTCTATTTAAAATGCTTATTTCATAATTTTTCTTTTTGTTGAGAAAGGTTTTTTATTAAAGTATTGTTAAGTTGATTTAATGTGATATAAAAACGTACAAAATATTTATAAAATAGCAATAAAAACATGTATTGCTTTTTAGGGTTGTTTTTTAAATTTATGAATAATTTGAATACATTTATCACTAAATTATTTTTTCTCAAAATGTAGATTAAATATTTGTCACACCACGCTTGTCAATTCTTTTATACAGTCTTCAACAAAATGATTTTAGTTTTTTTCAAGAACAATGAAAATATAAGAATTTGTATCTAATACTATTATAAATATATTTGAAAAGGTTATTCATTAAAAAACAGATTTTCTGGACTTGAAAAAAAATGCACTGAAAGCCCGTTTGTCATCTCCGTACGATAGTTTTTCATGTCTACCGGTTTTAAACGGTTTTACTTCGTATTTTACTCAAGCCTATTCATAACGCAAACAACACAGTGGAATAAATTTATGAGCGAATATTTCAAAAGTTTCAAATGATATTAAATATACATATCAGAATACTAAGCAATGAGTAGTTGGATCAAGTGAATTATGTTTTAAAAGAAAGAAATGTTAAATTCAGAGAAATCGTATATGTTTAAGAAGATGTGTGGATAGAGTAGAGGCGATAGATATGTGCTGTGGTGTGAACACCTGACGCTTTGTTCTCGTATAAATAATATTTAAGTATCATCAAGTGTCGAAGGCCGAGAGAACAGATCTTTTTATCCAAGCAGTAATTGTAACACCTCTTCGTTTAAGCTTCTTGCCGTGTAATTATACCACCTGTACGTTTAAATTTATTGCCATGTAATTGTACCACCTCTACGTTTAAACTTCTTGCCATGTAATTGTACCACCTCTACGTTTAAACTTCTTGCCATGTAATTGTACCAGTTCTACGTTTAAACTTCTTGCCATGTAATTGTACCACCTCTACGTTTAAACTTCTTGCCATGCAATTGTACCACTTCTACGTTTAAACTTCTTGCCATGTAATTGTACCACCTCAACGTTTAAATTTTTTGCCATGTAATTGTACCACCTCTACGTTTAAACTTCTTGCCATGCATAATCTACATTTTTTTCCGAATTTCACTTGGCCTTCGAAATCTGGTCTAGTTTATTCAGCTATGTTTTTCGCATCTTTTATACATACTTGCGAAGATATTTTACTAGCGTTCGTTCTTTCCGCATTATTAACCAACTTAACGCGCGTTTTTAAATCTTTCTAACAATAACCACCGTATTGACACATCATGTATTTCTTTTAGAGTATGCATCTTAGGTAACAGCATTAAACTTACTCATACCCTTATTCTGGGAACTTCAAGTTTCGCTGCCTTTGGTTAAGGTGAACATCATCAAACTATTATAAATAATATGTTTTTATGCATTTGATAACTTTCAGGTGTCTCATATTACGTAAAGCTTTCCGTTTATTTTATTCTATCCCCCACTTCCTTTATAAAAAAAACCTTTATCAACTCACCCATCACACGTAAGCCTACTGTTTAGATTAGATAACTCATTTACTTGTTTCATTAAGTTACAAACTCACTTTTTGTTAACACTCTTTACGGCACATTTCTCTTAAATCTTTATTGTTGTCCATAATATATTCATTTTCAAAGATTTCACTGAGTATTTCTTTTACAGTTTATTTATCATATGACATGATACATCCTTATTTAACACCTTTTGTAATGAAAAACTATGAATAATTTTTTAAACTTCACAATTTTATTTCGCAGCGCTTTCAGTCAGTATGTTATTTGTCCACTGCCAATACCACTCCTCCATCTATGTCCACTTATTTCGCTCACCCACTTTTTGCATCTGTCTTTTCATGTAACATTTTAAATATCACCCTTCTATATGTGAGGTTATCAGTTCAGTACAGTTCAATTTCCCCTCCACCCACACCACAAATAATAAAATAAGTCTCTGTGCAGCGCGATCTACACTAGAAAATCGAAATCTTATTTTTTTTGTGAACACGACGTAACGTGGAGATAATTTTTTTTAAAAAAGTCTCACAAAAAACCCTGAGTGTGTAAATAATGACAATGACGACGGACTTAAGGTCCAGCATCACGGGAGATGGAAAATTACTCGCAATATTTTTTTCTTATATAGTGGTTTAAAGCTTGAAGTTCAAACAACCCAACAGGTTGCCTGTATTGGCACAAAAAAATCAATTACAATGAAACTAATTATCTTTTCTCGCTACTAGATCGAAGAAACCAATCGGTCCAAAGATAAACCGATATAAGGCTAAGTGGAGTTCCCTTTGGAAATTTATGACTCGATTTTCTTCGCAGTGTGCAGAATGTGATCTGCGGATTGATACAGGTAGTCGCAAAAATTACAACTGGGCGAAGAGATAAGATTGAAACTAAATAATTAAGCGTTAATATTTCCTTGGTCAGAGAGAAATAGGGTAGTCAAATAGCTTGGGTATACCCACTGGGGACGAGAGTGCGCCGTGATGCAAGGTTATAATTTAAATGTCTGTCTTCTTATGGAGGAGGTCGATCAACGATTTTGCCCAGACAACAACTGGACAACTAGGCAGATTTCAAAATCACGTGAAGGGTCACTCCTGGCAAAGGGTGAAGGCGGAGGTTACCTATGATAGCGGGCTGACCCTTTTCCGAGAAGAATAATTACGGCACGTTATTGGACCTCCAGGTCTAACGAAACAAGCCCCGTTAAGACCGAGAGTGTTTCCACCGAGCATATCCTATAAGCCTTGGTGATAGCCTATAGCTCCCAGTATTGATCATCAGTATCTTTCTGGCATCTGAGAGCCAACTTCTGTATGCCCAGCGCTTGGCTGCAAAGCACATAATTACCAAAAATACTGCACAATAGTAGTCCGATCGTGCGGAACGGTTGACTTCATATGGGCTTCACCAAGCGCGAAATAGCTAGAAAATCCTTTCTTGTACCTACTCAGCAATATTTTATGAGATAACATACCTAGGTTACCAATATTTTTTTAACAGTAATTCTCAGTAATGTGTCCATACCATTGATTCAGATATGTTGAGGGGTAACATACTAATGATTTAATACAATACGAAATTCCACCCACGACTTAGTATTCAGTTACTTGATAACACTAAAGTATTTGTGGAATAGTCCCTTTATTCCAAAGGTTTACTACCACCTCCTGCCTGAGTTATTCCTTCACGTGACTGGCAGTTCCAATTCTTAATAAAGGAGAGGTGTATTTCTCTACGTGCTGTTCTTTTGTTTTGGTTCATTTCACATTTTGAAGGCAGACCGTTGTTAATTAAAACAAGCAAGGCTCCGTTGTTTCCAAATTTTGTAATTTGCTTGATAAAAGAGTTGTAAAACACGGAGGGAATTATAAACAACCGAGCAATTCTTAAAGATTGAGAAAATCCACATCTCTAATAGCAAACATTTAAAAAATAAATGAGGACACAAAAATGATCTAATCCACACTACACATTTTTTAGTTCATTTGAAATATTGACATTGAATATATAAATCCATTGCATGAAAACGTATTTATTAAGGGGGTGTTCTACTCTAGAGGCGTGAGTTTCGGGCGTTTTTTTCAGACTAAATAAAAAAAACATAAAATATTTGAAAATGTACAAAAAAAAATATGAAAAAAAAATTGAAAATTCAAGATGCTATCAGCTGTTATAAAAATATTGTAAAAAAGGGGGATGAGCTGGTCGACAGGATTGAAGCCCTTTCGTAAATTTGAAACAAAAATTATAAACTTGATGAAAAATAATGTCGTTATAGTTGGTACCCAAGAGAAAAAAAAACGTAAAATGGCGGCTGTCTGAAAAAAAAATTTTTTTAACCCTTTTTTTCAATTTTTTTTTTTCAAATTGTAAACAATAAAGTTTTGAATTTTTCAAAGTAGGAACGATATAAAAACATTTATCAAAGTTTCATAACAAATTTGAAGCCAATCGGTTGTAAAGAACTTGAGATTATATGTCGACCAGGTCGAAAAAATTGCTGGAACCCGCTGGAACCCAAATATTTTTAAATAGGATTCCAGTCTGGTTAACATTTAGGGCCTATAAAAACATATTTCTGGTTGGTTGGAAGAGATTGCCACATGGCTATAAACTCGCCAGGTTAAAAAAAATTGTTTCGAGAAAAACGCTTTTTAAGTTTTGAGATTATTGTCTAAGTAATTCCGGCGCGGCGTAATTGCTGTCTCATTTATAACTATAACTTCGTAAATATTAAGAATTTTAAAATTTCCTTTTCAGAACATATTCTTAAATGTCGAAATTTTAGAACATGCAAAAAAACGAAAAAAAAACGATTTTTTCAAATTTCTAGAGTAAAATACCCTCTTACAACTCAAAAGAAAAATAAATTTAACGTTAATTGTTAACCAAAAATTTTTTAAATTTCTAGAGTAGAATATCCCCTTAAATAAAATATGTTATCATGGTTTCACTGTATATCTTAAAAAATATTCCAAAGTCATATAATGTATTACTATGTTTTATCAAAAACGATAGGTTTTCCCTCAACATAAAGTATGACTTTCAGCCATATGGGTGGAAAACGCCTTGTTTTATAATGCTCAAGCTGTTGCACTTCAGAGATCACACTTTCTCAACAGATCAAGGACAACATACTGATGGCAAAGGTATCAGTGTTTTAAGACAATTGATTTGTTGAATCTGCAGTAGCTTTTCTTTAGGCAGAAGTTTATGTAGCACTTAGTGTATTGCTATATTATAATAATTTATGATACTTAACCTATTAGTCGCAAATAAGTACAATTTAAGATGTAAAACGGTCTCAAAGTAAAATAAATCCGGAAACTGCAGATACTCGTCAAATCGATTTTTAAATACTGCTTATTTTATTGCTTAACCCTTTTAATCCCACGGGGCCGAGCATCGGCCTCAAAGTTTTCATACAAGTTTTTAGGTTAAATAAAAAAAAAATTTATGAAATATGAAAATTACTTATTATTTTACACTCTACAGGGAGGTCTCAACAAAAATGAGAGCTTAAAACTAAATATTAACTGAGATAAAAAATAAAATATAAACTACTGAGTTAACAATGCTTGGGAATTTTCGCACATTTTATGCAAAATATGCTGGGATTAAAAGGGTTGATAGCATTTTAAGATACACAGAAAAACATAAATTCTGTTTTAAAATTGTCTTATAATAAAACAAATCCAGAAATGAATCTACTAGGAATGGAACAAAGAGCGCCCGTTTACTAAGCGTGAATTTTCACCATTAGTCCACGGCCGTCGACATCAGAGGGTAAAATGTGTAGTTAAAAAATTCATATAAACTCATACAAAGTGCTATTTTTTTTTTTTTTTAAATACTCGTATTTCAAAACCAGTTGAATAAGGGTTGATTTTTTTTTAATGTGAAACATTCATATAGCCTTACCTTATCTTACCTAAGCCTTCGCGCTCGGCAGGCATTTAAGTAATTTTCATAATCCTGAAAACGGTTGCTAAATTTAATTTGAGACATTTGAATATAATGATGAGATCCGCAAACGAAATTGAATTAAGGGTGTCCATTGTGGTGAATATTTAATGGAGTTTTTTTCATTTTTATATTATTTAAGTTAAAAAAGATAAAATAGTAAAAGATTTCAGGTTAAAAATATACATGGATTTCTTTTTTGATCGTATACAAATTTTTAATTAACCCAAAATAGTGTCATTCAATGAACGAAACATTATAAACTGTCGTTTTATTATTTATATTCTTCGATTCTCTTCGTTATTTTTCCAGGTCCACGTTTCACTAAATTCGTTATCTAAAATATATAGACTTTGTTACTAAACAGGAGGTGCAATGGGCTGGTAAAATTTTTTTGAAGTGAATTTAAGCAATCAACGCCTCTGGGAACCAACGAACATTAAGTGAAAATAAGTTTCATTTATTTAACACTTTTATTGCAAATACAATCTGATGGGTTTATTTCCAGGCGGCAATCTTTTCCAGCCAACCAGACAAAAGTAAATGAAGCAAGTTATGTGGTCTCATAAATCATTTAAATGACCATCCAATCCCACGAAATCCATAAGCACATAAGTGAGCATATGCCCATGAACCCCACAAAGACGGACAATCTCACGAACATTCTTTTTCATATAAAGTGAGATATCACCAATCAAAAGAAAATGAAGGGATGGTGGAAAGGAAAGGAAAACAAACATCAGGAATGAAACACGTTATTTTACTGACTAGAAATTCAGAGTTTTCTGTCGCTTCTTAAAGCATGCTAAAGACGGAACGAGTCTTATATTAGTTTGTAACTGAGTCTCACTGCATGGACAGTAAAGAACGACGTAAAAAAAGTTATATATATTTAAAAAAAAAACGAATATACGAGTATTTTGGTTACACCTATTTTTTCTAACATAGTGTGGGAACCACGGTCGTCGCTGAATATTGTCAACACATACGGTCAACGACCGACGAAACGACCTTTGGATATGTCCAAAGGTCACATACCAAAACATTGACGCGGCCGGACATCTCGCCGTTTCTGTAAACAAATTGTTTACCCACAATACTATTTACGATGCATTCCACAGTAGAAAGAGAACGCATCACGCTGTCTCGCCGATCCCGCAAACAAATTGTTTACCCACAATACTATTTGCGATGTCTGCAATACTGCAATCGACCATTTCGGCACGCACAGAAGCGAGATAAAAATATATCGCGGGCGCACTCCCGCGCCCATTCTGAAATGTATAAATACCCACTTACCGATAAATAAAACATTAATTCATTCACTCTCTCCTTCCGCATTGCTAATCGACGTATTTTATTTAAATACCAAACAATCAAAACCATCATCACATCCCACTCGAACGCATTCTGCTAAAATAGTATGGATGATGACGTACAAGTGATGGATAGCTTGTTCGGAGTTTCGGTCCGATGGTAGGACACCTTACTCCTTCATCGGATAAGTTCTGACTGTTAAGATATTTATTGGAAATTTTTGGATCTTTTTGGGAATCGGGAAAGGATAGGTTTGTGGTAATTGTTTTGATTTTATGAATGATTATGAGAAATTATAAACGATTAAATACATATATAAATATGATGATATATACATAATATTAAATACAAATATACATAAATTTGTGTCGTCACACACTGTTTTATATTGAATGGGTGAAAAAAAAAAAAAATGAAAAAATGAATTGTGATTAAATTATAAGAATGAATATAGTATATGTAGATAAGTAAATGAGTGGGGAAATGTGTGTGACTTTTATAAATATATTAAGGTGTAGAAAATGTTTATTGAAGGTGAGAAATGCGGTTGCCGATGGGGGTAAACTGTCTGCCGGAGGAATTATCGATGATGGGGTGTTCAGAGTGATAATCGGGGGGTCATTTGGGGGGATGATTAGAGTTAAAGAGGGGGGGGTCGGGGGGATGTTTCGCAATATTGATTTCGGACGAGTGTGTCTGTAACTGGTGTTCGCGTTGTAGTTATCTAAGGCTTTTATGACTGGGTTGGGATGACGGGATATAGAGCTGTAGAACCTTTCGGCCAGAGCGCGCATATGTTCGGGGATAGTATGTAGTTTGGTATCTGCGTGGAGTCTTGAATTACGGACGATGTAGGGTGCTTTTAAAATTATGCGGAGGGCTTTGTTTTGAATGATCTGAATGTGATGTAGCGTTGTTTTCTTCGCGTGGCCCCAGACCGGAAGGGCGTATGTCAGTTGCGGTCTGACGATCGCTTTATATAGGTGGAGTTTAGTGCGCGTGCTAAGTTTGCTGTATTTACTGATCAAGGGAAATAATGATTTGAGTGTTCCGTGAGCTTTTGATTTGATATTGAGGGCGTGTTTATGCCACGAGAGTCTACTGTCTAATGTGAGGCCTAGGTATTTTACGTGTTTTGACCATGGGACGCTCTGGCCGAAGAGTTTAAGAGTTCTGATGGGTTTGATGTATCTGCGTGAGAAGCGGACTGCTGTGCTTTTGGTGGGATTTATTTTGATCTTCCATTTGGTGCACCAGTGCTCCAGAATGGGAATGAAGTCTTGCAGTCTGTTGTGGGATACGGACTCATATTTCGATGAAGAGAGAAAGGCTGTGTCGTCAGTGTATTGCGCGGTGATACAATGTGTACGTGAAAATTGGGGCATATCGCTCGTGTATATGTTATACAGGATAGGGGACATCAGTGCACCTTGGGGCACACCTGCCAGAATGGGGCGAGGGGATGAGTTTATACCGTCTATTTTGACGGAATAGGAGCGATTTTCAAGGAATGATGCGATGATTTGCACTAGTCTGAGGGGAATACCTGACTTGTGCAGTTTGAATATGAGTCCGTTGAGCCAGACTGTGTCGAAGGCTTTCGCCACGTCTAGTGAAAGGAGGGTCGTGAGGCCTTTGGAGCTGAAGTATTTGATGATGTGTTCTACAACGCGAAGAAGCTGATGGTTGGTAGAGTGTAATGGCCTAAATCCGTGATTTGTTTTACTACTTCACACGCGAGGATGCAACAATTCTACTGCTCATCTGGCGCTTGTAGCTGTGAGCTTTTTTATCAGAAAAAAAACTCATTGCCTTCAATTATTTAATTTGTGAGACAGCAATAAAAATTGATTCAAATTTTTATACATTTACTTTGTTATCTTTGTAGCATGTGGTCTTTGGGGTAAAATTACCGTTATATATTACCGTTTTTCTTAATACTCGTTATTACCGTTAATACGCCATGCTTTATCTTTATTTCGTCATATCCCCTGTATATTCGGGAAATGTTATGGTAAGGAAATGTAAACGTAATGGATGTAATAAAAAATTCAATTTGCCACCAAATAAGTCTGTTGAATAGAAAATTCACATGGCGTGCTTCATGGCAGTAAATATTTCTATATTTAGGAGTTACGAATGGACTCCAACCTGTAGAGGAGAATCGAATAAAAAATTAACCAACGAAACAACTGTGACGCGGGTTTCCGTGGTTCAGACAGAATCGGTGAACTTGAAGAATTATTCATGGATCTTCATGGCTAAAATTAGCGGACGTGTACTGTGCTGTGGGGAGAAAATAGATGTACGAATTCGGATAAAAGTATTATCGTGTATTGTACTACCCCTATATTATTTACATTACAACCTGGTACGTTTATTATCCCGTGGAAATCTCTTCAAACTCACCTTAAAAATGTTATAAAGGTCATCAGTTAAAATAAACTGGAACATTATTTAAAATAAAAGATTACGAGTTTTAAGGTTAACTAAATAAACTTGAACTTAAAATCAAACTCTGTTTATTCTATTTTATGTAACGATATAGCCCTACTCGTTTCAAGGCTTTCATAGTCAGTGAAATGAAGTGAAAGCCATAAACAGTGTTTCATAAAACAAATAACAATGTATCTAAACTTCCACAGTGTTATTGCCTTAACTATAAATAATATACTGTACTTAAAGGAATATATGAGGTGATAATGAATAATAAGGGATGAAAGTAAATTTAAGGCAGATGTGTTGAATAAAATGAAAAAGAACACTCTGAGATGGTTTAGGTAAAAGGAACGAATAAGATTGTTTGAGTTTGTGGTGCAAATGTGAATGGAAGCCGTGGTAGAATAACACTCTGAGATGGTTTAGGTAAAAGGAACGAATTAGATGGTTTGAGTTTGTGATGCAAATGTGAATGGAAGCCGTGGTAGAAGAACACTCTGAGAATGTTTAGGTAAAAGGAACGAATTAGATGGTTTGAGTTTGTGATGCAAATGTGAATGAAAGCCGTGGTAGAAGAACACTCTGAGATGGTTTAGGTAAAAGGAACGAATTAGATGGTTTGAGTTTGTGGTGCAAATGTGAATGGAAGCTGTGGTAGAAGAAAACTCTGAGATGGTTTAGGTAAAAGGAACGAATTAGATGGTTTGAGTTTGTGGTGCAAATGTGAATGAAAGCCGTGGTAGAAGAACACTCTGAGATGGTTTAGGTAAAAGGAACGAATTAGATGGTTTGAGTTTGTGGTGCAGATGTGAATGTGAATGAAAGCCGTGGTAGAAGAACACTCTGAGATGGTTTAGGTAAAAGGAACGAATTAGATGGTTTGAGTTTGTGGTGCAAATGTGAATGAAAGCCGTGGTAGAAGACCAAGAAAAGTATGGTTGAAAGATAAGGAGTAGGATAAACACTAGGGTTTGTATAAGAAGATGCATGGATGTGGAGGAGAGGAATAAAGTAAGTTGTAATATGATAGTGTGGTACTCTAATGCATGTGTTACAGTGATAATTGAACTCGTAACCCTCAGGCTAGAAGAAAAGTCTTTCACCAGTCAATGCTTATTTACCAAGGATTGTGGCACTTGGCAATATTTTTAATTGTTAATTAAAATTTGTTAATATTGTTTTTGTTGTTTTTATGGAAAAAAATTATCTTGCGCTGGATACAGAACTATGTACAATGGAACCCTTCCCTGTTGTATACAGTAAAACCTTTATTCTTATTTTTACTGTAAATTTTATGAATCATATTCGTTTATCGATACTTACATTTTTCATGGCATATTATATTTTTTTAACTCTGAATTTGGTAAAAACTGTGAATGGTTGAAATCGACGATAAATACATAAATATTTTAAACGTGATATTTTTAATCACAAAAACTAGACCAAATAAATTTTAGGGAAGGCCATTTTTTTGTCCTCAATTTAAAAGCAACGTGATAAAAATACACTGTCTCTACGGCCAGGTTATGGTATGTTATGGTGAACAAATATCCAAAACGCAATAAACAAAAACACGATAAGCTGACAGGGCAGGTTTCGATATTGGTTCAGATTATTGTAAACTTTATTGCGTTTCGTTTAGTTTCCAATATATGACACAGTCGCTGTAAATGTCATTTCATTAAATTTCCCTTCACGCATGTAAATACATTGTACTTTATCATTTAATTTTACCGCAACCCGACGAATAAATTCACCGTTTAAATGTCGATTTGTATGACCGCTCGCTCCAGCCGGAAGTACATTTTTCTTCCTGTTTCTAGAGCGTGTGGCGCTCAAAAAGGTATATGGCAGTGGCTCTGTATCTTTTTCCAACCGAAAAAAAAAGGACTTCATTATTAGCATAAAACACACAATTAAGTTATTTCATTGTAGGAGTTCAATTGAAGTATCTTACTTCAAGGATATTTCTTTATTTTAATGTTTATTAACCCTTCCTTTTCTGTGATGTGTAACTAGTACAAATTGCTTCTAAAAACATTAATATCTCTATAAATATAATAAATACTGACTTCAGATTTTAGGTATTTCTCCGTAATTCATTTACGCATGAATAAAAATAATAATATTAATAATAATTAGCACTTATCGACCACATTAGAGATATTTTGTGAAAATCGGGAATAAATTCACCAATACAATCAAACGTGTGCCAGTGTGTGACGTATGTATATTCATTCTAAAAACCCGCTATGGGTGAGAAAGCGACGCTATTCACGTCTCCCTCTCACTCTGCTTCAGTATATGGGAATGAAATAAATAGAATCTCAGTTTCGAAGTTGTGTTACTTCCTTCGAAGTATAATATACACAGTGTTAGTGTTCTGAATTCCGTCTCAGTAGCTCGCGGGCATTCATACGAGGTGGTCCCTGCATCTGTTTCGTGAACGTCGGCCGATGTTTTTTTCATGTTTTCAGCAATTAAATTTCAATTATTATCATTTTTGACTTCAAATTTGATTAATTTAAGCGATTGGCTATGAATATTCTTATTTTAAATCACTCATTTTTACGTGTGTATTGATGTGTATTGAATACACAGCACCGGAAAGCACAATTTTTTTAGCACTGGAAGGGAAAGGTTAATTAACTAATATGCTATCCGTTTCAAATAATAACAATTTAAAATAAAACAATTGAAATTCACCGCGCGAGTGAATACAGAAACGCCAGATGTAACAATGAAAAATATAAATATCAAAACATTAACATGATACATACAACCTGCTGTCAAACAGAAATACATACGTACTACATAACACAACAAGCCAGGGTTTACTGACGACTCCGTGGCCTAGTTTGTAAGATCCCGGCTATCCCAGCCTGGAAGTTGCGGGTACAAATCCAGATTTTTAAAAAGGATTCCAGTTTGGTTTTTACTTATGACCTTTGATATCTTTTTGATAGTGTACTACAAAACAATACAAGGCCGTTTGCTGAGCAAGAAAAAAATTCTACTCCACTATCACACTTCAATGGGCACGCTTATATACGTCAACACACTTATCCTTCCTCTTTAGATACTTAAGACCTTTTTAACTTCTTTCTTATTGGTTTGTAGAGATTTTTACATGGAAAAAGACTCGCCAGGCTGTACGCCATCCAATAGAGTGGACTATTACGATAGGGTATGTACTGTAGCGGTAAATGGTGTGCATATAAGCATTAAATATATTGGTGGCATTTGCAGCTTTAGGAAGCTCCTGAAGACAATCCTATTTGGGAGGTCTTATAAAAAAAAAAAAATGAACACTGCAAATATACGCTACATACAAATCCGAATGTGTGACTATTACATATCGGAAGATCTTAACAGGTTGTAATTCTAATGTAAGTTTTCAGCAATTTGCTTACCAAATATTATTTCTACACATATGCAGATGCGGATAAGTACTTAATAAGTGTATCTTATGGCCGCAATCACCATCTTCCTATCCTTATAGTCAACTTATGTATTTATTTTGTGATATTTTTAATTTTTCGATAATAGTGAGTCAGAGTCCCCAGTAAAAGCATCCTTGAGGAGTGTGTGTTCTCTAAGTGACGATAAACAAATTGTCCTTTTTATTATTATTATTAATCTAGTTTAACTATAGTTTTCTCGCTCTTCTCCTATGACGACAAGAAAAATATTGGAGCTCAGACTGACAAAAAAAGTTTGTCTGATAACAATATTCCCACGCGTTACACGTGTGAGAGTGTTGTTGTCTCTTCAAGTGTGGGGGTTAATGTTATCAGCACGTGCGAAAACGAACCTTGAGTTTCGTGTGTACTCTAGTGCTTCTAAATCTAAAAGGTCTATTAAAAACATTATTGTTTTTCGGCCACGCTCTTCAATACGTTCAAATAACCAACGAAGATTTGTTGAACGTTACAACGATGTTATATTGGAGTAACAATTCTTACAAAAAAAAATTGTAAGACGTTTTCATCAACTTAATTTTAATAGAATTATTGGTTTACTAATTTTCCAAACTTTTAGAATTTGGCGCAACACATGTTAAGAATCACTGCTTTCTGGAATGGCTTTGAGGTAGTTTGGGATAGAAGTAAAGCGCAGAACAATATTTGCGTACAGAATTTGTGACCACATCCTGCGACCCTCTGTTTTCACCCAGATATAACCATAAATAGGGATCCCGGCTGAATATACATAAGGACTCAGTACTCTTCTCTCCTTTTTCCCGAGAAGGAGAGAGAATCAATGATAGCAGGGCAAATTTAACAAGTTTTGAATGTTGGATGTTTGGATTGTTGCATAAACGTGTTAAGAAGGAAGACTAGTATTATACTGAGTTTCGGTGCTAGAACGTATTATTTAATTTAAAGTAGTTTATATGTTTTAATATACTTTTTTAAATAGTCAAGTCAATTAGACTTTCCAACGTATTTTTATTTTAAGTAATTTCAATACAAGAGTGGATAGTTAAAATATTTTGAAAACTATTGTTATATTCAATATTACAGGAGTTTAAATAACATATTCACATATGTCTAAATGTCGAGTATGTGATGGGCGTGTGATCAATGCGTGACGAGGACATGATTTTTTTTATGATAGTTGAGATTATGATACGTTGAGAGTGACTTATTTAAAATTTATAATTAACAATAAATTGCTTTGGTATTCCACTTATAAAATCGATTCCCGCTACACGTGTTTCTATCATTTCACCTAAAGAAAACCTCGGGATAGAGATAAAAAATACAAAGGGCGGGTAGGACGTGGAATAAAAAAGTAATTTATTGTTAAATGTCGTAACATGGAGTTCCACAGTTTTAAGCCTGAAATTTTTGATAAATCTCTTATTAATCAAAGTTTCAGCCTTAAATTCATAAAGTTAGAAACTTCTTCGCATTTGCATTTATTTAGAAAAACATATTTAGTAAGAAAACCACAGAAAGTTAGGCAAGAAAATACGAATTACAGTGAAACCATTGTAGATCTTCCGATATGTGATAGTAACACATTCGGATTTAGGTGGAGTGTAGTGTATGTGTAAATCCGCAGAGTTGCTGGATGCCTTCGAGAGAAGAATACTACGTAGGATCCTGGGCCCCGTGAATGACGGCGAATACAACGACGAGCTGTATAATATCTACAAAGCTCCCAGGCTATCTGTATGTTACATGTCAGACTGAGCAGATTGAAATGGACCGGATATGTGAAGAGAATGCCGTCATCGCGAGCACCCAAAATAATCCTGGAAGGACACCCTGGTGGGAGAAGGAGAGTGGGCAGGCCAAGGCTGCGATGGGAGGACGAAGTTGAGAGGGACGCAACCCGGCTGCTCCAGGCGAAGGATTGTAGGGTCGAGGCGGAAGACAGGAGTTGGAGGCGAAGATTGACGGAGGCCAAACCTCGACATGGTCCTTAAGACCATCGAAAGAAAGTAATGTATGTGTGTATATAAAATTACATATTTTGATCAGACCTCCCGAAATGAGTTGTCTCCAAGCGTTTCCTAAAGCTGGACAATCCCTTATCTCCAACACATAATTAATTGAAAGCTAAAACTAGTCATGAAGGTCATCATAAACATATTGTGAAGAGTAAATTTCAAACCGAAAATATGTAGAAGATTATTGTATTGTCGATTCCATGGCTAACACATGTACAATAGTAACTAGTAATAATCCGTCAATAATTACGGAAGTAAATTTTTTTTTCAATGTCTTTGTCCTGCTTCATGTTGTCGTCATATTGCTTATCTAGGGCCTCGCTTGGTCAGTGTGATTGACGCGATCGTCTCTTCCTTTGAGAATCGGCATCTCTTTTTTGCAACAATCTTATCATTCGATTCACAATAATAAAGCTGCAAAACTTTAAATTACATTTTTACCTTAATGGTGAGTTAAATCTGTTTACATAATGTAACTTGCTTCATTTACTTTTGTCTGGTTGGTTGAAAGAGATTGCCGCCTGGTAATAAGCCCGCCAGATTGTATTTGCAATAAAAGTGTTAAATAAATAAATTTGAAATATGTGCTAATGTAAAATTTGAATGAAACCAAACTCAGAAAAAAGTGTTGGGTGTTAACATAAGTTGTGTCCGTTTTTTTCCAATTTGAAAATGAGCACCAAAAGTAAAATAAAATGGTAAATGCTATACGAAGGGGATATTCATGAATAATATGGTATAAGCGGTTCTCATCAAAGTCCACTGGCCGTCCGGAACGCTCCATGTCTTTCAGGTCGAAATTAACGTCTTTGAAACGCAAAAACAATCGACGAGCTGTCCTTTCATTCACAGCATCTTCACCGTACATTTTGCGAATATCGCGAGCAGCTTTGGCAGCTTTATTCCCTCGATTGAACGCGAACAGAAGGAGGTGTCGAAAATGCTCACTTTCGTCTACTTGACATTCCATTTTGAAGGCTTGTAATCAAATAAAATAATATATGTAACGTAAAAGCAAACACAATATCATGTAGAGCAGAAAATTTTCTTTCGAATGACGTATAACATTTACCATTTTGTTTAACTTTTGGTGCACATTTTTAAATTGAAAAAAAAAACGGACAAAACTTATGTTAACACCTAATATATACTATATCTTGTTGATGAAAATTCCAGTTAAAATTTTAAGAACCAAATTAGTTAAATAACAAAGCAATATTCAAAAGTGTTTATACAATAATTGAGGGTTTATATTACTCGTATAAATGTCAGACAAAACGAAAATTCTTTCTGCATTATAAATTCTTTTTAATATTTGTATTTTTGTGTTCATAAGAAGTCATGTCTTTTAAAAAAATAGATTGTTTGCCATTGTTATTATATGATTCGTAATCATATTAGAAAATAACAGCTGTCAAATAATATTTGTTTTTTATTGACAATTTACGGCATGCGTACATTATTTATTGCCGAATTCATACTTTCACCAACAACGGAGAGAATTTACTATATTTTTTGGAATGGCCACGAGTCCTCACAGAAAGTAAGACAACTCGAAATATATTTGCCCATCGTACCAAATTAATTCATTGTTCCTGTTTTAACATTTACATAATATATTAAGAAGATACAGATGACGTCTCTAGAAAAATAAAAATCAACCATCTCACACGAAAAAAATATGTATTAAAAACTTCAATGAAAACGTTTACCCGTTCCACCGATGGGCACCCATTCATTCAAAAATGATGTTTGAATAATAATATATTCTTTCTATGACATTAATCAAATAATAGCTATGACAAAAAAAGAAATGTTACCCATGGACGTAAAAACAAGCAATTTTATGTTGTTTGATGTTTAGTAAATTTCGAAACGGAACCTAGCCTAACCTAACCCGTTCCACCGATGAGCACCCATTCATTCAAAAATGATGTTTGAATTATATGTTCTTTCTTTGACATAAATCAAATAATAGTTAAGACAAAAAAGGAATGTTACCCACGGATGTATGAACAAGCAATTAAATATTGTTTGATGTGTAATAAATTTCGAAACGGAACCTAACCTAATACGTTCCACCGATGGGCACCCATTCATTCAAAAATGATGTTTGAATAATAATATATTCTTTCTATGACATTAATCAAATAATAGCTATGACTAAAACAGGAATGTTACCCACGGACGTAAGAACAAGCAATTTTATATTGTTTGATGTGTAGTAAATTTTGAAACGGAACCTAACCTAGCACGTTCCACCGATGAGCACCCTTTCATTCAAAAATGATGTTTGAATTACATATATGTTCTTTCTTTGACAAAAATCAAATAATAGCTATGACAAAAAAGGAATGTTACCTACGGATGTAAGAACAAGCAATTTAATATTGTTTGATGTGTAGTAAATTTCGAAACGGAACCTAACCTAACCTAACACGTTCCACCGATGAGCACCCATTCATTAAAAAATGATGTTTGAATTATATGTTCTTTCTTTGACATTAATCAAATTATAGCTGACAAAAAAAAGAATGTTACCCACGGACGTAAGAACAAGCAATTTTATATTGGTTGATTTGTAGTAAATTTTGAAACGGAACCTAACCTAACCTAATCTAACACGTTCCACCGATGAGCACCCATTGATTCAAAAATGATATTTGAATTATATGGTATTTCTTTGACATAAATCAAATAATAGCTATGACAAAAAAGGAATGTTACACGCGGACGTAAGAACAAGCAATTTTATATTGTTTGATGTATAGTAAATTTCGAAACGGAACCTAGCCTAACATAACCCGTTCTACCGATGAGCATCCATTCATTCAAAAATTATGTTTGAATTATATGTTCTTTCTTTGACATAAATCAAATAATAGCTATGACAAAAAAGGAATGTTACCCACGGACGTAAGAACAAGCAATTTATTATTGTTTGATGTGTAGTAAATTTCGAAACGGAACCTAACCTAGCACGTTCCACCGATGAGCACCCTTTCATTCAAAAATTATGTTTGAATTATATGTTCTTTCTTTGGCATAAATCAAATAATAGCTATGAAAAAAAAGGAATGTTACCCACGGACGTAAGAACAAGCAATTTATTATTGTTTGATGTGTAGTAAATTTCGAATCGGAAATATGTAATAGATTCTCGGGTAGTCGATTCAACAGCCTACACAATATGTACTAATGAAGACAAGACCCCCATTCCACGTGAAGGTTGTTAAGCAATGCGATAACGATAACGAGTGTTTTCATTACCCAATTTACACGCACAGTTGCGAGTATAGAAACTTGGAGCAGGGATTAAATTTCGAGCAAATTAAGATTTAAAATAAAGAGAAATTTCGATCGAGAACGCTAACATAATGTAAATAAGTTAGAGCCAGCAATTGAATTAAAATTTGTGAAACACGAAAAGCAAAGCATTTAAATTGGTATTTAAAATGCTAATATTAAGAAGCAAATTAAATATTTAAAACGAATAGAAAACAGTTTTAAAGATTTTAAATAAACAAATAGTGCAGTTGATTGAAAAAAGTTGAGTGAAATATTTGTTATTGACGAAAACTGTTGAAGCTATCACGAAAAAATATCTAGGATCAAAAAGTCTCATCACAGGGAATATTCCGGTGCGAGTGATGTAGAAAAAAATGTTACTCGAATTCTCATATACTAAAAATTGTATCGATTTGGTAATGCCTATACTGCAGTATCGGACATATTTGATGGTAATTTTAATGCCTTTAAATGTTCTCTTTGAGAGCGCTTTTGTTTGTTTGATCCATAAAACCAACACCACGGCGTGACTCTCGTTGATTTTCATCTTCTCGTTTTTTTCATTGGCTTTGTTTTTCTCAAACTTTTCGAGATATCTATAGTATAAGTATGTTGTAATTTTAATGTGTTTTTTTTTGTGATGGAGTGGATTTATTATACGTATGCATATTCCTATTATTTTCTTAGATTATTTTTTACATTATTTTTGTATGTTAGGTCTAGTGATTGCCTGAGCCTTGACCTGTTACAGGTTTGTATTTTATGTATGGTGGTTGAGTGTGCGTGTGTCTACAGCATTTAATTTTTTTTGTACGATTCATATAAATGTTTATAATTGTTTTGACAAATTGTACTTATATTCATGCGCACTTAAAATTCTTATTTGAGTATAACTTTTGAAACCTTTTTAAATTGTTGATAAAAGGCCGTACATTGTAATGAAATTAAATAAAAATTAAAAAGCTACAAACTTCAAGGATCAACATCATTTATGGTAGTGGTTGTTGGGATATGTTGAAAGAGGTCGTTCATGAACTGTAAGAAATTGGCACTTTGTTGAGAAATGTTAAAAGAGATTGACGTAAGCCAAAAGAACCTAGCACGTATGAATGAGAAAATAGAAAAAAACAATAGAATATTTTTTTTAAATCAAGAAATATTAGTATGGTATTGATATCGATTAATGTTGAAAACAATCAGGAAGTCGACCTAAATTTTAAAAGTAAAAAAAAATCTGTTGTGAAAATTTTTGATAACACAAGGTTTGTGATATTTGTCAAACAAAGATACACAATAAAATTATTGTTATACTTTTTTGATTACACAAGGTTTGTGATATTTCTCAAACAAAGGTACACAGTAAAATTATTGTTATACTTTTTTGATTACACAAGGTTTGTGATATTTCTCAAACAAAGATACACAGTAAAATTATTGTTATACTTTTTTGCAACAAAAAATACTTAGTACGGGGTGCCCTAAAAATGTATTTATACGTTCAATAATAATTTATTATTTTTTAAGCTAGTTACGAGTATATCGAAAAAAAAACTTCAAATTAAAAAAGACAGATTTTTTTAAATTTATTATCACAAATGTCCAAATAGATGGCCGTTCTGGTCTATGCACTATTGATAATGCAAAATCACAAACATCATGGATCATTCGTTTTTGTATTTGGGCGCATTTTGTTTCAATGGCTGCTCTCCATTCATTAGCTGTTCCCAGTTTTTTGCAATAAACCTTTTATTTTATAAGTTTTCATTAAAACTCCATTCGCGTGAGGATTTTGAATTGAAACTTATAAAAGATAATGATGGTGGCGAGCGCCGGGAGTATTCAATGCTACCTCTTCATATAATACGTCTGTTCGGCATATTTCCATCAAGATAGGCCCTTACATCACGATGGTAGGGAAGAGGTGAACCATCTTCTTGAAAACAAAAGTACTATTTTTTATTTGACTCTTCACAAATGCGCAGTATGACAAATTCCTACAGAAAGTTCAAATAAATGGTATGGTGTAAAAATGTGTATACACTTTTTTGGGATACACTATATTGTTTCTTATTGTGAAGTCACTAGATATGTTCAGCAATTTGCTCCACATCGTTATAAATGGATAGGATAATATTTTTTTTCAAGAAACATATACCTTTTTGGCCCATTTTATGACCACAAACCCCAGGTGAAATATTCTGCTTTTCTGAACGTAAAATGGAAGAATTTTTATGACTGAAAGAAGGTCGTGTTTATCTCGAGGTCCTGGGAAAGGACGAAGTGTTTATGGGACGCGAAGGGGCTATGAAGGTGGCAGGGTCACGTGCTTTATCTTCTTACTTTCCTCAGCCTCCGAGCAAAGCCTTAAAGTGGTCACCTAAAAATTAATCGTAACAAGAACCCATTATCAATAAACAACATCTGATACGAAACAACATAGGGTTATTGGGTTTCGGTACATAAAAATATACCACAATCGATTTAGAGAAACCTTTAACGTTATAGAACGTTGTGGAGACATAAATGAAGGTAAAACCATAAGAAATATCTTCTTTTTTCAAATATTTTGGTTTATTCCATTTGAAAAAAAATATTAATACAACATACATGAGTATTTTGTCTACGAGTGTCTGGCGCATGCAATTTTAGAAAGTTTAAAAGAAAACCGTTTTGGAAAGAATCTATATTTGTTTCGTTAGTCTTTCGTCATTCATTCGTTTTTTTTTTGCCCGAACCATTACATAGGGCACTTCGGTGAAGCAAGGATTCATTGTGTTTTTTTGGGTGTGAGCATTTTCGGTATGAGCATTCTGGACACTCATCTCGCACACAACTTCTTGTAACCAAGTTTTTACGACACAATATCACCAAGGAGACTTCGCAAAATGTCAGGAAATTCTTCGTAAAGGTCGTCAAGCGTCACACGGTGGTCATTTCGCACTTGTTCTTCAATTTTTTACACAAGTTAGTCAGAAATCACTGCCTTGCCTCGTCGTGAGTATCAGTACGGCCTTCTCTGAACAACCTTACCCACTTCGTGACATGTTGTCGACTCATCACATCACTACCATAAACTTCCACGAGCTTCCGATGGATATTCGCGGTTGTATTGTTCTGCAAAGTAAAAAAAACGGATGACCGCGCGGATCTCGCACGGACGGGAGGTGGCGGGAGCGCGCGACGACCTCTCCATCGGAAGAATTTACTGTGACTGAACAAAATGGCCGACAAACACGCGAGACCAAACAAACTGACCGTTAGGATCCCCCCTACACGCCAAGTGTCACAATTTTGAAATAAATATTTTCCCCCGGCCTCAGGAGCCCTTGTAATCTTACTTTCTAGATGAACCTCGTATATAACCAACCCAGATAGTATCAAAATCTGCTAAGATGACAGTCCACAATAGTATTTTAATGCCAACTCTGATATAAGGTAGTTAAATGTGGACGTGGAAAAATACTGAGAGGTGCCTTGTAAATTCTGTAGAAATGCGTGCATTGAGAATAATATACTCGTATAGAGTGATAGTGTATGATAGATTACGTAATTAAGTAATAAGGTATAAGTGTGAACTTAAGGCTGATGCGTTGAGTAAGATGAAGATGAACACGCTAAGAAGGTTTGGGCATGTGGAACGAATGAATGAAGAAAGACTTAACATAACAGACATAAGTGCCAATTTGAGTGGTAGGTGTGTGTAAATGTATGAGGAAGGCCAAGGAAAGTATGACTGGATCAAGTGAATCGTATTTTGAAAGATGGAAATGTAAAAAAAGTAGAGAAATCGTAAAATATGTACAATAAGGTGAATAGATGCTAAGGAGACTAAGAATGTGAGTCGAGATCTAAAAGTCAGGCAATATGTTCTCTCTGCTTACATCAACATGGAAATAGCTATCATATATTATGATGATGCTAAACATATATTTAAAAAAAATGTGATTTTAACAAAAAAGTTAAATAATATGTTTTCAATAAATGTCAAGAAAATTATATGGAACAAACACCTTTTGTCAAAATACTTAATTTAAAAATTTTCCAATAACAAACAAAAGGCTGAAATTATTTCCTGAAAGACCTTTGATACCAAGATTTCAGTATCACGCCCCCAATGCTGTTTTTGCTGAAACGGTAAACGGCGTAGAGTGTTGCCACATTATCAAGACCGCACAAAGTGTAGCTTTTTTTATTTAGTGCCAATTAATTTTGCCCATTATACATAAAATGCAGGAAATATAGACTTTTAAAATTAATATGATTATACATATAAGTCACAAGCATAAATCGAATAAGTAAAATGCTGCTTTTTATAATCAAAAACCGTCTGAGGTTTTACATCAGCTGGTAGGTACCAATAGAACAGGCAGGATTTGTTGAGGGAAAATACATGAGAGAACTCTGTATTCGACAGTTTATAGAAAAGTGCTGTGAATTTCAGATGTCAACAGTTTTATGCTTCATGGATTATAAAAAGGATTTGATTGTGTAACAGGGGAAATACTGTGGTACGTACTTCTAGAGAGGGGGTACTAGCACGTCATACATGTTCCTATCTTTCTTATTCTTCTTATATTTCCTTCCTTTATTATTTAACAAACTGGAAGAACATATAATTCCATTCTTTCTTCGCTCTCCAAACATTTCGGATTTTAACGTCATTCATATTTATGTCTCTCAATGTGGCTATATAAAAATATTTTTAGGCTTTAACGGTTCTTGGTATCAGTTGTTTAAGATATTTTGGAGTGTTTTATCGCGTGCTCCAATGTGCTCACGTTATGGTTGAGATTTTGTTAAGTGGTATCCGGCGCACATTCACTTATGGCGATGTTGACAAGAAACAAACCCTGAAAATTTTATTTTAAGTGTTTTGACAAATAGACTCAATGAAAGAAATGTATAGACAAATAGACTCAATTGAGAAGTGTACACATATCATATACTACCTTGATCAAAAAGTTTTAGGACTTTATTCATAAAATCGAAAATACAAGTTTATTCATCAAAATCGATATAGTCCCTTTCAATGTACTCCCCAACGACTACAACGCACTTACGCCAGCGCTTGATCCAATCCTCGAAACACCGCTGGTACTCAATATTCGGTATGTCCATCAGAGCTGTCTTAGACTTTTTCATGACATCCTTTCGGGTGCTGTAACGCGTTCCGCGAAACGGTTTTTTAAGTCGGCTGAACAGGAAAAAGTCACAAGGAGCCAGATCAGGTGAATTTGAAGGATGCTGGATAGTATTCGTGTTGTTTTTGGTCAAAAACTCATAAAAACCATGTTTTTTGCGATTTCAACGCGGTTCTTTTTTTGCATGAAATTGAGGTCTTTCGGCACCTGTTTTGCAGCGACACGTCTGAGGCCCAAATCACTAACCAAAATAGTGTCTATAGTGGAACCATAAGCAATGTTCAAGTCCTCTGCCAGCTCTCTGATTGACAATTTGCGGTTTTCGGCCAAAATTTCTTGGTTTTATCGATGTTTTCATCGGTTTTCGACTGCCACTGCGTTCGTCATCCTCACGACCACTTCTGAAGCGTTCGTGCATCCAAAAAACACTTCTCTTACATTTCCAAGGTTAGCGGACCGTTAAATCCATTTTTCCCACAAAATTTAATGGTAACTCGTTGATGCACAGTTGATGGCATTTTCAAACTTGTAAAAAATCGAAAACACGCACAAAGGTAGATGTACTCAGTACAGCGTAACTTTTACAAATGTCAAGCTATGACGCTGAAATTTAGAGGGAAGTGTCAATGATAGATGTGGTAACCTAACAACAAAAAAAATAATTCCAATCGGGTGACTGACAGCGCCACACGGTAGCCGGTCCTAAAACTTTTTGATCAAGGTAGTACACAAGGCTTTACAAGAGTTGAATCAGTGGACTATTATTTTCTACTGCTTTTTAAAACAAAACTTTTAATGGTGTAATATCTGTTCTTTCCGATTTTGGACAATGTGAACGTCTTTTGATATTACGTTATTTGGATATTACGGAGGGATAGCTGGACAATTTATGGAGGGATAGCTGGACAAGTTAAAGCGTCTTCAAAATGTTTGCCTACAATTTATTTTAAAATTGATAAAGCACGACCACATCCCTTCAAGCCAGAAAGAGGTGAACTGAGAAATATACGCCAAATTCACACACTATCTCTATTGTACAATATAATATCATTAGCTGTCCAGCCACCCCCTCTTATCTCACCGAAAAATTTCAGCGTCTTTCTGATCAAGAACTTGCACTACTCTCATACGGAGATGTTTTATTTACCTTCACCACTCTCCTTTTTTTATGACGTCCTTTGCTGTCTATGCAAGGAGACTCTAGAACCAGTTCCATACCAATGTTAGACTCGTTCCGTCTTTGGCATGCTTTAAGAAGAGACTGAAACCACTCTTAATTTCATGTCAGTAATTTAACGTGTTTAATTCCTGATTGTTTTTTTTTCTACCATTCCTTCCTTTTCCTTTGATTGTTGATTTCTCGCATTTACTTTTACTACGAGTATGTACAAGTATTAGGTATTTACATAAGTTGTGTCGGTTTTTTTTTTCAATAAACAAAGTAATTCGAAATTTGAATCTCGGCGGGTCCGTGATAACTGAACGAATTTTAAATACCTAGCTAACAGTTTTATAATCAACTTGAAAGATAGTACATTATAGATGTAGAATTTGTTTTACTTCCGTGAATATTTCACGGGTTGCCACTAGTCTTATGTATTGTATTATATTTGTTTTATACGAGTACCATATGTATAGCACAAGCTGACGGGTTTATACGAATACCAAATGTATAGCACAAGTTGACGGGTTTATACGAGTACCATATGTATAGCATAAGCTGACGGGTTTATCGCCATGAAGCAATCCCTTTCTACTGCCCGAAAATATGTTATAGAGGTTTTAAGTGGAAAACTAATTAAAAGTATTTTTTGTTTGTCTTCAAACTGCAAATGTTTCAATGAAAATATAGAAACAAAATCGTTAAAATTTAATAACTTGAGTATGGATACTAACAAAATTATACTCATACCACAATTTATTTTTTATTTATTTTACACATGACAAAGAAATATACATAATTTTCGAAAAAACAACAGGTAATTTGATTTGGACACACAATTTTATTAAATCTGGGTTTATTGCATTTCATTTATCGTGTACCCAGTATTAGGCTTTTGCCTGTATCTCACTGAGGACATATAGCATGAAAAAATAAATCGATACATCTTTCCGATTTTCGATTACAAAGAAACAAAACCCGTTGCACATTCTCATCAACCTGACAAACAGTGACACTTAATTACATATGTATACATCACGCGAAATCAAACTCCTCACAATTCATCACACCAGACAGACCAAACCCCCCCCCCCCCAATGCACAGTACATACTCATAAAAACAAAAATAAGAAATAAAAATATAAATATAAAACAATAAAAAAACACCACACTCAAGAGCTCACACAAACCCTTTCCACAAGTCATTCCTCTTGCAAGCCCAAGTATTCAAACTCCTGTCGCAATAACAACCACGCTCCGATCGACTGCCTTAATTGTGTTCCTCCCTTTGCCTTTATTGAATTCGGCAATTAACAACTTTAAACTCTTAAAAATATAAAAAGCACTATCTTTCAAGTTGATTATTATAAAAAAAAACTTACGGTTATCGTCAAACACAATTTGAAAAAAAAAAACAATTTTATTAAAAGAAAAAAACGGAGAGAGATTCCTTAAACATATTAGTTTGCAAATATTAATATAAAAATGAAATTATTATTTGTCTTGAAGTGAGCGCGTGGATAGAGGATATTTGAAATAAAATCGAGAAGAAAGATATTCTCGTGCAGAAAATTCTCATTTTTATTTTTGGCCATGACTTCGAATTTTCGGTTCATTGAACCAAAAACACCAAGAAAAATCCTCCGTAAGAAATATTATGCGCCCTTAGGCCTCAATTTGCGAAAACCTCAGAAGAGTCGATTTTTTTTATCAAAAACAGACAATATTTTAACTTGCGTCATAATCAACTCTCAACCCAAAATAAAATTACTGTTTTTCGAAAAGAAAGATATATTCATCTTGTCAGGAAAAATACATTTTTCATTTAGTAGAAATAAAAACTTTGTTATTTTTTTGTTAAAAAATAAGCCTGAAATTTTATTATAATAATTATATACTATATACGAGTATATATAATATTTCAAAAACATTATGTTACAAAAAGAAATAAAGTTTAAGGAAATTGGGTCGATAGCAAAATTCATAGAATGGCTAAAATTAAAAAAAATACAATATTAGGTAGAATAAAAATTGAAATAGATAAAAACAACCACGCCAATCTCCCAGCGGTGTAGGCAGAGAGAACATAGCGTTCGACTTTTTCTATTACGACACACATCCTTAGCCTCCTCTGCATCCTTACACCTTCTCATATACTCGTAACATCAATGATTTCTCAGACTTTCTACGTTTTCTTATTTTAAAATATTTACCTACTTGGTCCAATCATACTTTCCAAGGCCTTCCTCTTTCACGCTTTCCACTTACATTTGCGCTGTATATTTAATTTGTTAGTATTTATTCATTCATTCGTTCCACGTGTCCAAACCATCTCAGCGTGCTCTTCTTCGTCTTTCTTAATATACTATTATTATCAACTATCTAAAGGCCCGTTTTCACGGATCAAGTGACCGGCCAAGTTTGCTAATACTACCGGAGCGATCTCCAATACGCACCGAACGGAAACGCAAATTCATATAGGAAAGACAGAGTACAGTAAACCGTGAGACCGTGATATTTCATATTCGCTCAGCGTCTCGAGGTGCGTTGGTGCTCAGTGCACCAACGCACCTCGGGACCGGCTGCCGTTGGTAGGATCATATTTTATAGTCAATATATTGAAACGCATAATGTCATATTAAATCAATTCGGAAAGTGATTGACTAAACGATAACTGTTTTTTTTTTAGAAATCAATTTTATAAGTAGAATAAAGAAAGGAATATTGAGATGGCTAAGCTACGTTGAGAGAATGAAGTTCAGAAAATTTATGAAATAAATATATTTGTTTGGAGTAAATGGAGGGCGGAAATGTGTGAAACAAGTTATAAGTGGGAGGAAAGAGTTGAAGAAGTCAATTGGAGATTTTTAAAATTCAAAAATACATTGTATTTTTGAGTTTTTAACATACATTAAGTATCGTTTAGAGAACAGATTCTCTCCAAGAGCGCTCTAACTGTGGATTCGAACCCACTATTACTAACAAATGAAAAATGTTACAAGAAAATGTATCTTTACTCGTATAAAAAAAATATTTGGTGAGAAATCCGCAATAGCTTACCGCAATACCAAGGGAATACAGACTGCAAATAAACATTTGAACATTTTTTTAAAACACTTTGTGCACGCATTTCCCCTGTTACGCAAATAAGGGCATCTTTCGATATGTACAATAACATTGTGGCGGTCGCACACTCGGAACACTGTGGGCGTCCATACACACGGTCAATGACCGATGAAGTGACCTTTGCATTCCTTAGCAATGCAAAACAAACAATTACAAAGTCCACGGGCTGGCCATTCAACCCGTAGCCGGGAGCGGACCGCATTCCATACTAGAGCGAGAACGCACCACACTTGTCTCGCCAGTTCCGTATTTGAATGATACCTACATACAACATTAATCGTTTTTGCATTCGCAGAAACGAGACGTAGGCATATCGCGAGCGCATTCCCGCGCACATTGTAAAATGATATAAATACCTACGTTACTAATAAAATTCCTCTCTTTCCGCATTGCGATCTAACGAGTTTTATTTATCAACAAATCATCATCATCTCTCCCTCTGCGGACACTATCCTAAAACATGTTCGACTTAAGGGATAGTCTAGAGGTTATATGACTTAATTTAAGAGAGTAAGGTTAAATATATGAAAAAACAGAATAGCATGCATGAATGGGGACAAGACGAGAGCCATGTGCATGAGTATATAAACGTAGAGATCTGTCCTCTCTGCTTACACCAAAAGAGATATAGCATAATGACATTTATGTATGAAAGCTTTTTAGTAAAATATATTAGAACCATCAGTATGAATTCTCGAAAAATATTTCTGAAAAGCAAAAACATTTTTCTCCTCGAAACACAAACAGAAAATATAGCAGGTCTAACGTCTCACCGGAAAAAAGACCGTAAATAAAAGCACCATAAAATGTAAACTTCGGAAATATAAAAAAAATATATATATGTATATAAAAGAACGTTAGAAAGAAACCAGATGAATAGTGACGAGACACGTAGAGCTTGTTGGATAAAAGAGACTGAAAAAACTATTCTGTTTATTCCTAGAAATGGTGACATTTACTTTTGTATGTGGCATTTAAAAGGGGGATATGGCTCTTAAAAGCAACGATAATACTCCATTAAGACCATATCCATATCATTAACATTAAACGAAAGTTAAATCGAATATCGGTATAATGACGACCTTTTTATATAATCATCACCATCGTACCATGTAAATATTGGAGTGAGCAAAACTAACAAGTCAACGTTCCCCCTATTTTTTTCATTGTGCGTACGGCCAATCAACTTATATAGGCAAGAAAAAAAGAGGTCAGTGCGCAAATATGCACTGTATTAAAAAGTGAAGTTAGTATTATTATTATAAACACTGGATAATGTACACACACTATTAACACATAACGGAAAAAGATACGTAATTAATACTGAATTTTAGTTTAATATGAAAGGCGGATAAATGATTTTTAACAAGAAAACACAGAGTGATTTTCACAGTAATGCTAACAAACTTGGACTGAATTTTTGTCTTGAAATTATGTATTACTTCGTAAGGATATGCATTATTTCTCAGTTACACAATAATGAAAGTCACAGTAAAAAGAGATAGTTGGTACATCTTTGTTTATACTTTTTCTATGCAAGTAACAAATTTAAAAATACCAATAAAATAACACAAAAACCTTTGAACAAGGGATACTTTATGAAGTCTTTATTCGAAATACGAGTAGGTATATGGTATTTCCATGTTCCGCACACATCTCAAAGAAAGGAGCCTGAGAACCCATCATAAAATATCAAATAAAATACATAATTACGCAAAATATGGTTACAAGTTCCTTTCTTTGAAATTTGTGAGGAAGATGGAAAAGTTGATTTTATGCATTGCTTTTTTTCCATTTGTTAACGATTTTTATTATTTTTTTAAAATTAAATTCTAATGTAATACGCAAGCGTTTATTGGTTGACTTATGCTACGTATACACACAGTACACGCGGCGCATGCGCGTAGCGTGACTATGATGTATTATGGATTTAAATTAAAAATAATTTATTTAACTTTCATTTTTACAATATTTTTCATGTATTTAATTTTTAAATTTATTATTTTATATAATTTATTATTAAAATTTCAATAATTTTATAAATTATTTATTTTTATTTTATTCAATTTTAATATATTTAATTTACTTAAATTAATTCATTTAATTAAAATTTATTTAATTTAATTTAAAATTTATATAATTTAATTTTTATTCAATTTTATTTTATTTTTTTAATTTTATTTTATTTCAATTTTTTTTAAATTAAATAAAATAAAATTTTATTTTATTTAATTTTTAATTTAATTAAATTTTATTTTATTTAACTTTATTTAATTTTAATTTCATTCCTTCACTCAAAATAGATGAAGCGTTTCACTTTTCGTGACGTTCATGCCAATTTGCTCTACCACACCTGTAGAAGTTTCACTTCAAAAATTGTCTCGAAATCAAATAACCTGTTGGTTTTTTTAATAAATTATGTATTTAATTTTTGCATACATACACACATGTAGAAATAAGATACAAATTAAAAAAAATAGTAAACAAGATAGATATAATATTTGACAAAAAATTACTTTGTCATTCCACCATTAATATTATTCCCCGCTACACGTGTCTCTACGTCTCATTCCATGAAGCAGAGATTAATGTAATAAGTCAAATAAAAAATAAATTTATTGTTAAATATTCTTACATGTGGTGGGCTATCTAACAGGGTGTGGGCTGAAAAACATCTGGTGTCCCCGTGGCTGGGTTCGCCCTATATTGGTGGGGTGTATCTTGGCCGAGGGGATGCTATTAGATGAGCCCAGACCTTTTGATAGCTTCTGTATTTAATGTATTATCTGCAATTTATGTGTTTTAGAAGTGTTATTCAAATATAATCTGTACATACTATGCTGCTATCAATAAACCTATTATTTATTTATTATTATTTATTACATGAATTTTCGTAAAATTAAAGCCGAAACCTTTTATAAATTGAGATTATTGTATTGTAACATTTTTTATCCAGCACAATTTTATCGTTTCACTGTATACTTTTGGTATAGATTAAAATACAGTTTCATTTACCTGTTAGCTTATAAAAACACTGAAATACCTTGATTGAAGGCATACTTGTAAAATATTTCAAGAAAACATTTGAGAAGCATATCGTTTTAAATGCGGTATTTTTTGCCTCCGAGGGTTAGATATTTGTACTCTATTCTAGAAATTTCAGTGGTTATTCAGAGTTTATTTTCGTTATTTGAAATAAATGTTAAATAGTTGGCTGTATTATAATTTAATTTAGTTAAATCTGAAGGCATAATCTTTCCTCTCTCTGTGAGATAATTTCAAGTTCTCAAGGTCGTAACCCAACTCCTTGGAGAGGTCCTCGAAAGATATTATATCGTGTTTTCTCGGTTTCAACTATAATTCAATAGCGCTTCTGAGCCTTGGAAATACTACCAAAAATGAAATCATCTTCGCCAAATAAATCCAACCTTTAAAACACTTGTTAATTTTATATTTGATATCCTTTACTTAAATCTAAATCCTTTATATACATAAAAATAACTAGAGGTTACGGCTTCGATTCCCGTTGGAACCTAGATAAAAATAAGGATTCTAATCTGGTTTTCACTTAAGGGGCGTGAATTACGAGCGCTTTTTTTTCAGAAAATTAAAAAAAAAAAACAAAAAATATTTTTAATAGGTGTTAATATAAGCTGCGTCCGTTTTTTTTTTTTTTTTCAAATAAAAAAATGAGCACCTTGGAAATTCGGCGCTTGTGTTCAACATGTTTTGAGTGAAAACAACAAAAATCAACGTTCGACAATTATTTTTTGATGTTTTCACTCAAAACATGTGGAACCCATGCGCCAAACTTTTGTACTTTTTCCATTGGTTTAAGATGGCGGTATACAGTCATGTAACGACAATTCATCTGCTCAGCCAATTCTAAGGTGGTTTGAAGGGGATCTTCATGAATATTATGGTTTAAGCGGTCCTCATCGAAGTCCACAGGTCGTCCGGAACGCTTCATGTCTTTCAGGTCGATATAACCGTCTTTGAAATGCAAAGAACATAGACAAGCTGTCCTTTAATTCATAGTATATTTACCGTACATTTTGCAAATATCGCAAGCAGCTTTGGCAGATTAATTCCCTCGATTGAACGTGAACAAAAGGTGTTGAAAATGCTCACTTTCGTCTACTTAACGTTCCATTTTGAAGGATTGTAATCAAATAAAATAATACATGTAACGTAAAAGCAAATACAATATCTTGTAGAACTGAAAATTTTCTTTCGAATGACGTATAACATTTGCCATTTTGTATTACTTTTGGTGCTCATTTTTAAATTTGGAAAAAATAGACACAACTTATGTTAACACCTAATACACTTTCTTACAGTTTGTTGTTTTTCAAAAGGGTGGTACGCTGGTCGACATGATTGGAACTCTTTAGTAAATTTGAAATAAAAATTATACACAGTTTCTTAATTAAACATAATGTCGTTATAGTTCGTACCAAAAAAAATGGTAGAAGCGCGGCTTTATCAAAGTTTGATACCAAATTTGAAGGCAATCGGTTGAATAGAACTTGAGATTTTATGTCAACCAGGTCGGAAAAAGTAGTTTCGAGAAAAACGCGTTTAAAGTTTTGAGATTATTGTCTGAGTCATTTAGTGTCTTGACAAATATACTGAACGTAAAAAGTGTGTTGACAAAAATACACAATGTAAGAAGTATCTTAAGAAATAGTCCTAAATTAAGAAGTGTCTTGATAAAAAGACCCAATGTAAGAACTTAAAAATATTAAGTCCACAACAGTATTTCATGTATGTGAGTGAAACATGGACGTGTAAAAATACTGAAAGGAGCCAAATAAATGCGCGCACTTAGAATAATACATGGTCTGACGATGTATGAGAATAAGGAATGAGGTGATTAGGAATAAATGTGGACTTAAGTCTGATAAATAAAGTTAGATGAACAAGAGCACGTTGAGATGGTTTGGGCATATATAATGGTTAAATGAAAAAATACTGACAAAACAAACATGCAGTGCCAATTTGAGTCCAAATTATATAAGAGAAAGACCAAGGTTGAATGTTTGAATTGAGTGAACAATATTTTGAAAGAAAGAAATGTAAAAATCAGAGATAACTTAGGAGTTGTGTAAGAAGGTTTATGAGCGTAGAAGAGGTGAAAGATGTGTGCCGCGATAAGAAAGTCTAGCGCTCATTCCTCTCTGTTTGCCCCAACAGTGAAGTGGCGTGATGCTTTGAATGGATTTATTAATCTAACGTGCAGTATATCCACATAGCATGAATATTCATATGATTTCATGTTACTTGATTTTAGCCCGTATTATGAATGCAAACATCTCTCTTGAGAAGCCTATGTGAACATATACCCTGGGTATATTATAAGGAGTAGACTGTTCATGTTTTTACCCAATACCCGAGGTTGTCTCTTGACAAATAAACAAGGCTTTATAACAATGAACACTGCAAAGTGTTTCTATTTCTTTTGCTTTTGTTATATAAAATACTACCCTGGAGCACTCCATAACAATGTAAAGTAAAATAAAATAAGCCATGTTTTCTGGGGTAGTCACTTCCTCAAGATTTGTACTGAGCGTGATGTTTAGCATATATTGTAGGGTGACCAAATAAGATAAATTACTCTGACTTGGAATGCCTTTCTAATTCTTTATTCTCTTCTAAAGGTGTCGTCTTCTCTAGGAAGTTCACCATCATTATGACAATCATTATTCTGTTCATTGAGCTAAAAACCCTGTTTTTAAGTATATTTACAGCACTGCGAGTCATTTTGTTTCTTCCGTAATGTCAGACCTTAAGTCCGTAGGCACTACTATTATTTTCAGGTTTAGGAGTCCCTTTGAGCAGTCCCTTCTTCGTCATTGTGTGACGTCGCGCTAGTAAAAAAATAAATTAGATTTAGATTTTCTAGTCTTATATTAATCGCGCTGGTTAGGAACTTATTGTGTCTTCCATAACAGCGTGATTAGAGATGGGATCGAACTGATTGGTCAAGTTGATGCTAGAAGAGGAGGGAGGAAATTACGAACAATATGACACCTCCCTGAAAGGAGTCATTTTATTCTCCTTTATTGTGGAAAAAAGTTATGAACCGACTGGAAGCATTCAAAATGTGGATGCACCGGAGAATGCAATGCATACCCTGGACGAATATGGTCAGCAGCACAATAATTCTTCAAAGAGCCAAAGTTGATAGAGAGTTGTTGACTAATATTAAAATCCGAAAGGTGTCCTACTTGGGGCATGTACTTAGAAGAACAAATTACAAATTACTGCACCTGATCATCCAAGGCAAAATAGAAAGCCGAAGAGGTGTTGGCAGGAGGCAAATCTCCTGGTTTCGCAATATACGTTATTTTACTGGCATAAGGGGCGTTGGAGATCTTTTTCATGCTGTCGGGGACAAAGATATCTACTCTCAAGTGATATTCAAAGTTGGGGGGACCTGACATGATACTGAGAAGAAGAAGGATATGGACTTATTGTGTCCTCCATAACAGCGTGATTGGAGATAGGATCGAAGTGATTGGTCAAGTCGATGTTAGAAGAGGAGGGAAAAAATCACTATCAATATGACACCTCCCT